>WAAD01003107.1:168849-247964 GCA_013389945.1 Fregata magnificens
TGGCCTGTAGTTCCCCGGCTCCTCCTTCCGGCCCTTCTTGTAGATGGGTGTCACATTGGCTAGCTTCCAGTCATCCGGGATCCCCCCCGTGGACCAGGACCGCTGATAAATGATGGAGAGCGGCTTGGCAAGCTAGTCCCCCATCTCCTGGTCACTGCAGCCAAGTCTGGCCCCTGACCTTCACCTCCCCTACCAGTTCTTCCTTGTTTATGTCTGTCAGGTCCAGGGAGTGCCTTGTTATCATCAGTGCACTCTGGAAACCTACTGGATTGCTTCTGTTGCCCTTCCAGCAGATATTAAGTTAGTTCAAACCCTCCGTGAGGACCAGGACCTGCAATGTAAAGCCTCTTCCAGTTGTCTGAAGAAGGCCTCATCTCCTTCTTGCTGATCAGGCGGTCTGCAGCAGACACCCACCACAATGTCACCCACATTGGTCTACCCTCTAATCCTGACCCATAAGCTCTCAGTTGGCTCATCCTCCATGTTCCAAAAAACTAAATAGATTACTGCTATTCAGCTTGGAAGAAATGACTAAGGGAAAGGGAGGAATACAACAGATTTTTGTAATTTGAGTGGTGCAAAGAAGATTAATGGAAGAAGGAGCTTCACTGTTCACTGTTTCTCACAGGACAAGAACTAGAAAGCAATCTGCACCCTAAAAACACCAAGAGTATACTTTCACCCAATGCATGGTCAAACTATGAGCTCCTTTGCAACACGCATTTCTATAGGTCAGACATATGTCTAAGCTGAAGATGGGAAAAGACAAATTTAAGGAGGATTAAACACTGTTACTAAACACTAGTCTTTAGTTACTAAAAATAATGGTTTGAATACCACCCTTCTGAATGCTAGAAGTTGTAATGCAGAGCAGGCAATAATCACTTTGTATTTGTCCTGTTTTCTAATGTGCTTTCTGCTTCTGGTCACTGCTGGCTGCTGCACTAGGTGGATCTGTTGTCTGAGGACAGGGGGTCTCTCCCTACTATGTATTTATATCTGTATGCTGGACAAACCTCATTCTAATGCAGTTCATCTATTGCTCTCTTTGGATTGTATATTCTGTTCAGGAAAGGTAGCATATTCTTTGCAGGCGTGGTACCAACTTGGTTACAAGGGGTAAGATAATTGAAAAGCAGCATTTATGCTGTGCCTTTTCATTTGAAGAGATAGTGGGCTAGAATAGACACATGCAAGTATTCTGACTAACACCTCAGGGGTTCAATTTTTGGACATTTCAGTCCATTAGCTCTAACTGGGAGCCAGCAGCTGAAACCGAGTAGCAGTTTCTATCTTCTTTTCCCTGCCCTGCTTCCCTGGTAATGTTCAAGGACTTGGCTAGAAAACATTCAGACACAAAGACAAAACGGGCCTTAATTAAATTTAAAAAATCAACAAGAAAAAAGACTATGGTATTGTTATGCTGGTTGTTTTCAGAAGCTATTAGTTCGTAATGCCATCCTGGAGACGGCCGGGGAGGGACTACTTCGAATCTCTCCATTGCACAATAGTTTCCATATGATGTATATGACTCTGGAATGGGAAGGACTCATAAATCTTTAGCTAATTGAATCCTGCACAGGATTCACAGGATGCTTGAGAGAAGCACGGAATGAGACTGGGTTATAAACCTGACCTAAATAACCAACAGTGAATCTTAAAGCAGACAGAAAGTGTCTAGGGGTAATAAAACAGGCAGAAGTGCTTGCAAACTTATTCTAAATACCAATTGATTCCACTTCTTCTAACAGCTTTCTGAATCTATCAGCACGGACCAGGGAAAACTCTCTTCATAACACATTTATTCCAGGAGGCTTCTCCAAGTAGTAGGAGCTGAAGACAAAATTGATAAAATAGTGGAAGAAAACTCCAAATTAAAATCATGGCCCCAAAAAGTGACCTGTTACATTTTCTGTTCGGTACTGGTGAGTGCCATATAATTCATACCATGTCCTCTCTATAAAAAGCTAATAAAGGAGAGCTGGAAGTGGCTGTGGAAGGCAGTCTGCTTATGTGGGAATGACCCCATGCCCAAATACCAGAGGATGCTGAGAGTGGCACAACTTAGCACAGCTATCCCTTTGACATTTCACTGAACAAGCTTCTACTTCTGTTATTTTTTTAATGTGGCTTCTCTTTTTTTTCAACAGAAAGAGTGTCTTGAGCAGAATATAACCATGTACAGCCATTAGGCAGAGACATGTCCAACTGTGAGTGACTTTCTGCTGTAATGATTAGGTGGACTTGGTAAAGATGTCCATCATAGTTCTGGAGCTTTCTTATCATCCAGCTCCACTTGCTTGTTATGAACCCACACTTGATTTGATTCCTCAATAGCTTTACACTGCCTCAAGCATGACTTCTATAATGCAAAGCAGAAAGGATTTTGTGCAGATATTGAGGAAAGACACTGACTGAACATGGTATTAGGACGAAGGGACCTCTGACTCTTAACGCTCCTTTCTGCTGCCAAGCAGATTCTGCAAAGCAGTAGTTTACTTGAGAGAAAATGGATAGCACTTATAAATGCACTGGACTGTATGTCATGAAGTCCTTTCCCATAGTTTAGAAGGATGGATTCTTTAAAAGATCCATCCTTTCTAAAGGAAGTCTCAAATAAACCAGACTGATTTCCCTCAGCAGCACCTGTGTCTCTTGAGGGGGCCCCAGGTAACACTCAGAAATACCCCTGCACTGGAGACAACACCTGGGAGAGGTGAAAGCCTCGGCTTGCCTGTCCCTCTGCCACCCCAGGGACAGGCAGGCACATCCAGGGAACCCTCAGCCTGCCTGACGCAGGGCTCTCAGACGGGCCAGATGAGTAGTCAAGGGGACTGATTTATGTCTGTCCCCTCATGGTTGGGGGACTCTCTAATCTAAATTAGGTGATTATATTTTTAATGGCCAAATCCCACTGTAGCCATATAGATGATCCACTTCAGTGCATAAGCGTATATTTTACTTTTATTTCAGTGGGACATTACCAAGTGTTTAGAGCCAAATGCAGTCTTAAATTCTTTGCTGGTTAGAGGTAGTTGAGACTTGGACCACAATGCGAAGAGGGAACTGCAACTTTTTCTAATTCTTTCTTTTTTTTTCATTTGCCTTTAACAAGCACTTGTGAGTGTAGCTGATGTACAAGGAGCTATATATAACCAGGAACCTGAGTCTGAAGCAAATGCTGTATTAAAATAACATCACTGTGAGCTGTTGTTAGCCCACTTCTTTCCAGATTGGGTCTCCACAATAACATTACAATCATTGATAAACAAAGCAAAAATGTGCATTTTTTAGAATCAAAAGAAATACTTGTTATGCAGCAATGCAGCATAAAAGGGTTGGCAAATGCACTGCACCAATAGTCTGGCAACAGTATTACTTCTGCAAGTTTTGAACAAGCTATTGTGACCATCTTCAACCATGCCCTAACGAGCCCTTAGTTGTTTTGATTTAACTAGATGTTCATCCTTGCACCTGGAAGTGAACCCAAGCAAAAAATGTTTGGAATCAGTCAATATATGAAACACATGACAGAAAAACGATGAGGTGACCACACTGGTTGTTCAGCTTTGTACAAACATTTATTTTTCCCGGGATTGTGAGTACTGAGCATAGCTGGCTGTTCCACTCGCTTGTTTTACTCTTCAACGGTCTATTGTGCATCTGTTCTGCAAACACCATAAGGGTCTGTTCTGATCTGTAGTCCTAAGAGTTGCTGCAAGTCTCCCTTTATATCTTTCTCATAACTGTTAGGACAACAAGAGGAATTTTATACTGTGATTGAGGTTGTGCCATCCCATTGGTTTGCTGAAAGGGTGTTACTGAGGTTCAAGAGGGCATAGGGAGTTAGTGATGTACCTGTGGTTGGTATTTTATGTCGGGTGATTGCATATGACTCCAATTGTGGTAACCATCCTTAAAAATATTTTTAATGGTTTATTGAAGTTAAGGGAGAAAAAAGAAGAATGTAGTTCTGACATATAGAGTATAAAATGTGGTTTTGACACTAGGTTTTCCTCCAGCACTGAAAAAAGTAATCGTAGGAGAATCTCTTGGTTGGTATTAAAAGTAGTATAAATAGTGCACTTGGGGAGGAAAAAAGAAGTTAATTTGCATGGTCTGGAACTTTATTTTTGAAGTTCGATCGTGCTTCCTTTTAGATAAAGCAAGACCAGCACACATCAATGAGAAGAAATGACGGGGAGAAAATGTGTCTTGTGCTGGTTTTCACTTATAGCTCACTGTGGGAAAGCCTGGACCCAGCTCTTGGTTTGAAAAAACACTTGGGGAAATGGAAAGCTTTTACCAGCATTGCATGGCTTAAGACATTGCTCCTATCTGGCCTCTCTAGGATCTGCAGAAGGAGTGAAGTTTTGTGTCTGTATGTTGCAAGAAGTTGGAACTGAGTTTTTCTAGGGGACTGATGTCCTTTGTGTGCTCTTCTCTGCAAACTTGGTCAGGAGTCCTCACAGCGTCCCCAGTGAAGGACTCCCCCAGGGAGCCCAGGAGATGGTGAGGGAGGGACCAGCCAGGGTTATGCTGTGCTTCTTCCAGTCGTTTTACATTTAGTGACCACATGTCAGCACTACCAGGCGAGGAGACATGCCCGTGAGCCTGGCTGTGATCATCTGTCTCACATCTCTAACATTTCTGCTTGTTATCCTGCCAGTGGATAGCATTACTGCAAAACGCCTTGTTGAAATCAATCCTGCTTATACCACGTGTTTTACCTCCAGCTTGTGGTTACTTCTGTTTGCAACTCTACGTAACAGGCCGAGACAGGTCCCTCCCATATCTCAGCACTTAGAAAATGGGTCCCGTGTAATCACACCTTTCAACTCTGACTGGGGGTCCCTGAAAACTATTTCTTTCTCTTAAACAGAGACCTATTTTCCTGCTATGGCTCAAATCCTACTCCTCTGGCTCAGAAGGAGTCACAAGGACGACTTATGCATTCATAGCAGGCAGGACTGTTTTCTTACCGAATATATGACAATATATACCCCACGGTGGCCTCTTAGAGGCAACGTGGGACTACAGTTGTTCACAAGCCCTACCTTAAATATCACAAATTCCCTAGTCTGGAGAGTGAAGCTGTAGGGCCCTCTTGTGGGAAGAAAACAGCAGTCCTGCTTGTTGTGAAATGCATAGACTCGGGTGAAAACCTGCAGTGAACGTGTGCCGTCATCTGTTGAAGCATTGTACTGTGCTACGCCTTGTGTGACAGCCTGGGCATCTTCCATCGGTGCTCAAATCTGATTCCTGTCTGCAACTTTGGAAACGAGGAAGAGTTGTATTTATAAACCTCAGCCCTGCATACGGCTGCTGACCTCTCCACCTTTGTCCCTGATCTTCCAGAGTGGTTTTTTTCTCTACTCTAGTCACGGATGTTAACTCCTAAAACCAACCTCTCCGCTCCGTTCAGCTAGGCCCAGCGGTGGTGGCACTTCATTCATATATGGATGAGTAGAGCCTACGTCATGGTCATGTCATGACCTGGGGACCTGCCGCATCCTCTTCTCTCCTCCAGCTGCTGACCACAGTTCCTCACGCCCCAGCCCAGCTGCACTCCCACCGACGAGGAGTGTGGCTCTGTGGCCTCACCTCCTTGCAATGTGCCCTCTCCTCTCCGCCTCTTGCCTCCTGGCCCAGAAAGACCCTGGCATGGCTTCCTGGAGGCTTCAAACACCTTTTGCGTCTTCACGCCTGCTTCAAGGAACTGGAGGCCTCATCTTGGGCCGGGGTGTTATCAGTGTGTTTAGAGGAGCTGTGATGAAGGATGCCAGAGCTGGGGCCCACAGGCAGGCAGAATGAGGGCAGGCACCTGCTTTATGTCAGATCTGTGGACAGGAGATGTCAGGTTTTAGCTCAGAAATCTTTGACCCAAGCCTTGTATAGCTCCCCAGCACAAAACTTTTCACACTGAGCATCCCAAGCGTATTTGAGTATCTAACTCTGTCTCTCAGTCACATCCAGAAGCTCTGGACCTTTTCCTATAGACCAAGACCCATTTCTGACATGAAACACTCTTCTTTGATGCCTGTTTGCTACTTAGTGCTCTGATAGTTTAATGGTGCAAGAACAAAGCAAAACAACAACAACCTCTGCAGCTCAAGTTAGGAGAAAAATCATTGTCATTATCATATCATTTTTATTACTATATTGATAGGTGTTTGCATATTTTCACCTCCTGTTCTGATCTCAGTTCATATCTGCCTCTGCTGTGACAGCTTCATGTCCTCAGGCATCCAATCTATTTAGCTGCAACAAATAATCTCCTAAATTACAACCCAATCACACTCTTTCTTTAATACGTACAGTTAAAACTTTCTACTACAGTAGGGTAAGTTCAAATATTGAACTTAATAATATATAAACCAATCAAAGAAATTCTTGGAAATATTTACATTATTGCAAATTCTAGGAATCAAAAATATCAGAAGTGAGATACTGTGAGTATACTTGGAAAGTATAGCATATACTTAAAACCCGATTTCAGAAAAATTAATACAATATGACCTTTTGTCTTTCTAAGACTATTTTCTAGAGTGCCATTTTCATTTTTTTCTGATGTCAAAACGACTAACTGGCATTAATTTTTCATGAAGTAATAGTCAAACTCATAAATGAGTGGGGACCAGTGTTGCAGCTATGTCTTCTATTGGTTTATTGAAAATGGTACTGGGTTCTAAAATTTATTTGATCCTGACACGGGCAGTCTGCTGCTTTTTCTAGTTAAAGGATTCCCCAGATAATCCCTCCTTGCCACTGTTTTGGGAGGATGTAGAAGGTGAAGAGCTGTCTCTTGAAAGAGTTGACAAAAATCGACAAGCCACTGATGAGTTGAGGAGGAATGCTTCAAGAGAGGAGGTTATTTACCTTTTCTTATGTGGTGTTTTTGTATGCATGTACCAGGCTTTTAGGAGCAAAACTTTTTTTGGCAGGATGTCTTACCGTTGTCGTGGAATCCATGAAAGCGGAAACAGTGAGCACGAGGTTTTATAGTTTAGAGTAAGTAATGTTGGGTAGGAGTATGCTGAGGGTTTTGAGGGAAGTGTTGCTGGTTTTGGAAGAAAAGCTATTGATAAGCCGTTGAAGCCTATTGAACCCAAGGCACTGAACTGTGTGCTGCTGACATGGACCCTGAACCTCACAAACTGGAATAAGAGGCCAAAAGATAGAGCAAACCCTTCATCACCTCCAGCAACAAAGAAATACAGATCACAAGATCTGGAACAAGCACAGGACCCCAGTAAACACCTAGCAATATTACCCCAAAACCTGTTGCACACCTGGCTGCATCTCTGAATTGTCTTGTTCATGGGATTACCACAAACTAAATAAAAAATTGAATCTTTAGTTTCTTATGTGATCTGCCAAACATGAGAGCTTGGATTCTAGGAAAAACAGCATGACTCAGGAGACTAGCGTTACTTGAATTAGCAGCAAATCTTAGGAAGAAGGATCAGGCAGCCTACTGTTCTGCCCTGGGGGCAATCATTTATAATATTGCAAAATCCCAAATCTGTATAGCTTTGGTAGAGCTTTACATTTATTCTGTGCAGCGTATAAGGT
Source organism: Fregata magnificens (assembly GCA_013389945.1). Lineage (NCBI taxonomy): Eukaryota > Metazoa > Chordata > Aves > Suliformes > Fregatidae > Fregata > Fregata magnificens. Next base: position 176,425 of record WAAD01003107.1, read on the forward strand.
ATTGGAAGAAGAAACTCAATTCGCCTTAATTCACTTCTGTCCCTCCAGGACAAAGGATGCTTTGAAAATTAAATTCTGTTTGATTTCCATAGTGTGCTTTGACTAAAATGCTATGTGAAATCTGTGAACCAGTGGAGGAATTGTACTTACAGTGCTGACATAACATTTTGTCATTTCTTTCTGCAATAGAGCTTCGCTGGGCCTGCCTTATATCTGACAGGTGGTGGCACAGCTTTAAGAGTCCTGTTGGTCTTATTCCACCTTATGCCTTACTGGCAAAGTCCCCAGTTTTCTGGGCTGCAGGGAGTCATTCCCTTTGTGTGCCCTTTTCAGCCATCCCAAGTGTTTAGAGTTGTGTTCCAAATCCGTGGTCGTAATGGAGATCCAGGTTATGGAGCTGTTCCACAAGTATATATTTAGACCCAGTTCAGCAAATGTCTAAAAATGTGTCTAAATCAAAATATGACAAGGCAGCACCATGCAGAGATACCTTAGCTGTCTTGGAACAAGCTAATGTTGTGCTGGAAGCAGGACAGCCATGGTGGTACAAAGGTTTCCTGGGAACGCTTTAGTTCTGTTGGGGCCATGCGTGTTCGCTTTGGTACAGTGTTTTTAGAAATTTGGCACATTCCCTGAGAGGTCCCACTAATTTGTTCAGAGCTAGTCTAGGTAGTGCTATATACCATTGCAGGTATGATTTCTGTGGATGTATTCCCCTTCCTATGCCCCAAAGCTAAACTCTGTACTATTGGGTTGAGTTGGAATATTACTGTCTGATTTTCGGCATTGCAGCTCAAAACATGCCCCTGTTTTGGTGGGAAATGTGGTGCTGAAAACAGTGCCCATAGGGCACAGTCCTGCACTGTTGAAGTCAGTTGGGGTTTCACCATTGATTTCTATTGGGGAAAAATCAGGGATCCCAGCAGCTGTCACTGCAATATTACTGTATTGACAGTGGTAGGTAGCTGCAGGCAATGTGATTTGGAAGAACAAATTTGAGCAGACAGGGGTTAGATCAATATCTGAAGGATGATTATCTTGGTCAGCACAGTATTTTCCATAGCCTACTCCAATCTAAACAATCTCTAAATACATCACAGACTGTGAAATTTCAATCCCTGTCCTGTCAGACTGTTCATGTGAAGATGGATGACATGCCTGATGAAGTCAAAGGGCCTGATCCTGCTACTGCTGAAGTAAATAATACAACTCCCATTAACTTCAGAGAAGCCCTGAAAGAGTCACTTTGTCAAATTGCTCAATTAAACAGAGGTGGCAGATCCTTTCCAGGTGCAATAGATTCACAACAGTTGCATGTGCACAGGCCTTCTCCCCAAAGGAAAGGATCATCTCTGCAAACTTTTGGAAATTAAAAAACAAGCCAAAAGGAAATGGAGATGATGTTCAGAGTGGGAGGCTGCTATTTTAGGCAGCCCTTGACCAGGGCAGACTGCACAGGGACTCAGTGAAAGCCATTTATTGTAATAATTTTTTGCAGGGGCCAGGTGCTCTCAGATGCGTGCAGATGTGCTCATGCGCTCCACTGCAATGCCTCGCCTACAGCCAGGAGGTGTGTAGTGCTTGGAGGAGGGAGGCACTGCTGGACAGAAAAATCTTTATCTGGGATGACATGAAGTTAAAGAAATTAGAAAACTGGACAAAATTTGGCTTTCACATTGAGAAGAAGTTTGCCTAGGATTTAGCTGGGCTTTTTGCAGAAAAAGTGGCCATCAGGACTGATGGCTCAGCCAGCCAGGCAGCCCCCGAAGTGGGGCAGGAGCCTGAGGAGGGTGCAGATTGGGGACAGGTTTTGGGATGGTGTCCCTGGCTTGCTTGTAGCAATCCACCCAGGCAACCTTATGGGCTGATTAAGAAAGGGGTGAAGTGTGTGTTTGCAGACTTGTTACAGATCTAAGACCAGATATGTTTAATTGCTGTTGCGGTAATGAGCTTGTGGATAAGCTTACAGCAGCACTCGTTAAGTACCTCCCTGGGAAGAAATATCTCTCTTCACCCGGGTGGAACCCCCAGCCAGCGTTACGAGAATCTTCCACTGTCGTGATGGGAAGAATACGAAAAAAAAAGAGTGGAAATTCACTCAGCAGATCTGCCCAGCAGGCTACAGGCTGGAACTGTAATTCTGACTCCAGCCGTCTTTGCTTTGCCCTCAATGCAATCACATACATATACATATGAGCCTCTTTCTTTTATTGCAGTAAATAAAGATTTTGCCAAACTGAAAAAAATAACAAAATAGATATGATACTGAGGTTAAAACTTAGGTATAAATATAGCCATCTTTTAAAAAGAGGCTTTAATCCCCTTTTGCGTTGCTCACAGAAATTCATTCTTACTGCTATTAAAACCCCGGTGCCTTAATTATATTAATCATTTAAATCTTTACATTAACTGCTGCATGTTCTTTAAAAGTTAAAAGAGCTACAAACAACTTTGAATGCCTGTAAGGCTTCAACAGATGTTTTCCTTATCATTACAATACATTCTTTTATATTTCTCAAATCAAATATTGTCAAATTATGCGAAATTTCAAAAAAAAAAAAAAAGTTGGGCTGATTAGTACTGGGAAAAATCAGTCAGTATTCACCTTTTTGGGTCTATAGTCAGGTGACAAAGTAATGGATTTTGAAAATAATCATGTCAGCAGTGATGCCTGAAAGCTCACCTGGGTTATGGGTTAACCATGCCATGGATGCAGAAACACACGAACACTTTTTTTCCTGTGATGTGCAGTCAGCTTAGATCCAGGAGCACACAAATTGGCTGCACCTTTGCCAAGACAGCTGAGGGCTGGAACCAGTCTACCTGCTGATGCTCAGTGTGAAGATGAAATTGGTACCTGCTGAGGGATCCACGCTACGCTCCTCAGGATTTTTTAGGCACAGCAATAACAATTCAAATAGCTATTGCATTTGTAAGTAAAGCACACCAGAGAGGTTGGCCAACTATTAATTAAAATAGGAAAAAAAAAGCATTTGAAGAGAAATACAGGGTAATAGCTGCATCATTGCTTTGTAATTTACAGCACAGAGATTACTCAGGCCAGGTCCTGCATTCGCGAATGCAGTAGTAACTTTGCCATTGCTTCAGCACAAATAGGATGAAACGTGCTCACGCTACTCTGAAATCCTAAGATAAGGCTAATGTCAAAGAAAATTCTTGTAGTTCCAGTTAGGGTTTAGCAATAGATGAAACATTTTCCAATACTAATTGTTCAGACAGGTATAGTTGCAGGGTGGCTAACTCTCTTAGGCATCCAGGGCTCAGCAGTGCCTATGCTGGGCTCAGCTTGCTCTTCAGGAAAAGTGGATGTGTCCAATGACTACATGGTGGGAGCAAAATATAAAGAGCAGCTTCAGGTTGGTAGTAGAGGGGGTTCATGGTGGCCTCATGACGTCTTCTAAACAGGAGCATTTTCCTTTGCTCCTAGTCGGGAGACTGAGGCAGTGCTGCCCGGGAGCAGTCAGGTTGCTAGATCGACTAATAATTGCGTGACCTGCTCTGGGCAAGATCAGCATTCTGGTTTGAAACGAACTGGTTTTATCTGAAAAATTGAAACTCACTTTTAAGAGAAGGAATTTTGATCTGGGCCGTTGTTTAAGAATGGACTTGATGCACTGACTGATGAGTTGGCTATTTAGCTACAGTTTACATTAATTTTACTTTGGTTTCTCAAAAAGATTAAATCAAATTGTCCATATCTGCCACATGTTGGATTATGCTACATGCATGCTGTTATTTCTACAATGCCAATTAGGTGATGTCATGTCTACTTTGTTCTGTGGGCATTCTTCCCCACATCTGGTATTTTGGGAAGAATTTAACATTCACTAAATCAGCAACACATTACTCTAACATCTAATTCTTCTTGTACAAATTAAGGCTCTGATCCTATGAAGATTTATTCATATGCTTGCTTTCATGTACAATGGGTTGTCCCATTGAACTTGCAAAATGAATAAAGTTATGCTTATACATAAGTGCTAGAAGGATTCATGCCTAAATAATGAAAGTGAACACTGACAGTTTATAATTATCCATAACCTTCAGCTATAAACACAGCAGAATCCACCTCCAAAATAAATGTAGGAAATGGAATGAAAAGGAGAAGTCTGTGAGGGTATTTTTACTTTGCCTCATTCACAGCAATTTTGCACTGTTAGTAATAACCAAACTGGTAATCTAAATTGCCTGCTGCTTGTGCTATATATGAACTCTGGCACATGATTTTGTTTCTGTATCCATTTAGACACTTACCGTTGCCAACAGATGTTAAAAGTGAAAGAGGGGTGGAAAGAAAGGTCTCTAAATAATTCCAGTGCACTTTGGAGACCCCAATTTATTGCTAACAGCCATCCATTACTTTAAGAAAAATAATAGACATGATTCTCACCATACACACTGTCCATTGCCTTCAGAATGCCTCTAACATTGCCGGTCTAGATATATTTTGTCACTTACATGTCCGTAGTCCTCAGGTTTTAAATCAATTCAGGTTTATTCAGAGTTGGCCAAAATACAGAATTTCAAGTTGGCAGACAGTAATAATTGCTGCTCAGAAATCTCTAATGAACTGGAACTTTGCAAACAAAAATTGCTCACAGAGGCTCTATGGTGTGAAAGAAAATGGCATTGCTGTTTCTTTCACCGCTGCTAAGAGAGGAGTTGGTTGAATTCACAAGCTCCAGAGGTCTCCAGGTTGACTGTCCACCGTGTTCCTGGGGCTGGGTACAACACTCCCAGGCTCCTGGGCCGTCGCCTTGTGATTTGAAGGCTGGTGTGGTAGGCTGTGAAATTTTATAGATGAAGGACTTGATTTTCTTTCTGGGAATGGACCAGGAGAGCTTGTGCAGCTACTTCCAGCTTCAGCATCCTCGTTCTGCGATCGGAACATGGGAGCCTGGAGACCTGTGGCTGGAGCCAGGACCCCACAGCTCTCAGGCAGCTGGCTTTGCAGTGCTGTCACCTTTCTCATCCAAGAGGCACTGCTCAAGGGAGCCATGCATACAATGGACTCTAACCTGCCGCTGTGAAGCCATGGCCCTGAGAGATCCGAGGTCTCCAAGGGCAAACAGGCCCAGGTCTTGGCTCTGGAGGCCAGGGCTGGGAAGACCTAGGTGCCTGGGTCTCTTCAGCTTCTTATAGAAGCATTAAGTCCTTGTCATTACTCTCTGAAGCCAGGCAAGTTTCTGTGGGAGAGATGCCTGTGGTCTACCAAGAGCTCTCGGTTCAAACTCCAGCTTTTTCAACGAATTTCATCAAAACTTTTCTGACCTGCTCTAGCTAGGACATACAAGGCTAGCCTGGACTCAGACAAAGTATTCTGAAAAAAAAAAAACAAAACACTTTTTAAAAAAAAAAAACTATATTAAGTGAACATGAGTGAAGACTTCGGTTTTTTTTTTTAAATTAGGAACTGAGGACAGGTAACCAAATGTTCCCTGCTTAAGGAGAATATCAACAAAGACCAAGTATTTCTAAACAACAAACAATATCCAAATCGATGGTTAATGCAAATGTCCTGAAGACAGCTTTTCTAGAATGTATATGATGGAGTAAATAGTTTATTAGCTTTCTAAAGATTAAAGATATTTAAAGATATTTTGGATTTCTGTTACTCACAGATTGCTGAGACCAGAGAAAACAGGGAGCTGGAACACTTAAAAAATAACCTTTGCAAAAGACAGCTCTTTGTAAGTGTGACTTTAAAACATTTTAATTTCTCATTTTTCAGAAAGTCCTCTGGGAGTAAGATGGAGTTCCAATTACCAACAGACGCTGCCAGAAGATTCCTTGGCCCGTTTATTAGCCTATCAGTCTGCCCCAGAGCAAACAACGATGGTCCCTGGGACACCAGCCGACAACCTTTACAACACCACAGAAACTGTTTCTAGATGTAAAGGTTGCGGTTAAACAATCTGTGCTGAAGCTGGGTGAGGGAGAAAGGAAAGCAGCTCTAAAGCACCACCAGGTCTCTGCACCATGGTGCAGCTCAGGACAGTTTCTCTCCTCAAGATCTAAGCTCCAGCTTTCCAAAGCCTTTGAAGGTCTTTGTAAATTATCCTTGATGTCTGGTAATTTAATGTAAATCTCTGTCTTTTGCAAACAGATCAAAGTTATTACAGACTGTTGTAGCATGAGTCCCCAGCAGTCCTGTGTGATGAGGATGGAAAAATAAAGGGGTTTTGTCTGCAGCACGGTTCTTGCAGAAATAGCACAGATCAATTCAGAAAACTACTGCATTTAATTAATTAAAGTAGCATGGATTTCCCTTGGGTCCCCATCCTATTCTGTGCAATACTTCCAGATTCCATACCCTTTCCCATTTCTCTCACGGGTGCAGAACAACCTTCATTTCTCCTTACCCTGGCAAGGGTTGAAGATTGGCAGCATACTGATGAAAAAAGAAATTACATGAATGGCAGAAAAGACATGGAATAGCAAGAGTGGTCCTAGCATGGGTGGCTAGGAACAGAGAGATGATACATGACTTAATTTAATTTTCTCTCCTGCTAAAGGGATGCAATAGGGTGGGTAAAGGAGGTTTTCATTTCAACATATATGTTAATTACTACTCTGCTCTCAGGAAAACATCACATGAAGAAAATGCAGCCTTCCTTGAAGACCAGGGAAGACTGTAGAATGCTGTTCTGAATTCCTGAGCTTCATGGTTTGAAGTTTTGAATTTTCACTTTAAGTTCCTTTCCAAATTGTAAAAATGAAGATGATTTCATTATTTTTGAGTAATTTGGGGGACTTCAAAAGTACTGGTATGAACCTTTATCTCTATCAGGAGAGGGGAAAAAATATCAAATATGGTCAGATTTGTCTCCTTCCCCTCTTTACAAAATGCCAGTATGCCCTTACGCCTCAGATATTAAAGAATGATACTAATTCCATTTTGGTGTAACATTCTATACTGATTTGCTTTATATTATATAATATTTGGAAAAATTCTGAATGTAATATTTTTTCTTCCAATAAAGATTCTGGGGGTGATTTGTTATTCTTTTAACCTTAGTGGAACTTTTGTACTTGGAAAATGTTTTGTGGCTACATGTTCCTTCATGCTCCCACTTCAAGGTGAAATGTTTGTTTCATGTTTCCACACAGTACATGCCTCAAGATTTCATAGATATCACAATTCTGAAATTCTAAATGATATATTCATTGAAACTTTAAGGATATCAGTCTTGTGCTTTCATTCTGGATTTCATTCTGGATTCTAGTGAAGGATTCTGTGTGGATTACAGATTTCTTTTGCCTTGTTGACTGGATCTTTCCAGCTATGTCTACAACATATTGAACTATTAATATAATTCACACGGGGCATTGCATGAGGCAGCAATCCTGCAGCTAGGATAGTAGGCAGTCAAGTAATTAAAGATTGTACCGTGATATATCAGCACATGAAGGCCAATTTAATATGACAAGGGCAATCTGAAGTCTGGCATGTTCTTGGTTTAGGACTTGCTTTACAAATTTTAAATGAATTAATCTTATTTGATAATTACATACTTTTTTTTTTTTTTTTTGAGGGAATAGTCAGAGGATATATTTCCAGAATAAATGAATTACTACATCTTTAGAAAACAAGAAAGAGCTCAAATTTTAGTTCATCACTTTTCCTAAATTATTTCTCCAGCTTAGTATTTGCCCTTCATACCTACTGGTGCAGAAAGTAGGATTTGATATACTGGGCAATTTTATTTGGCAGAGGAAAAACTTTGTTGTTTTCATTTGCTCTGCTGGGAAGCGAGCACTCTCAGATGTTTCTGAGTCACACAAAGAGCCACCCCAAATATTGTTAAAATGAGTCTATTATATGAAATGCACTTATTAAGTGAAGAAATAGTTTTTTAAAAAAACTTTTTGCTATATTTGGCATAAGCTGAAGCTACCTGAAGACTACTGTTCATCTCCAATACAGTAAATACCAATATTAGATAAATATCCCCGTTCTTAGCTTTTCCAGCACTCTGGCTGTGACCTCTGCCATATTCTTGCTTGCTGACAGCTTATATTGGGCCAGGACAGTTTGTGGGTGGCTGAGGGGAGGGCTTTCAGCACAGCAGAGCAAGGTTATCTAAACAGGTACTGAAGCTTAGTGGCAGTCTCACAATGTTGAGCAAAATAAGGAAATTATAATCTATTTATGCTGTCTTTGTCTGGGGTTTCTAAGCACTACTTGCCTTGAATTTTTGAACAAAGGTAAAACTAACCAGAACAGATGAATTTATGCTTTCCCTCTTGGGCATTTGATAAGAAGAAGCAGGAGGGCTGGTATGTTTTCCAAGCTTAGGTCTCTGTGGTTTTGGGCTCACACCAAGCTAATCAACCCACAGAGCCTCTGAGACTGCAGGTGCCACATGACGGGCCAGCTCAAAGCACAGAAGAAGCAGATATGTTCTCCTCCCTAATCACTCATAACTTATGTGGACCTAATTTATCTAAGTAATCCTTGATTATCTGAGTAATCTCTGATTTGCTCGTTCCTTAATCTGCCACCACATCGGTTACAGTGGTTGACTATGGGTTTGCTGTCTGCTGACAGCCAGCTGTTCTAGTTAAGCCATACAGATATTACGTGTTTCTTGACATCTTCTGTTCCTGGCTTTCCCTTTTTACTGAGAGTGGCGAGACCATTTCCATGGCCTTCCTTTGACTATCTAATAGATATATTAAATGTTTTCTTCTTACTTCTTACATTACTTGCTAATTGCATCTATGTTGATTTTCACATCTTTGTATGCTTCTGCTTTGCTTTAATTCTTGTCCTTAGCTGTTTGAGCTATGTTTTGCTGTCTGGTTCCTCTTTATATTTCAGGTTATTGAAGACCTCTGATTCAGCTGGGTGCTTCTTTTGTTTCCTCTGCTTTTTCCTTTGCCTCAGGATACTTTATTCCAATGCTTCTAATTTTCTTTATTTTTATTTTTAAATGGAATCGCCAGTTTGCCCGATCGCTTTCCTTTACATATATTTCTACAGGATGTTAGCTGCCAGCTCCCTGAATTTATTCTGCTTAGCTTTCTTGAAGGCTTTTGTTCTGTATTTCTTCTTTGTTACTAGAAGACCCCCTAACCCTCCCTTGTCACTCTAAACCCCTGCCTGCCACTTCCATGATTTCCCTGCTGGTGAAAAGCCGATCAGAAAAGCCTGTCTTCCAGATGTGTTTTCTAAAATTTCCTCACAACACCTGCTGGGAAGTCTGGGTGAGATTCCTCAAACCCAACAGAGATGTACGTGAGTAAATGAATGCAAGCGCAGGCCTGAGATCACTGTCGGATTTTCTTTATGGACAGTATTAAATAGCAATTCGTGGTAAGCAATAGTAGTAAATAGTGTCATTCATCTCATCCTAAATTGGTACCTGAATCAATGAACAATGCCCTAAAAGTGCCCGTTTCTCACCACTGAGTATGAGGAGAGCCTTGGGTTGCTGGTTCATATATAGACTTCAGTGCTGCAGGTCTCCCAGGTTCCACCTTCTGCTGTCTGCTTCAGCCCCTTAGCAGCAGATGCCTGGGGAAAATGTCCCAACCTTGTGCTTTGCATGGCTCTGTTAGCTGTAGAGAAAGAAGAAACTTCACTCATCCAGTGCCAGGTTTGGCGGACAATAATGTGCAGAGGTCCACTTAGCTCCCTATGTGTTAGTTCAGCGGTTGCAGTCCATTTCTCATGGGTAAGATGTTGGTCACAGAGGTCTCCCTGATGTTTTCATAGTCATGTTGCAATATAAAATGACAGAGAGAACAAAGCATGGTGGTTACCTGCAGTTGTCACCTTCTCAGCATTGCCGTCCATCAGGCAGAGAAGGTTAAGACCTCACCAGATTAGTTATCGTATACTCCTCTGATCTCTTCATTTGCATCTGCTTTATTTCAATGGCTGCTTAAGGTACTGGTTGTCTTGTATTCAACAGGTTCTCTGAGCTTACACAAGCCACTTTCAAGAGAAGTGAGAGCCAAAAGCCATTACAGCATTGATCCCAAGGCTGTTGTCAGTGTTGGAACAAGTCCCAGTTGAATGTAATTTCTTCTTAGCACAAGGACTCATATCTTGGGAACAAAACCAAATACTGTCAGACTGTAAGACAATTGACTTTTCTGGTTACAATGTAATTAATGCTATTTAAATATCAGAAAAGAAAGCAAAGAAACCACAAAAGGTTCAAGTTTAGGACTACACACCTTTCTTTCACTACCTATCTCAAGGGAAGTGAATCCATTAGAAATATGGTTCCAGATGCCAAAAACAATAACAATGCAGACTTTAAGGTTTAGCCAAATTGTGGTTAAAGTTATTTCTCTGCGGATCACACTTGGTCATTAATTTTAAGGCTGGACGTTCTCCAGACTCTGTGGTTGCTTTGGAACAAGGGGTAGGATCCCAGTGACTAGATGCCTTACATTTCACTATTTTTTCTAATATATCCAGTTGAACGAAAATTAGGATTTCAGAACTCCGTTGCTTTCTGAAGGAAAAACAAAGGAGTGACGTAAACCTGTTGAAAATGGACACAAGCATTCAAAATAGAGCAAAGCAGCTTAGATTATATAAATCAATATGGCTCAATGGTTTGGATCACGTATATGTGATGTGGTCTTCTAGGATTTTCATTTTAATAGGTACAAAAGTGCTGGGGTCAAATGCTTTCAACATAACTAAATTCGTAGGAAATAATTTCATTTCAATATGGATTGTCAGGAAAAGATGATTCTTTTGGAGAACATAGGAAAAGCAGCACATCAAAGACTTGCACTTTCATATAAAACATTGTGAAGTGCCCTATTCTTCAGAGGCATTTGCATAAAGAAATCAGTAAACAAACCAGCAGAACAGTGTGCTTCCAAAGCAAAAATAATCCTTTATGAAAGGCCGTCCATGAAATTAAACTCTTATATTAAAAGATGCTACTGAAAAGCATAAGGAAGGCTTGTAGTTTGAAATTTTTTTTTTTTTTTTAACTACTGATCCAGTAGAAGCAATTTATGTTTTAAACTTCAAAAGAATACAGTGAATAGAAGTATAGGCCTCTCAGCTGAGAAGCATACTAATTTTATGGCAAACTTATTTTACAGACTATTTTAGGATATGCTTTTTTTGGAAAGACCAAAATTATATTAAGCTTATATTTTTCTATAATATTCCTTGACTTCTGCTTGCAATCTTTGTATTGTATGAGAAAATGGCCTTTCAGGTAATCTAAAGATATTCGGTCACATTAAAATATTACAATCTTAAGCTAAAACTTCTTTAAGAGGATTAAGGTTTTGCTCAGAAAATTGATCACTGCAATGCAGGGAGCATCTTTATAACTAGACTTCTTATACTCCTAAGATCTTATACCCTTAAACACATCTTAGCATCTGCTGATGGCCACTATGGTAGAAGAGACACTAGATGAAATAGGTCTTGATCTGACCAGTGTGGATTTCTGTGCAAGAGACCTCCTGGCCCTGCTGAGGTCAGTGTTAAAATTCCCACACAAAGTAGGTGAACTCTCAGGCAATCCTGGGATGATTTTGGGGGTGTCTGTGCAATCAGGATACGATACGAGCTGAATGCTACTAGCACCACAAGCAAGCAGCAGCATAACCTGTGTTGCTCTTGGACAAATGTAGGATCACCCTCTACTCTCCAATTTGAAAGAAAATTCAGACATGTTTCCTTTCCTTGCAAAATCACCCATGAGATCACTCCACAGGCTGATGTAAATCCCCCAGATGCCACTGGGCTAAAACCAGTTTGACTCCACTACCGACCTCTCCTCCTCACCCCATACCTGCCTGGGCTGTCCTCACCTTCTCTTGTCCTTGGTCCGGTGCCTGGTCAGCAGCTCCACATTTCCATATTGCGGATACTCCATAGCTGTGCCGCTAGCTCCAGTGGAGGTTAGCCCAGACACCTTTCTCATGTATCCCATCCCTTCTGTTGCTGTAAAAATAACATTAACTCAAATGGGGTGAGTTAAATTTGGATTCTCGTGCTCAGCTTTGAACAGCCAGACTTTAGTCAGTTTAAGAAAGACCTTTTATATTACTTTCCTGTATCTCTGGTAGTATTGTTTCCTTTGCCTTTTTTTAGCCCCACAGTTATTTAAAAACTGAAAAAATGTCATAACTACCATTACACATCAAATAATACTCAAAGTATCCTCCACAAAGCTGTACAAATAATTCTGTATATATGTCAAATGTTTGATTGCTTCTTAGGAACTGTTACAGCCTGTGAAATAATGGCTGGATATTTTAAAATCTTTTATTCACTTGATAGTCTAGGAAGAATTTTTTATGTAAATCAACTGTACAGAGTTATTTTACTGTCAACAGAGTCTATAAAATACATTAAAATTAAATTGAACTAAATTATTTTGGGCATAAAAATAGGTAGTGGGCTTTAATTTCCAGAGGGGGGCAATACAGACCCTAACTGGATCCTGTCAATGTACTGCTGGTTGTTGAAGTTAGAGGACCATATGACCACAGGACCATATCCCTGTAAGGATAGGCTACAGGTGCTTTGCCTGATTTTTTATTTCCATTTTCCAAGTGGGTGAACCACAGGGCTTTTATGAAAAAGGAAAGTCTTAAACAGCTAATTAGACCAAGGCTTTCTAAAGAAACCGATCCTTTAGCTAAACCATTTAGGAAAGATTTGGTCCCTAAGGTTTCAAGTGCTGCAGGTTTTGAGTTCCCCTCTTGCAGGAGCTCCTTGCAGGGAGTGAATATCCAGCTTTATGGCACTTCAGAAAGGACAGCCAAACCCAGAAATGCTTAGGATCACCAACCGTTTCTGAAAGGCTTCGCTGGAAGTTGTCACCCCAAATGGTAGGTAGCAGTAGTCCTTAATGCTGGGGCAAGAAGCACTAGCAGTGACTTCCTTTAGTGTATAGCATAGGCTGTAAGGAATATGCAGGGGTCCAAAAGCCTGCATGGGAATGTATTGCCCCAGATGTGCATAAAGCACTGGTTTAAGTTTCAGTCCTGCAAACCTTGTGCGCATGCTTAATTTTAAACCTACAATTAAATTCTACTGATGTCAATATATGGAGCATCCGTTTTGAAACTGTAAAACTGGTATCAGCCTTTTTTGGTTTTGTTTTTAAGTTTGTATATCTCTATTATTGAGCAGATTGTAAGACCCATTTGACATTGAGTCATTTTTTCCAGCACTTATTCTTATTTTGTCAGTTGGAACAGTATGACTACAGGATGGAAAGTTGAACATCTCTGTACTACAGACTCAAGCTGGATGATTTATGAGCGATGTGTGGGGTAAGATTTTAGAGAAATATAAATTATACCTGTTCATCATGTTGACTTCTTTTAATGTTTCCCACATGTGACTATGACAACATTCATGGGATATATATTTTAATTTCTGTTGCACAGAGGAAGTGTGTCAGGTCTGCACGTTTCACGTGATTTTATGGCTGAATGCTGTGTCTAATGTAGGTTGTAAATCTTCTTGGAAAAATATATAAGAGGGTTTTCATCACAGTGGCTCTCCTGGCAATTCTGAAGTTTTTAATAAGCATAATTTAAATTTAAAAAGAACTTTTACACCCCTTGTGATGCGGACACTTCTAAAGTGGAGGCAGCAAATGCTTTACAGAAAAGCAGAAGCTTCGTGGTAACAATTGCTGAATGCATTACACAGTTAAACACATTGTTAAAAGCCTACATCAATAAACCTTGGAAAAATATCTTGTGGCCAATATTTAATTTCCTGTTTTCCTTATAGTGGGTACAGGACAGTTTTTAAACTTCCAGCTTTTTTTTTTTTCCTTGTGGAAAAAGTGGCTTTAAAAGTTCTTTATAGTTCTCTAAACACATTTTCCCTGGCACCTGAAGGGTTTTCATGACAGTGAGATTTTTCCTTAAAAAAATAGGTGTAAAAATTAGATGGAGCTTTCTGAATTGGGTTAGACAGTGTCACTTTCTGCAACATAAGCTGTTGTTCTACATGGCAATTAGTTTACATATGCATCTGAAACCAATGCTGAGAAAAGTGACAGTGAGTTGTGCTGATAAGTTGTTGAATGGAATTATTCAGCAGGCCAAAACCCATTAATCACAGGCAACATTCTCCCTGTGATACTTCAGCGTGTAGTTAAACAAGACTCCACTTATTTATTTACTTTTCAGTGTAATTTTTTTAATCAGAGTGGGAACGTGAACTGCAGAGATTCCCCCCAAAAGTAAAATCTCCTCCAAATCACGAAGTTAGAACTAAAACATAATTACCCATAAAGAATGAAGAGTTTTAGTAATTTCCTGTCGTTTCCCACCAAATTAAATTTTTGCCTTGCAATACTGCTGTACAAAACCACCGGTTCCATCTCACATATAGTAAGTAGGCTCCATTCTCACTTCTTTTCCTGTTCTAACACACCTATGTTCACAAAGGAAAGGAGAAAATTCACATACCATTAATCTTCTTGTCCCAGGCTATTTTTTTATGTCACTCTCATCTTGTCCTTGTAGCTGCTGTAGCTTTTGCACTTGGAGACCTAATAAGTCAGTGGAATATCAGCTTGTTTAGGACAAATAGCTGCAGCTGTTTATTTATATTCATATATACTATCGACTATATTGGTATAATGGTCTACTTGTCTTTCCAGGTATTTAGCCTGTGTTCATTGCCTGCAGCCCACGCTATGATATACCTCTGGGCATACCATTGCAGCTTAGTTCTGTTCTCCTATATCTTTATTATTTCTTGTAAAGTTGTGGCATTTTTTAAAAGCACGTCTCTAGGGGAATTTACACCCTAGAAACACCTGACAAATGTAGTTAGCAAAGGGTTTTCTGAAACCCTCAAAATAGTCCTCACCTGACCTTCCATCAGTGGGAAGTACCACAGCTTGAAGATTGGCTGATGCTTCATCACTGCACCAGAAACAGCTCTGAGGGCCACCTGGGGGGGTATGAGTGACCTCCCACATGCTACCCACCGCTGCCTTGAGAGTGGCTGCTATTGGCAGGATAACAAACTCAGAGTCCAGCTAACTCACTGCCCAGCTGTGGCAGAGCTTTTGTAAAAGACTGTGCTTTTATTGTGATTCCTGAAAGTGCAGGCGTGCTGCTAAGCTTTCATCACAGGCTCTGTGACCTCCCTGGGATCTCCTGTTTGACATGGACTATTAGGAAAGTCCCTTCCTGGGGCCCACCAGAGTACTAGCAGAGATCTGTGACCTCCTTTCCTCACAAGGCCAGCTGCTGGGACACGCTTTCTTTGTCCTCTGCGGCAACAATATGGTAGTATAAATCGTTCCATGGCTTTCTTTTCAGTTTATGCCTGGCCTGTTTGGATTGTTGCAGATGTTTCAAATTCATCCTGCACTTTGACTGAGATTTTTTTTCCTCATTTGGAAAGTTATACGAGCTTCTTTTTGCGGAAGAGGCTTGCTTCATTTGGTAACACCAGACAAACTGACAGAACAGGAGGGGAGAAAAAAGCTTTGCCCAGAGCTTCACAATTTCTTCGTAAAAATATAGAGGCTAATTTCCCATGTGATTTTCAGTCTGGCCATAGCAGGCTCACATAAAGGGCCAGAATATATACAACCCTTTCATCCGGCAGACCTAAACCCAAATTGCAAGTGTTCGCCAAAGCACAAAGGGCAGATTTATGTGGGGAAACTTGAGTCTATTCTGCTAATCCTGTCTGTAGAGAACTTTCATAGGCATCAGCTGGAAAGCGAACAAAATTTTGACAGGGTCAAGTTTCACCACCTGTGTTGTTGCGAAACACTGGTGGTAAGTTTGTATATATTCTACTGGAGATGCTGCAAAAAACAATTGTGCTTTTAACTGTGTTAAATGGTGTAGGAAGAAAAGAAGTGAAATGAATAAACATACTGATGTGTATTTTGTCTGAAGAATATGCTGAAAATTGTAAAGGAGTATAGTATAATATACCTTTCTGTTTTTTCCAAGGGATCATGCCAACATATGATAATATTGCTAAGCATTTCTCAGATGGACTTAGTGCATATCACACAGCTTAAATTTGGCAGAGGAATAGGAACAGGCAGAAGCAAACTTCAGACAGTTTGTCATATTGTCTGTGGTGGAAAGAGAATTTCCAAAGCATGTAAGGGATTTAGGTACATCCATCCACTGGAAGTCTGTTGTTAAAAATCCCCTGCCCCCCATTTATCATGGGGGTACAAGGAAAGACTTAGAAACTTTCATTGTTGGTATTTCAAAAGGTTTATGTTCCTCTACAGCAACATGGTAGGAAAACAAAGGCATAGTTTTAGCAAAGATAATTGCTTTGATGAGGAGCCAAGTATTAGTGTAGACCTTTGGCAGCTATCTTACATAGCTTGTTTAGCTGTCATACTTAGCACAGTAGCCACACCAGGCTAAATGTCTCTTGACCTTTCCTGATCCTGCAGCCCCAGCAGCACTGCGTGTCTCTGGTATTTGGATAGGAAGCAGGCTGGAAATGCCAGGCACAAAAATCTCTAAGGCACAATATGAGAATTCTTGTTCAGACCATGCTTCAGCTCAAAGAAACTGAAAAAGCACTCTATGCATTTGTTTCTGACACTGGAGCTTGGCTAAAAGGTGGGAAAATGAGAAGGATCTGATTCTGGGATCAAGACCAAATGGATTAGGCATTGTACAGAAATACAAAAAAATACAAAATCAAAAGATGATCCCTAACCAGACGGTTCCTCGCCTTTGTAGGCAGTGTACAGATAACAGTGGGAAGTGATAGGTAAGTACCTCACAGAGACTGAAGGAAAATAGGAAATAATGAACTGACTGCAGTGAAATACTCTGTCACAACCCCACCACTGCTGGCTTGTGATCAGGTATGCTGTTGTAAATGAAAAATGGCACAAAAGTCTGAAGACTGAGTCTGTGACAAAGGACTGGCATCTTACCAAAGTGCCATGCAAAATGCAAAATGTATTTACCATTTTTAAAAATCACTTCATGACTAAGAACATTTTAAAAGTGCATAGGAAATTTATGTGCCTCTCAAGGATGCATTTGACAGTAGTGGTTTTAGGCTTGGTGCTATAATGGTTCAACTGCATGAGTGCAGCAAATTGATTTGTAATGTGATAGAGTCACCAGAGGCATCCACACATTTACACCACATGACTTTTTCCCAGCTGATAATGCTGTAGTTTATGGTGGATTTTGGCTGAACTCAAAGTAGAAAAGAAGACAAAGGTTGGAAAGCAAATGGAAAAGAGTCCAACATAATGAAAGCATATCTGCATCCAAGTTTGGAAGTTGGTAAGAAGTATGGGGAGGATAAAAAAGCCTACATATATCTTGACAGTCTTGGTAAATTTTAGAGATATGTTCCAGGGGCCTAGGCGTGACTCCTGGTTGAAGGAAGCTTAGCATTAAGATCCGTGTAGGAGTGGCCAAACATGCTTTAATCTTTTTTTCTGCTAATGTTTGTTGGCATAACAACCCTGAATGTATCTGTCCTGGTTTCAGAGCAGAATTATCCAGTGCCAGCTAGGTACCTATGTTGATGCTGCAACTGGGAAAGTTAATTGTCTGAAGAAGTCTCAGTACACAGCCCCGTTGGTGGGCAGACATCTAAACTGACCAACAGACGGGAGAGAGGTTGTCCGTCTGTCCCTTGGATTATGCATTAGTTGTCTATATGAGACTGTCATTTGTAGGGCTAATGCATTTCCTGCACTTTGAGGTCTAAATCGTGGTTTTGGATATAGATGAATGACTCACTGTTTTAAAATGCTGGGTTATGCCTGACACTGATACGCTGACCTAGTAGTTAGAGCACACAGACAGAGGAGGAAGACCTGTCTTCTATTCTTTGTTCAGCCTTAAGAAATTTAAATATGCAGATACCATCTAAGTTCAAATGAGCATCTTAGATATTCATAGTCTTGCTGAAGCTAGACTGAAATGTTGCCAACAGCATGGGATTCATGTGGCCAAAGAGACACCTTTGTTCCAGTCCCTGCATCTCAGACTGTATTGTGCACTTGGCATTAAAAACAGAATAGAAGCTACTAAATAAAATTCCTAAAGTAAGTATTTTGGGAGAGCTTGAGACCAAGCTTACTTGTCCTCATTCCTGGGCTCACAGATTTGTGTTCACCTGCAAAAGAAATGGAAAGTTCTCTATGTTTGCCATCTTCTTTATCATTTTGTAAATAGGGTTATTCTAGGGGTTTCTGTAGTGGTCAGAGATCCTAATATCCTGTGGACATCATTCCTTCCATAAGGGACAGTGGGAGTAAGTCTTTCACTGTGTGGACGTTAATACCAGTGCCTCCTTTTAAGAAAACTGCTAAAATACACTGAGATTTGACTCATAATGAGATATAAATTCATCCTATTGAATTATTGCATGCTCAGGTCTTCTTTTTTGTTGAGAAACTCTAGATGGCAGGATGGAAATTTTGCAATGTTTCTACTAAACTTGGTTAAGATTGCTCAGGTGATAATATTAAATGTCTGCCATGTCTTATGGTGTTGGTACTGCCAATGAGAAGGCATTAATCACCAGTTTGTGAGATGATCTTAGTTTAGTTCATTCCTATGCTATAATTCCTAAACTGTACTGAGACACCATGGTGACAGATACTTTAGAAACTCCCATGAAAGATTTATTTCATATGGTTGAAACTTTGAGAAAATGAGAAATTTATTCTTCTGTCCTGTACACAACAGAATTTTGTTGACACTGTGTATTAAAATTGCCCAAATAATTGCAAAGATGTATTACTACAAGTCATAATTTCTATTCAAAGTTATCCTGTTGCCTGTCCAAAACAGTGAAGCAGAAATGTAACTATGAATGTCAACTAAATCAGATATGACACGTGTTACTGTCTAGGCAAGTGACTCGGGCAGCTGTGATACAGAGAATTGATAGGTCGTGCCTCGGGCAGAGGGGAAATGTTGACACACCTGGATAGCCACATTTTATCAAGGAGTCAAACCTGCAGTTTCATGTTCTGGTAGAAAGTGGCATTTCTCATCTCAAAAATATTTGATTCTTCAAGAGACTAGGACCTGGGCTACAGCTACATTACACCTGAGATTTAGTATGTGCTTCTTTGTATTCAATATCCTTGAAAAAGACATTCTGCTGGGGGTTCAAAGATATTTTTTGACTTTTGTAGCAACAAAAGCAAACATAGGAAAGTAAATAATAAGATTGTTATTATCAAGTACCAACATTTCTGAAACCCAATCCCACTAAATAGCTCCGTCTCTGTCTCTGGTGGCTATCAATAGTGAAGATGTAATTGCATTTTGTCATACAGTTAAGATACGATTATCAACAGTTTATCCAGTCTTTGGCTGAATTTGCTGTAGATGAAAAGACACAGATTGGCTTTGTGCAGAGTCAGGTGTGGTCTGCAGGATGTATGTACTCAGGTGCAGTGCCATGAAATGCAGGTGATCTGTCCAGTAATACTTTATAACCTGGCACAAAGCCAGAGCAGAAAAAGCCCCCAAGGGAACGCCTTCAAGAGACTTCCATGTGGTTCTGTACAGGCAGCTTGGGCCCAGCTTGATTTATTTTCTTTGGCTAAGTGTGGATGTAGCATGCAACTAAACTTGAAAGCCAGTCAAAAGCCTGGAGCACTGGGGAACACAATATAGAAACAAATGGGACTCTGCAATATGATTCTCAGTGCGTGCTTTTGTAACTACTATACTCTTGGTTCTTCCATGACTTGGGCATCACAGATCCCTTTATGTATAACATAGAGATAAGTATATATGGAAACACGTCAAATGCATAAAGAAATAGCTTCTTATTTCCTTCTCCTGGTGATGTATTAAGTATTGTCTGGCATTGTTTCTGTGTATCAAATTCAAGGTTGTGATCACTTGTCTTTTTCTTTCTATTGCGTTTGTTCTGCTGTATTTCATCACGTGGTGTTATTTATATTTTGTCAAGGGTATCCAGAAACCCTTGCTCCAAGGTGGTCCAAGAAATAACTAAGGTTTTTCAACTTCAGAAATAAGCTCTTGATACATTATGCCTGAAATTCAAGATAGCCTGTGGCACAGTAGCTGGGGAAGTACGAGCCCACATCTGGGCTGTTGCATGAGTGTGGTTCTATAGCTTTGAAATAGCCAATTGACATTGACATTGGAGAGGCACTATGGAGAGCCACTGACGGACACCTTTGCTTCAGGAGCACGAGGCTGTTGACACACAGATGTGGACACTGCTCTTCACTGTCCACTGAGAGCATTTTGTAAGTAGAAAACTGTTATTTCAGTTTCTCTGAGGTTGCGATGAATAGGCGTAGTTAACATCTACCAGAAAACCTGTCAAATTCTCAGGTCATGCTTGACCAGAACAAGATTTGGGCAGTATTCCTTCATGGTTTCCATTGGTCTTGATCTTATCTAACGCTAGGCAAAGTATCTAACACTAAGCAAAGAAGAGCCATTAGGAGTGAAGTGCAGCCTGGAAAGCAGATTCCACTGCGATGAGCCAGAATTAAAGCAGCCGGTCCAGAGATTTAGGCAGTGGTAGGAAGGCTTCAGGGATGAGACTGTAGCTGCATGATTGAACATGCCCTTTATCAACTCAGAGTGACATCAGCTTTGGTGGGATTTTGCTGGTCCTAGGTGGAAAGTGTGAGGCCTCGAGAAATACTTTCTCACAAAGTATTTTCTCAGTTAAGTGATGGACTCGAAAGTAGATTTGAAAGGGATATTCTCTTTCTATGATATGTGATATGCCATTTTTTTCATGAAATGAAACTCATGAGCCAAATGTCCAAGCCTGTTTCCTTGGGTGCAAGCAGGCCCCAGGAATCACCTCGGTTAGAGCAAACATAATTACCGGAGGGACCACTTCCGAAAAGAGTATTCAGTGTGAGTGGTAAAATATTTCATGCTGCTTCTCATTGCAACACTACATTCCCTAGAATGGTTTCAATTATATACAGTGAGTCAGGGCTTGTCTATGGGGAGAATGAAGCTGGCTTCAGACTTCTGAATTTTACAAGGACAGAGGGCTGGGCCTCAGTCACTCTTGCCAGGGGGAGCGTGGGTGTCTAATAGCTGATGCTGTTCCTGCTGCTGTTGGGTGGATGACAGAAATGATGGCAGTGCCTCTGGAGTACCACCTGCCTCTGCCTGCAAAAACAGCCACCACCCTCTACTGCCCACCTCTCACGGGGTGGTAGTGGCAAGCCTGGCTTAGTAGGGCTACTCTTGTCCTTGTCTGGCCAAACCTAATGACTGATGGCTTGAGGTGTACGTAGAATGAGTGTTGATCAGAAAGCTCGGGGGAAATCAAATCTCTGAATTTAAAGATAATTAGAAGTCTACCTACTCTCCAAGAGGACACTTGGACAAAAAGGCTTGCATGGGAAATGGATTAAAATACCCATGCATTGATAATGCCTAACCCTATCTACTTAGAGCAGTACCCAGCGTGCTAAGTTGTGCCGTACTGTATAGCAAACTAGTCAGTTCAGTGTACAAACCTGAATGAAAAAATGGGTCACAGTCACACACTGAGATGAATATATCGCCTTGCAAAAAGTGTTATGAGACCATTACTGTTCATAGGTGGTCAGGACTGTGGTTTCCGGATGACCGAACTTCCATCACATCTGGATGAGATCTGACGGCACTTTGAGGAAAGAGATCTGCTTGCTGCTCTCCATCCTGTGCAAAACCAAATATCCTTCTTGACCACTGAAAGCAACAGGACCTCTGGCATTAAGGATTTTTCCAGTCTTGACTCTGAAATAACTGACCACAAGTCCTTCAGAACATGAGTTTTTATTGTGTGTTCCCAGAGAGAAGAAGAGAAAAGGAGTTCTGAAAAATGTTGCAGTCCGGTATAATGGCTTTATCAAACTTACATAGGTACTATCCCATAGACTGCATAATGTTTAAAAATATCCTGTCACTTATAAAGTCTTGAAAAACAAGATTGTTCCATTTACAGGCCTGTTAAGAATTACAAGCCAATATGGCCAATGCATCAATTCACTATGAGGCTTTGCTGCCCTAATCCATCATTATCGGGCCCAGAAGTGGAAAGCCAGCATGACACTTAATGGCATATAGAGACATAAAATCTGGAAACTGCTGCAACCTCTTACAAGCCAAGTAGAATAAAACGTTAATCAAAAAGGTCATAAAGTGCAAATGATAAATGGTTATGCAAGAAAGCAAACCACATGCGTCACCACTACTTACTTCACACTTCTATTCCTCTAGCAAAAAAACCCCAAACCAACAATTACTGCAGTTAGCAAAACTGCTATATCAGGACTGTTACAACTCATCAGATCTAAAAAGACTGAAGTCCTTGGAAGAGGGATAAGAAGTGAGCAGTATCCGGGACCTTCATTTTCCTTTGTTGTTTGGTAAATAACAGCAACAGCAATGGGCCAGGAAGAATTCTGCAAGAAATATTGGGAATGGGGAGCTCTACAATAGATGGAAAAAGAGCACTGCAGAAAGATGAATCTTGGCTTTGGGAAGGTTGGAGGTGTGCTAAAGTGGAAAGCAAGAAGCTCTAGGTAGTAGGTAGTGCCCTCTCTGTCCTGTAGGATAAATATATCGCTTGTGCCCACAAAGAACTGTCCCTTACTCTCTGTCTGACTAAACCATGGCACATGCTCTAGCAATACAGGAATACATGAAGACCAAATGTATTTGGCAAGCCAGCAATCAACATGTGCATGGTAGAAGAAGGGGCAGGCCTGGAAAATTTGACAGAATCCAAGCCTGATGATCCCTTTCTCTCCTGGACTCATTAACAACAGCTATATCACTTAGCCAGGAGTTATACTGGCCTTGTACTTCCTCATACTGCCTTGTGCTCTGCCAGGTCATGATGTCAAGCTCATGAAAAACAGAAAAGGTAGTTACAGTACAATTGCCCTGCTGTGTGGCCTCAGCTCTGCTCACTCTTGGAATCAGTTTTTTGGGGTTTTTCCCCCAGTAAAGTATACATAAACCTACTAGATACTCTGTGCATCAAAGATAGATGTACCTTGCTCTGGTATGAAAATGATGTTAATTGCATTGAAGGGACATATATTGGAAAGCTGCAAAAAACTGGATGGGGAGGAGCGGTCAAAAGAATTTACTGCGATTCACAGGAGTCCTTCTTGCTTCGTGTTCTACATGATGAAGGCTGCAAGGGAAGCTAGTCATTTTGATCGCATCAGCAACAAAGAAGGGAAGGTCTAAGATTGGATGCTGAGATACCCCACTCCTGCTCCCTACCTCTGCCTCAGGCTTTCTCTTTCCTTTCCAAGTCCTCTTCTTTCAGGAGGAGTCTGAGGGAGACTGATGGAGGAAGAAGAGCTAAGGCACACTGAAAGAGAGATTTCTTGGTGCTTGCTCATTCCAGTCACTGCACCCAAAGGATAGTCCCTCCTAAGTTTGGTTCCCTCCCTGCCAAGATGCTCCCATCTGTCTTATCATTAGAAATGCTTTAGGGCCACAGCCTGCAGTACCAACAGACTGAATGCGTGCTGTAGGCTTCTAGATATGCATTCTTCTCTGCATAACTCCACCATTGTACCTGGATGGAGGGTGTGTTTGTTGTTTTCAGAAACTTGGGTCCCATTCAGACTCATGGTGTAGCTGAATAACAGCCTGGAGACAAAGCTAGCTTTAAAAGTTCCCACCTACTGACTACACATTTCTTTACACTCTTTCTCTCCCTGTTGCAATTAACTGCCCTCTCAGCTGTGCTGGTACAGATGTTCCTGAGGTCATTAACATGGAAACAGTCCTTGCTAAAATAACCTCTCATTTCAAAACCAATAAATGGAACTTGTGGAGTCTCCATCCTCTGAGATACTCAAAAGCCATCTGGACATTGTCCTGTGCAACCTGCTTTAGGTGGCCCTGCTTGAGCAAGGGGTTGGACTAGATGCACTCCAGAAGTCCCTTCCAGCCTCAACCATTCTGCGATTCTGGGATTCTGTAAAATGAGGCTAAATCCCTGTTACCTGCTCACTAATGGCAGAAAGGTAACAGAATCAGTGGGACCAAGAACTTCTTAAAAAGATTGTGTGTCTCATCTGTGTCCCCAGCATGGCCTGGCTGTGCTGAAGCCTGGTTTTGCATATAGGGCTGGAAGAAATGGGTTTTTCAGGAGTCTGGGTCACAACCAGGCAGCAGGGTCAGGCCTGAGTCCCTTGCTTGAGTGTATCAGCTTGGCTGTATCCAGGAGCAGAATTTACAAGGATGCTGATACAGGCAGAGTACAAATTGCGCTGTCAGTACACAGATATAATTTTCAGAGGCTGCAACACACCACCTTGAAACCAGTCTGCTCACAAACTGTCTTGGTTCTGTCGTGTCAATTTGTATCAAGAGGTACTGGAAAGTCATCTTCTGCAACCAATACACTTATGACCTTTTAAATATTTCTTTTGCTGAGTGGCAGTGAGTGCCAAGATGAAAGCTTAGTGGGTGATTAAACTGGAGAAATTTGAGCCATAAGTAGGAAACTGATATCCAATACATTGAAAGGGTAATCTATCTTGGAAACTCATTGAAAAAAATGGTAACAAATGAAGGCAGTGAAGCCTAATTGGAACTTTGATGAGGTACAGAAAATTTCAAAACACTCTGAGAGTGCACATGCATTTGAAAGCACTTGGAAAAATAAGCTGTTACTTAAGAAATTATTCCCACTATAATGTTGTGAACTCGCTGCAAACAGTTTCATACTTTAAACGTCTAGAACCCAGATTCACTTAGGTCTGATGAGTGGTATAAATAGCACTGCATTAGTCTTACCATGTTTTTGCCTAATCATTGGCTCTAGGGAGTGCTTTTTGAGGTGAAGGAATGGTATTACCTGGCAATATAAATAAACATTAAAATCAACCTAAACCTCAAAAAAGGTGCAATAACTTTTTGTCTGCAGCTGTTCCTGCCACTGCATTTTGTGTGCTTTTATTTCTGGACTGACAGCAAAAGCTGAGATTTATCACACTTTTTGATTTAGGTACTTAACTAAAGTATCTTAATGCAGAGAGAGGATTCCCAGGCTACACCCCTAGTGAAGGTGAGGTGGTGTCACTAGAGGGTGATTGAGCACACCGGTGCCCCTCGGGGAGACAAGTTACTACATAAGTAGGCTCAATAGCCTCTCTGTCTCCTTTGCCTACAATGATAGCTTGAATTTTGAGGGTCCTTAAGTGCAGCAACTCAATTCTGTATCTAAACCCTGGTGGGAGGGATCTGGGTGCAAGTCCTTGATATTCGCAACTGATCAGCGATGACTCTCAATTCATTGTCCATCTGTCTTTGGCTGTTCATTTTTTGCAAAGTAAATCTCTGGAAATGCTGCAGTAATTGCGACACACAACTGTATAACTTCTCACTGTTGCTCCTTGGTTGTCTCCAGGTGCAGCATTAATATTCCCTTCATATTCTGCAGTAATGCTGGCCATGAGACAAGGCAATTCAGACAGGGCATGGACCTAGGGTTTCCTTTCAAGGATCCGTACGTGATCCTTGGGGCAGTCAGTCACAGAAGATGCCATTTGTTCATTGTGCAATGTCTACCGGTTCTGGTTCCCTTATATTCCTCTAAGAGGAATTGCTGATAAACTCAGAAAGTTGTTTGGTTTTTTTTATCTTAACATAACACCAGGAAACAAAATATCTAGTGAAAACTGGATTAAGGCATAACAGCCCTATCTCTGTATCAAATGTGTGATTTAGCTTCTGTGTCACTGAGAATTTATCTAGGAAATTCCTTGCGAGGAACAAAAATATACCATAAAGATGAACTACATTGGCTGTTCTTCTCCTGAAAGAGCAATAGCCAGGGACTTCACACTCACACAATCTGATACTGTTTAGAGAACCGTCTAGATAACGCTTCACATATCACCTTTGAAACTGCTGCTAATAGAAAACATAGTAATAGATTTCCTACTCATTTTCTGCATCTCATGAAACTGGTAAGGTACTGGAAAGATGAGAAGCAATGCCTTTCTTTATAGTATGGCATAATAAATTTTGTTCTGAATAAAAGAGGAAACCAATTTACCTCTAAGCAACAGCAATATGATGTGTCTGGTAATCTCAGAAGTTACAGAGGCATAAGAGGATTTTGAAGTTTAAGTGGTGAAATGAGTTTATAAAAGAAAGGTCTAGAAAAAAGCAGTTTAATTCCCTGTCTTATTACTGGGCACTAGGGCCATACTCCTAAAACTCATTTTCCTTTTCTTTGTAGGCACACTGTTATTTTCCCCTTGATATCAATGACACAGTACTTTAAAATTCATTTGAAATAATAAAATATTGAAGCAGGAAAACTCCTTTTATCTAGCATACAACTACTTTGCAGATAATTGTAACTTTCTTCATGTGTTAAGTGTACAGAGGAATGGATAGCAAATTTACAGTTTGTCCAGGAGATGTCTCTCTCTTCCTAAAATATGCCCAAGCCATTTGTGTTTCAAGGGATCTATCTTGCATTGCAGATATTGGCTCCCTCAGCCTGCAGTTATGACCTTGCAAGAAAGCAATACGCAGTCTGACCACTATGTATGCTGTGTTCTGTTGTGGGGTTTGGCTGTCGTTTCCAGTGCAAACGCCTCATTTTTAGGTCAATGTTTTTAAAAACCATGGGAGCTGAACAAACATTTGTGCTGCAGCCTTGTTTTTTCTCATGCACTTCAAACTCATGCAGTAGGCTATCTTGCTTGATTCCTACAACTAAGTAATTTCTTGTACAGTTCTGTCACTACGACCAAAGAACACACAGTGATATCAGTGGATTTTAGGGACAGATACAGCTCATGGGAGCCTAAATATGTGCTATTATTCTGCTAACAGCATAAAGAACGTAGTGTGAACAGTAAATAATTCAATATTCTCATTGAAATACATCACAAAGGAATTTAATCAAGACACGTATTTTGAAATATTTTCAGTTCTACTGCACAGAACATGCAGAACAGCAGATAGTCCTATGACAGTCAATAAATTTTAGTTTTGCTGATGAGACAGTAAAAGAATTTATGCTTTAAGAAATTGCTTTGTTTTTAGCAATACACAGGATAGTCAAAACACTTGCAGTCCTAAGTCCTTTGGAACTACTGTTTTTTATTCTCATCCTTGCAGTGTACTGTACAGTACACTGTAAAGTACAGTGTACTGTACTTTATGATATCAGCTCAGGTGAACCAAACTTCTTTTGTGAGGAGACAGACACAGGAATCTTTTTTCTCTGGACAGAGCAAGCCAACAGTCTGATTAGCCCAATGATTTTATTAATATGTATTTTTTCATGAGTTTCACTGACTTACTGATGGTCTTCACTGGGAATTACAGGAATTATGACATCCATAACAGTATTTTTTTCTCATGGGAGAAATAATGAAATATGGTATGAAATTTTAGTCTGGTGAATAGGTCCTGGGGCTTTCAGATGCTTTAGAGGAAAAATAATTGGATTTGTATGAGCATTTACTGACTACTGCCATTGGAGAATGAAGTACTGGTCCATGCGGTGGTGCCAGGTGAATCTGTGTACTTGGGGATTCGCTGCGTGGCCAGCTTTGTGAAGGTCAAGAAGGAGGCAGGGCAGGAGGGTGCCTTAGCAGAGTTACTCTCCTTCTTGAAGGAAACAGACAACTGAGCATGCACATTTCCCCCCAGAATTCCTCAAGAAAAGAAAAGGGGCAGTAAGATGCCCCCAGCAAGAAGTGGGGACAAAGATGCAAGGTTGAGCCTTTGTCCAAAAAATCAGGCTATTCACCCTCCAGTATGGATTTAGTTTGGAGGGACTTCTAGGTTTGATTTGAAGTCTCTGGGGGCAGGAGCTGTTGTGTGGCAAGTCTGTCTCTCTTGGCAATAATATTTCTGCTGGCAAGCTGAGTGGCAGTACTCAGGGGTAAGAAAAGAAAAGTTTCACCTAGGCTTCCTCTGCTCAAGGCATCAAGACCAAATGCAGCAAAGGTATTACATGGTAGTTACGGAGACCTGTTGACTATCATTTTTCTTGGACACCCTCAGTGAGGGCAGAGTGTCCTGTGTGCTGTGGAAATGTTCCTATTACTCAGCCGGCTGACATGGAAGCTCTTATTGTTGGTGTTTTTGTTTTTGTGTTCTGCTTTGCAGCTGCACTCCCCCCCAGGAAGAAACGCGGGTGCTTCTGCTGACTCAGTCCTAGCCAGAGTTCCCTGAACGCACTGGAGCCACCTGATTCTTGAAGAGCCTGGAAGTCATTTCCAGCCTAGTGTGTTTCATTTTGAAGTTTAGTCAAAAGGCACAGCCAGACAGGGCAGTAGATTGTCCTGGAGAAAACAAAATCTCAAAGTGGAACTTTACATAAAAAAAAGAGAGAGAAAACTAGGAAAGGAGGGGAGGAGCCTAACTTTGTGATGTCCCTTGAAAAGCAAAAACTTTATCTCAAATGCCAGAGTGATGTCAGCAGCTGGAAGGACTGGATTAAATGGTTGAACTTTTGGGTGGAGTTTTGGGGGTCAAAGGAATATTTCTACAAGCCACTCCACGTGTCAGCAGCCAGTCTGAACCCACCTGCCTTTCCACTGGGAGTGCGTTGAAAACTTCATGTTAGCCTTTTCTAAACTGCATATCTGCTCTTCTGACACCACACTCAAGTCACAATCTTGGAGCTTCTGCCATTAATACGTTAAGCAGCTTCTTGTATTTGATGGCCGGGAGGGCCCACAAGGACCAGCGAGGATAGCAGAGTCCAGGCCCACTCTGGATGAATTCTCCTTTGAGTTCTTGCCTGCCCCTTACAAAAACCTAGATTTAAGAATTCCCACATGAGGAGGATTCACCAGTAACCTTGGTATGTTGTATCAGGTATTAGTTATCCTTGCTGCTAAAATATGCCTGGTCTATTTTATAACTTGGCTGTAAGTAGTTTCCAACCTGTCACAAGTAGATATTTGCACTTTTGCTTCAGCGCTGAAGAAAGGAGTCAACCTGAAAGGTGGCCACATTTTCCTACCTCCATGTCAACTTCTCTGCTTGAACATTACCACCTTCATTCAGCCTCGTTCAGGCAGAAAGCTCATTAGAGATGGGGATGGACCTGCATCCTGAGGCGTGCTGTGGCACTTGAGTAACACGGGCCAGTGCAATGTCACACATAAATATTTCAAACAATTCTGAATTACCTACCAGTTTATTTATCAGGAGCAGTATTATTCTACTAACACAGTGCTGTCTCCACCTAAGCCACCTGCCCATAAATTTTCCTGTAGATATGCTGAGCTTACAGCCCACTGCCCTACTAGCTGGGTCATCAGGGTGAGTGGGGCAGGAGGCAAAGTGTGAAGGGGTACCTGGGGTGGTGCTCACAGTGGCTCCACACAAGGTGAAGTGCAGAGAGTGAATGCTACCTTGGAGTATGCCAGAAGGAGCAGTCAGGGGAACATCTGGAAAGCGGTAGGGACTGAGAAGCAATGGGGTCCATTCTAGGACACGGCACACTGCTTACACTGACAGCATTCAGATAGCCTCCAAAATGGGCATCTTTTCAGCTCTGCAGAGCCCACCTGAGTGAATAGTAGTAGGTTTTTTCTATTTGTTTTTATCTTGTGTAACTGGATTTTTAACTAGTTGTAAATATATCTGTTTACTGAAGCCTGTCTTCTAAAAGAATAATTTATCTGTATTAAACTTCCTCCAGTGCTTAGCCAATGGGTCTAATTTGGCTACATATGTTAGCAGACACTCTCAATGTTTATTTTACAGAGCTATATGTTTGCAGATCCTATTTTACTGTCTAATAGCACTGGATCTTGTCCATCTCTCTCATCATCTCATTTTTTCCCCGAGAAGCTCACTGTACGATTTCCAAATTCCTAATTTTATCCTGATGTAGTCATTGCAAGGCTCCTGCTTGGGGAACAATGGGAGAGTGAGTAAAATTTCAGTACATCTTCTGAATGTTTGTATTAGTGACTTCTGTAGTTTTTTCTCACTTTTATACAAGCAAGAATTACAAGCCTTTGCATACTTCTTACGCTGTGTAAAGACCTAGATGCATGATCAAGTTACCATGGTCTAAACAAGTTACTACAGGTCAGCTGAGAAGTACTAATTACCTGCATATGTAGCACAAACTACTATGTGACTTAAGTAATTCTCTTTCCTTAAATGCAAGCTTTAATCAAATTAGTTTGACAAGCCTGAACATGCACATCTAGGTGGTGTCCATTGGTGCCTAGTGACTTCTAAATCACTGCAAATGGGCAACATATCTGAGCTTCATCATCACGTAAAATGTAAAATTATCTCAATTTCTATACTGAACCTAGGAAAGTGGTCCTTCAGCTCCCACTCAAGTAGCTGGCTACAGTCTTTTAAAATTGCATGAAGGTACTGTTAGAAAGAAGGTATTGCCAGGTTTGCTGTAGCTGTTTCAGGTGCTGGTTTGCAGCCTGCTGTGCAAGTACCATGTTCTGGATGCTCTGATGAAGATAGTGCCACCTGCAGCAGTGGGGTTTTCTATTTCCTAGTTGCCTTAACCTGGCTGGAGCAGTGGAAACCCTTCAGGAGAAGGGGCCATGTTTTGGGCCAAATGGCTCGTGAGGAGGAAATTTTCCTAGAGACACAGAGAGGATTGTGTGACTCTTATTCTAGTTAAGAGATTACTGAAAAATGATGGTGCGCAGAGCAAGGATGAGGAAAGGACCCACCACGCAGCAACAAACTGGGCAAGAGAGATTGGCTTTCACATCCTTTATTTAACATCTTATCTAGAACTTCTGAGCCTTCCCAATTTAAATTTTCCTTGTACCAATAAAACCTCATACTAGATGCTGGGAATGTTTGAGTCTTTGGTGAGTTCATCTCGTACCCTTTTCTTCAGCAACACGTATTAATAGTGTGGATACCCCTCTGTGCTCCCTCTCTAACTTAAATGGCACTGAGTTGCAAACAAAAGGGACTTTTAGCACAGGACCTTGACCTGTATTTGGAAAGAAGGTAAAAGTTAGTGGAGTGGCTGATGAGCTCCTGAAAGTTTGGCTCCTGAGAGCTGTTCATTTTGCACTTTCCACACAGAGAAGGAAGTGTGATAGCTGAGAAACGCACTTCAAGGATACACGCTCAGGCATGTCTGACTGAGAGCACTTTCCAGGCCAACATTTCTGAGCCTTCACTTGCAATAAATAGTGATGGAGCATGAAGGTGTGGAAAGCACCTTTAAAGAGGAGATGCATGCCCCTCGGCTGGAGAAATAGGAAGAGGACCATGCAGGGACATCTGGCCGCCAGGGCCTGAGTGATGCTTTGGATTGCACCGTAAGCAGGGTTGTCTGTGCTTCAAACTCATTACTGTGCTGTCATCCTCTGTTACGATGGCCAGAATGAGGGTGACAACACTGTGGCCTGGAAGTGACCGTTAGTGACAAGAAGACATTGTGTCCTGGAGCACAAAGCAAAAGAGGACCTCCTTTCCCTTCTTCTATCTATAGAGGTAGACAGATGGTATTATCCATAATAAAATCTGACTCTAGTAAATAGTCTATAAAATAAAACTTTAGACTAGAAATAGTCTAGTAAATAGTCATATGATTTCTGGTTGGATACCAGTAATGGGGTGAAGGTAGAGCCTACATCAGCTCCCTTACCTGCTGTATGCCACTGTTTACCTTGCTGATTTATTATTAGCAGATGTATAATTTTCCCCATACTTACTGGCATCTTTTCCACCAGGTCATTCCTTATTTGAGTACACCAGTTTGATGCCACTGTCAGCTAGCTGACATAAACAGTTATACCAGTATGAAACTGTTGTAAAATCACAGAGAGTCACACCATATGCTTTATGTGTAGAAAAAAATTTCCCTTTTCCTTGTTTCTTTAGTAATACAAAATTGCTATTTCTTCAGAGCAATAGCTAGTTTCTATCATCAACTGTAAACAATTACTAAGCTGCCTGCCTTGATGATTTATATCTTAGTTATAAAAGGGTGTACTTTCTTCCAGGCTGCTTGCTAAGCTCAGAGGAAGACCCTGAGTTAATGGTGATGATGCCATTTCATCACCTGCTGTGAACTAATTCTAGGAACTAGTCAGATTTTTCTGAGGAAATTGCTTTGCAATGTGAAATCAATAAAGTCAATACTCTTTTCCTTTTTTGCCCCTCTGTGTGTGGGAATAGACCACTATGAAGAAGTGATTTTTGGGGAAAAGGTGCTTATTTTCAGAATGAAATTTCTGGTGCAGAACAGAGATGACGGTAACATAAGGACAATAGAAGAGAGCATGGTCCAGTGAAGATAGCACCCATGGGGAAAATACGAGAATTCAAACAGAGTTCATGTTTTGAATCTGCTGCTAATTTAAATCCAGTGTGAATTCCTTTGTAACCTGCTATTTGGGCAGATATTTACTTTTTCATTAAACACTGTGAAGGATCCTGGTTTTATCACATTGCAGAATGCATAATATTTTAATTAATATTTTGACTAGTTCTTCAAGGTAGGAAAATTGCTTCCTATAGAGATGCAATAGGAAAAATCAGGTGACTATTTTCTTAGATTTTATTTTGGCTTAGTACTTGGTATCTTTTAAGGGTTAAAAAATTCAATGGTGAACAAATTGTGCCATGTTACTAGTTATTCTAAAGCTTCTTTTTAAGCTACATGTATCAAGCACCCTGGAGTTTTTGTTTGTTTGCGATAGTTGTTTTGTGTGATCATCTGTTATTAATTACAGTATTGTTGGTCAACTGGCTGTTCCAGTGATTAGTGGTATTGTTATAAAAGTATGTACACTCCCTTAGTACGTGGGTGGTGGTGGCAGTTGTGTTGATATCGTTCCTGTCTTTTTTATGGGACACAGCTTTAGATCTTGTTTGGTTGCTTCATTTCTACCAGATCCCAGTTCTTTTTACTTTCCTTTTTGGAATGTTTGCAACTTTGAGTGACTGATACAGGGATGGATCTTCTGAAGGTATATGGATTTTCACCTCCTATAATAGATGCACAGTGCTCAGGAAGATAAGATACCTATGCTAGCTAGAGATATAAAAAAAAGTTATGTAGCATGTTACTAATTGACAGTTTTATTTTTGTGTGGCTGCCCTCTAAAATGTAAAATAAAACAAGGAGAAATGGATTTTAAATTAGACAGTGGCTTCTAAAAGAAAAATCAAACCACTCATTTTGATGTCAGATGGTAAATAAAGATTATGTGAACCTCATTTCAGAAGGAATTCAGCCATCGATGTGGTATTTCTGTGCTACTTATGTCATGTTTGTGTACTGTGTTTTCGAATACTTGTGCTTTAAAGCTTAGCATTAGAGAAACTTAGAAACTTGTGCTTTTTTTTTTTTTTTCCTTTTCCTTTTAATGACACTAACATTTAAAAGGTTAGTGACTTCTTATGCTGGACAGTGTAACACAAAACCGGAACCACTGAGCTACCTATAGAGCTGCCATGGCAATAGACATACAGTTATTAACTGTGAAACTATGAAACTACTGCTGTAAATAACAAGTGCAATGGCAAAAAGACATTTCTGAGAAAGCTTTGTGTTCTGCAGACTCAGAGGGCTAGTGAGAACTTTGGAGAAGCATAGATTTTTGGACAGGGAACCTTTAATATTGCTGCAGAGATGAGTGTGGTGAACCTAACCCTCCCATGCAAAGACAACTTCACAAAAGAATTCCTCTAACCCTGTTGCTTTACAAGCAAATTCCACAGGCAAACTGGCTCTTACTGCATTAGTTTAGCTAAAATACTGCTTTGGGCAGCCATGTCCTATACAATGGAGTCAATGAATTGCATCTGTACCTGAGTAACAATCCATAGTGATCCTAATGTTTACGACAAACACCTTTGGTATGTTCCAGCTAAAGCTGCCAAAGAAATTCAGGATTACTCACTAATTTTTAAACTTGATGCATTATCCTTTGTCTAATAGAATAATACAGTGATGCAAACCAACATAATGTTAATTGGACTTTGGCCAAGAAATTCTGTATTGGGCTTTTCATTGAATTGTTGTGATGGAACTGGGTGAAACTTGCTTAATAGTACCATACCTTTTCATTCAGTATGAATACAGAAAGTAGATAAACACCTTCATCAAATATCAGTAAGAGCAATACCCATCTTTGTCCAAAACTCAGACCAGATACAGAACTAAAAGTTCAGTTGCACACTATGTATGTCTTTCTATGATTGTCTTTGTGAGTTTAGGGGCAGTGAGTGATTGGGTGGCACACTTCATGTACGTAAAGTATTGTAGAAGTAAGAGTAGAAATTCCTAAGGACATAGCAAAAGAAAGATACCTGATACTTTTTGCCATGTTGCAGAGATGTCTTGTAGAGCCTGACTGTGCAAAGTAGGCAGCCAGGGAAAGCAGCCCTTTCTGTGAATCACTGGAGCTGCCAGGATGAGAGTGCGCACAGCCAGAATGATTGTAAGTTGTTACACAGACACTCATGGATGAAGCTTTTGCTAAACTAATTTATTGGGACCTTTGCACAGGGTAAGACTCAGCCGAGAAATCAAATCTGTTGAACAGGATGGCCAGTCTCTGCCTAGAAGGTGATAGGAGTCTCTGCTGTGAGGGTCCTTGCAATGCATCTTCAGCTGGACAAAGTGAGATTCCCTGAATCACTCTTCTGCTCAGCTCATGTGGTCCTGCTGGGCTGTGGTCCTACACGACCACTCCATTACAGGCATGACCCAGCACTATAGATTATAGTAAAGTACTTACAAATTCTGTCTTGGCTATGTACAAAAGACTGCCCTAGATGACCCTTTCTGCACCTACAGGAACGGTTTCTATTGACTCTTTATAAATATCTGTGTACACTTTGGTTAATTCTACAGCAGGAGCTGCCTGGAGGAATTCCCATCCTGGCCAGATTCTCCATCCTAGATGCTAATAAATTGAAGGTCACAAGTAGTGCCTGTCAAATGGTCTAGGCACAGCAGGAACTGTCTGATGAAATCTCTGGGACTGCCCAAAATTCCCACCTGGACACCTCCTGCAGGAATTAGGCAAAGGCTTTGCTGTGAGGCTGGCTGAGAGCTCAGACAATCACCTTGTCTTGGTTCAGTCCCTTGTGCCACCTCTGCAGAGATTAGCTGGGAGCTCTGGGACCACCCAGGGAACTAATGCCTAAGTGCACAGCCCTGATACCGGCTACACCGCAGCTGTAACTACAGGACAAACTTGAATTTCATCCTTATTTCATAAATTAAATTTGATAGTTCTTGCCACAAAGTGCAAAACAAAAACCAAAACGATAAATCTGATTTGATAGGGCTGATGATCTACTTCTGGAGATGTAAAAGACGGACCATATATATTGTCTGGATTCAAACTGGGGAAAGATGTTACTTCCTTTTGGCAGCTGTCTGGCCATTTGAAAAATATTTCCTGTGCTGAATGTGGACAGGATAATATGGGTGTTCATTGACATGCACTGAAAATGAGAAATACTCTACCAAGTAAAGCGCTTTGCGCTCACAGTCCTGATTCTTGTTTGCACTAAGGCTCTTTTGTGTGATTCTGGAAGTATACTGAGCACTTGAAGCAAGTGCTCATTTTGCTGAAGATCTCCTTAGGTCAGGGTGAAGAGCTGTGAGTTTAAGGGAGACTCGGTCACTAGAAGAAACCCAAGCTAGCTCAGTGTCATCAGAGTTCTTGTTTTCCCTTGCTCATAGATCAGGACATGTTCCTGTTCTGGGCAGGAGAAGACGGCTCCCCAGTGTCCTCACTTATATGTGCTGTGTTGAAAGTAAATGGAACAGCTGGTATATTAAATTCATGCCTTCTAAATCACTTCACTGTGGTGATAGCGCTATCAATATCCTCTTTCACTTGTCTACTACACAGTCTTTTTTGTTTGAGTATTCACAGGTCCCTTTATGTCACAAGACTTCTCCGGCTGAAAGTACCACTGTCCATGTATTTCTAGTGAAATGGGACTTTTCTATTTTTATTTTAAGATTATGCTTCCGCTGTTGACATGGAATATGTGTGGTGGAAGTGTTAAAGGGGATGTTTGCATCTCTGAAGTAATTCTGGATAGAGGAAGGAATTGTTATCACATGCCAAAGGTTTGTGCCTTACCCTTAGTTCAGGTCATGCAGAACTTGGATAGCATTTTGGGTACAGTGTTGGGGTTTTTTTTAGATTTGGGCCATTTATATACATCTAGACTATTGCTGCAAAAGGCATTTTCCTAAACCATTGTTTTGACCTCTCTTTCTGTCCTCTCTGCTGCTGCTGTTCTGTCACATCAAATGCAATTTTGTCTTTGTTCTCAGAGCTTTTCTTGGCCTAATCTCCCCCACCTATCTGTATTCCAGTACTGAGGAGGTGATTTCTGTCTCTGATCAGCCCAGTTTGACTCATGTTGTTGCACTGTCAC
Organism: Fregata magnificens; assembly: GCA_013389945.1. Lineage (NCBI taxonomy): Eukaryota > Metazoa > Chordata > Aves > Suliformes > Fregatidae > Fregata > Fregata magnificens. Next base: position 212,815 of record WAAD01003107.1, read on the forward strand.
TTCACAGTCACTGGTCTATCTATTTCCATCTAGTCCTGTGTCTCCTATTTAGCTTGTTAGGAGCTCTCTAGGGAGAAGGTCTTGTTTTCTGTGTTGGCAGCTAATGCAGTTATGCCCTGCGATCTCACTGGAGATCCTAGGCTCTTTGAAAATATAAATTAATAAAATATGAGTTAGTAAAAACAGTGTCATGCAGAGGGATGGGAAAGTGAGCAGAACTAAATTCCCTCGGGCTCTCTACATTAGCCTGTAGTGGTACCTAGCAGGAGCTGATAAGCAGAGAAATGCTGTTGAGGATCCGCTGTATGAGGTGTGTACATTGCACTGGGGGGTTGTTTCCAGCTAGCCCTACCTATCCTGGTCCCACGGGCTGGAAGCACACCTTCTGGTTTCATTTCATTTAAGGGGAATACAGTGTGTGCTCTCTGAGACTGCCCTGTGACGTGAAACACAAGTGTTGTTGGGGGGTATTTGGATGTTTACTTCAGAAGTGTCCTCCTGAGCCAAACTAAAGCGCTAATGTAGGCACACCCTCATTGTCTGCATATCTTCAGTACAATTTGTCATTATGACATCAAATTAGCAAAATGCATAAATATTACTCCAAGGTAATAATTTTTTTTCTGATTGAGATCTGAATTATAAATTTATGTTCATGAGCCTAGAGTGATTTGTCAGAAGAGACAAATGGTTTCCTTCTACATACGTGTTTGCACTGACAGGAGAAGCTTTATAGAGCCCAGTGGATGGAGCATTATGGAAAAACTTACAGAATAACACTGGAGCCCGAAGTTTAGTTTAAACCTACAATAGAAGACACTAAAGTGTGCCAACCAAGAGCACCTTGAATGTAAGAGATTTCAAAGATCTGCTTAGTCTTCTTGAATCATAGGGTATTTTGTAGCAATCTGGCACTACAATATCTTATTCTTTTAAAATTTCACCATACTTTTCACCTGGCTAAATTCTGACACACAGCCAGTGGCGAATGGTGATGAAACTAGAGAGAACAGAGGGGAAAAAAGAGCTATCTATGTAGGTGTCATCAAGAACTGCTATGTATTTCTTATTTCATTATTTGACTTGTGCTGACATATGGATTAATAGTTATCCACGCTGCCATTTATTTTTTACTATGACATGGTAAGTAAAGCAAAATGCAACACTTGCCTTGGTACTACCAGACTTGCAACTCGATATAACACAATGGAAGGATGAAATAAGATACACAAGCATTACTTTCTAATGCCTATAAGACTGTAGTGACCTGCAGATTTAGTTTGGTTTAAACTGAAAACTTTTTAAATCCTTTATTTTTCAGTATATTGCTCTCATTCCTTTTGGTTTTTTCCAAAAGTGATTTGGTTTCTTTGTTCTGCTAAGTTTAATAAAATCTGCAAAGTAACTTAAGCCTTAAATATCTGCTTTGTATATTTCTTCTGCTAGTTAAAACATCGATTTCCATTTCTTACAAATACTAATTGCACAGAAGGTTATGGGGATACACAGATGCATGTGTGTCTGTGTGTGTGTGTAATATCTTGCTTCCTCTTTTCAAAGCATTGTCCAAACACCAGCTAATTGATTTGACATGCTAAAAGAGAAACTCAGTGCAACCAAGTCATTTTGGTATGAAAGACATTTCCAGTCATCTCCGTTCAATAATTGCAACCACAACTTCAAAGATGATACAGATGCAAATTGAAATGTGTGATCTTGTTCTATCTGGATTTGATTTCTTTCCCCTTTTGCTCTGAAATACTCATCCTCCCCTTCCTGCTGGGATCAATGATGGCTGGGACTGCCACGCACAATGAAGTTATACAAGTCCAGAGCAACTGAATTTTACTCCAGGGATATAACTCCAATTCCCTCTTCCTCTCCTTCAGTGGGACTGGCCCCAATTTTATGCATATTCTGTGAGTTATATCCAAAATGCAGGTCTGAATAAAATCTCCTAGGAGGAGGATGGGGAATCATGATCCTTATCTTCTAATAGGCCCCATTCTGAGATCATCCTTCTCTTATCTCTTTCCAAATTCTATTCTTCCACATGGGAGTACAATAAATTGTTGTTGACTAGTGAATACCCCCACAACTCTTACAGAGGATAAATCACACCACACATCTTGAAATTCCTAAGCATATTCCACCAATGAAAGATAGTGAACATCAAGTCTGTACAGATGGAAGTTTTTTAATACCTTAGCTAGTCCAAACATTTTGCTGACTATGTGAAGCCCATCAGGAACTTTGAAATTACTGCTGATTTTACATGAAAGACTCTCAGATGCTACCGAAAAAACAGAAGACCCTTGTAACCCTGTTTCCTCCTAGCTGTACATATTAGTAAGTATTGTGCTAGAAAGTTTCAGCAATATTTTCTCCTGTGCTCGTGGAACACAATGTCATGGCAGTTAACCATCATCTGCACAGAAGATGATGACTCTGGAGCAGCTGTAAGCATCGTTTTGTCTATTGCCTCACCTTTTTTCTGTCCATGTGGCTGACTTGGGGGCCAGCAGCAGAATGCTCTGAGCATGACCATGCGTGGCAGTATGTGACACCACAGCTCTACCTCAGTGCATGACACCAGGGTAGAAGGTACTTGTTACACATGGATGCTGCAGCAGGGGTAAGAGCACAGTATGGGGGAGAGAGGAAGAGTCTAGTCTGTGAGTGGACTTCAAGCATAACAAATAGGTGAGATGTAACCAAAATATGCAAAAGAGTTTGTAAAAGTGCTCACAATTTCTGATGTTCCTCCAGAGCTCACAGGATTAGAGAACATAAGCTTCCTAGGGGATTTTCTGGTCCTTTCTTCCAGTTAGATCAAATTCAGAAATGCCACTAAAATGTCACTTTTTTGCCTTTTTTCTGGTGCTCACAAGTCACAATGTGCCAAATTTTAGCATCTCATGGAAATTCAAAATTTGAATCTCTGTAAGTAAAGGTGCGAGGGCTCTACAGGAAGAGACAGTACAGTTGTGGCTGACTGGAGCTGCCCAGCTGACTTGGCTGCTTCAGCAAGGTGATAAGAGGAAACGCTGAGGTCATACTCATGTTTTTCCAGTAAGACATCTTTACATCATTGCATTCAAGTGGCCACAACCAGACAAGGCTATGCCATAAGAGCAGAAAAGTCAAGTAGTCCATGATTCTGTAATTTTTCCATAGATGTGTGTTATCTTTTCAATGCTTCGATATTTCAATCAGATTAAAGTTCTCAGTAGGAAACAGCTGTTGAATAACCTCCTGTAGTTTCCTAAATGCAGGATAATTTTTTTCTGTAGATCCTAATTCCTAAAAAAGAAAAAAAAAGAAAGAAACTATGAATTTGCTTTTAATTCCAAGGCATGGGTTTACTCTGCCATGATCTCTGTTGGTCAGAGTCACCTTGGGCTCTCCTAGAGTACTTGGGGCTATCACAACCACCACTACCTCAAGCCTCACTGACCGAGCTCTACAGGTCTTTGGGGTGTAAGTATGGGGTCTGGAAGAGATAAGTGTGATGTTGTGTCCCAGGAATTATGAAGGGACAGATGTAGTCTGAATACTGCCATGCAAAGTTTAGTTTATGTTTTGTCCATTTTTTTTGTTGTACTTTGAAAATAAAGAGATACCTTAGATTTTGGCCAGTATAATAGCACTAGAAGGCTAAAGGAAAGAGGTCCTTACTTCTGTCTGCTCAGATAGGTATAAAGCTGCAAGAGGGGGAAACAAATCCCCTTGATACAACAGGAGTATGAACCGCATTAGAGGGTGGAAGGGCTGTGAGTTCATAACCACTACCTTATCCACTCATAATTGCACTAATGATTGTTGTGGCGTTTAAAATGTTGTCAAATTGCCTCAAACAGCCTGTTCAAAGCTAGCTTCACACTCCAGAGAGAGAGCCCTGTCAGGCAACCCGAAGAAAACAGGGCAAAAATAACTTCAATGGGCTTGCACACAACAAAAGCGTTGAGGCCTTGGTGGCAATTTCCTTTTTTAATTCCTTCCTTTTTCGGTTTTGAGTTAATCTACATGTATTTTTGTTTAAAGACATTAGAAAGCTCCTTATCAGACCCTGTGACTGACTGACCAGCTGTGAGAAAAATTGCTTTCCAAAAAGAAACTGGGCGCATGCATGAATATATAGTGGAATGGTATCCACCACTGCATGTGACAGGCTATTTCACATTAAGCGAGTTCATCACTGCAACAGGTATTTGGGGCACAATTAGCAATGACATCCGTTTCTGTCATTTCCATATCTTCCAAAACTGTTTTGAAATCAGAAGGGTTGGGAGAAGATTTGTGAGAAGGAAAATGAAATTCCTTAAGCTGGTATTGCTGCTGAATCCCCTCAGCAATAAGAGCTTGCCAGGAGTCTTCTCTTGGTAACTTATTCTGATGATTCGCTGAAAATGTTTTTCAAGCTATAGGTATCAGATGTGAATCTTCAGTTTGTTTCGAACATCACTGATGAGTGCCACCTTCTGGTTAATTTACATTCATTATTTTGGGGTAAATATTATCTATTCATTCTCCTTAAGGTAGGGGAAATCTCCTGGTAAGAGAAGCCCCAAAAGGTGGAAATTATGACACAAAGGTGCAGCAGAAGAGGAGAGAGGCAGCAGACTTCTCCTTGCTACTTGTGACAGAAGACCAGCATGCGTGTCAATGTCTGTGTCATAGCCAAAAGTGCTAGTCAGTTGGGATAGATCTAGAGAAAACCATTATTTCTCCCTGGAGGTTTTTAGATTCGTCAAACCCAAAACAAGGCATCTGAAGAATTACATTTTCAAAACGAGATTGCCCCAAGGGGCTGATTTCTGTCAGCTGCTCTTCTGGGTTCATCAGTAGCTGTGGTACTGGTGGGCTGTTTTCTGGTTTCTGGCCCTGTCTCCATCATCCGGGGCTTGGGCCTTTCAAGGGTTCCCGGACCTCCTGCCAGGCTGCAGCAACAGACCCGAGAGGTGACAAACCCTGAGCAACTGCAGACCAAAGCTGGTGTTGCTCTACTTGGTTTCACCACTGCCTATCTCTGGCCAGCTCTAAATGGCCTGTATAGGATTTTGCAAAGAGATTAATTGTTTTTCCCTGCTAAATACAAAGAGAAATGGAGTGCCTGAAAAGAAAAACAAGTCATTTAACTCAAAGAAAATATGCCTTTCCTTCCCCTTTGCATGCAAACTTTCAAATGAGTTTTTATTTAAAAATCACTGCTAGCCATGTGTCTCCTTTGTACAAAAGAAGACCTAGTTATCTGTCAAAATTGTATTTCACAGTCCTTTGTTAAAAAAAAGTAATTTTCTTTGTTAAGGAAAAAGAGAACATCATTAATTTTGTTGTTGGGACAAATACGAAGAAAACAAAGCAGAGGAAGCAAACGATTATAAAGGGGGGAAAAAAGCTCCCTCTTCCCGACTTTTTCACTGACTTGCGACAGATAAACTTCCCAACAAATTTTCTTGCAAATTCCCCCTCAGGTTGCAAGCATATTTAATGGGCCAGGTTTTAGCTTCACCCCACTAGAGTAAGCGCTGAAGATGGGGGTGTCAGATGCCCTGGCCTCATCATGCTATGGCACAGCAGCAGTAGCTCAGTCTCTGCATGCCAGTTTGGGTCAGGAGCGCAGGTTTGAAGAGTATATCCTGCTTGTCCCAGCAAACCAAGCTCTGCTTCACATCACGGAGTGGCCTCGTGATGGAGGGTGCACCTAGCATGCTTCAGCTGTTACAGGCAGCCCGAAGCTGGTCAGAAGGAAAATCCATTAAACATATTCAGCACCGATGTCCTCATTTTCAGCTACTTATCATTCTTATAAACACCCTCTGTCCCTTCCAAAACCACCTGTCAACCAAGATGCTTTTGCTACTTGCCTGGAATTGCCCATTGCAGGTTATTTCTGAATGAAAAGGGCAATTGCTCCTGTGGTCCTTTGAGAGGCAAGAGAAGAAATATGGAAAAGCATTTCTTTTCCATGCTTGTAGTGTTATAATTTAGCCTGTATTTAAATCTGAAAGGCTAACAACCAACTCTACAGTGCTGCTCTCTGGCTAGCTGGAAAGTACACTGCAGGGATACTTCACATTGTTTGCTGTTAGTTGTGTCTCTTTTTTTTCACCCTTCCTGAGGTAAAGATTACATTGGAAGGGATTTGCTTTTGTTGTTTCAGCAAGCAGAGCCAACTGGCAGCCAGTTTGGTGTTTATGTAGCAGTTGTTTCTTCTCCAGGGCACAGATTTTAGCATTGCGCAAGATGGTATTGTTATGTCCAGATCAGGAAAAATACTTTCCTCTCCATTGCAGATATAAAAGTGACAGCCTGTGGGAGCAGAGATCTGTCTCAGGTATGTGTTGCTGCAGAAAGCACCTGGATGCTGTAGACATGGTTTAGTGTTGCATTGATGGTTTAAAAATGGGAGAAAATATGCAGACAGGAGAGTCGTTTCTCCTTGCGTAGCATATAAGCAGTATTTTGCAGCCTCGCTGATGATGTTCCAAGAGAAATGTACAAAATAAAAACTGAAAAAGTAAACCCCAACAAAAATATTCTAAGCAACCTCACTATCTCTATGATAAAACTAATTTGGGAGACTCATAGCCAGTTTCAACTTCTTTACTCCATGAATGGCTCCATAGAATAGGACATAAGAATACCTGCAGCTCAGTGCATCTTCCAAGATTTATTCTGCAACCATGGACCAGCTCCTGAAAAATGTCAATTCCTGCATGGATAAACTTACTGTAAAGCAAAAAGCCTGGTGTGATGGTATTGATTATGGTCTAGAACATGGCCCTTTGAACCACACTACCAAAAAGTACCAAAGTACCAAGGAAGCGGTTTATGGGGAACCTTGATAAGTGCTAAGGTCTTAAAGTTGAGATGATATTCTAAGAAAAGACAGTATAAAGAGGGGAATATATGTTAATGTGGTTGTGGTTGCCTGTGGTGCTGATGCAGCACTCTGAAATATTCCGGTTTAGTTATATTTTTTAAGAGTTTCTGGCTTCAGGCCCAAGCGTTCACAGTAATTAATCTTTCTAATAAGAAAATAATCAAGAATTTAAGCTGATTTGAGGCAATAGAATAAAATCTTTCACCCTGGTGATCTCAGCGGGGCCAGAACGCGGTGGTTGTAAATTGGCACAGGTCCACGAAGCCTCACCCAACTTTGCTGTAGTGTAACAACGAGCTGAATGATGCTTTCAGTTTGTTAACTGACTGGCGTAGATCGTGTATCCATCCAGGGAACATGATGTGCAGAAGTTGCAGTTTGGCTCTGGATGAATACCAGTGCTCTGTGAATCACTGCTGAATCCCATGTACTCATGAGCCAACTGGGCTTGGGAAAAGCCAGGTCAGTTTTGCTTAGTCCAGGTTTCCAAGGTGTTTTTGGAATGTGGGAGTTTCTGCCCTATTTGGACTCCACAACCCTAAAGCTGGTGCTAAGCTGGGTATCTCCCTGTTTGTGATCAGCACTTTCAGTGGTTGTGTGCCGAATATATGAGGCAGACAGTACTATCAGAAGAGTTTCTCCGACATATTCACTTTTATTAATAATTAAACAAAAAGTGCTAGAGAAGTTACAGACCCCTTTCCTAGACTCCCCACTCCCTGCTCCAATTCTGACCTCATTCTTCCTGTGAGTCTTTCCTTGGAGAGTGTCCTAGGCTTGGCAGGTTCGCTTCTCCTTTTTCTTCCTGCAGGTTGGTCTTCTGGCATGTCTTCTGAATGCTCTCTTTTGTCAGTCAGATTTTCTTCTTGAATTTAACTCTCTTTTGCTGATCTTTTTGCCAAACTTTTACACAGCTGAATTTCGGCCACCAGATGGACCCATCCCAACAAATCACTGTCCTCAGAACTGGCCCAGTTTCTGAGTTATTCAAGGTTGCCTTGATAGGACTCGTGTTGATAATCCACTATTAGGTGTCTCACTCTCTTCTGTTCCCCCATGGTGGGATAGAAAAGATTGTTACTATTGAGGTCAAGCAATTGCCACACAAAATGGGATTCACAACACAAGCGGGCACGTACAATTTTGTGCAGAGATGCTGCACTCTACTGCATGCTCTTTTTAATGGCAAATGAGTAACAGATACATATGTATCCATGTGCAGAAAAGCAGAGCCTCATTCTTTTAGACTTAGGCACCTTTTCAAATCATAAGAGCTTAACTGTAGAGAATATTGAAGTGGAACAGCTAACTTATATTCCCTAGCATAGCACAGGGCTGTCTTCACTGAATGAGGTTTTTCGCAACACAAAAAAAAGACTTTCTTTCCAGGAAAATGTAAAAAGGTATGCCTAAATGATGTCCCCTTACAGTAAAATTTTATCACTTCAAGTAAAATATACTAGTTCAGATTTATCCATACATATGAAGAATTAAAACTAACTTGTTCTTAAAAATAAATGAAAAAATTACACTTTGGAATATGATGCATTAGCTGCTACCTTATTAATTTATGGTGTGATCTTGCTCTCTCTTTTAACTGAGTAGTAAAACTCTTATAGACACTAGTGATTGTAACACAGTACTTTAGCTGGTAATGAACAAAATGTAATCTTACAATATTCCACACTTCACTCAGGAATAGCAAAGCTCTAGTGTAATATTCATTCTATCACCTTCCATAATAGGTAAAGATGTGTTTTGGCACAAGGTGCCTCTAGTCACTAAATACCTGGCCCTTAGCCCGGAGAAGTAAAATTTCTGCCAAACGTTTTATAAACTGTTGTCTGTGGCCCAATCATAAGCATAATTGCTTGAAACTGCTTCTGCCTGTGCTCAAGCAGCTTGGAGCTATAAGTTAAAGCTGAATCATATCTAGGGACCCCAACCACTGGGCCATTGGCCGTATCACTAAAAATATTCCCAGTTGCCTCACTAGGCTTTGGATCTTGTCTTGGGTTACCATGGTGAAGTCTCACAGTGTATTTTGTTGTATCAGTAATGGGAGAGTATGCCAGGAGTTGATATTGAGGCACACAGTTGTTCAATATCATCAGCAACCTGGACAGCAAGTGCACCTTCAGCAAACTTGCAATGGCACTCAACTAAGGGGAGTGACTGATATGACCCCTCAATCCAGCAACCTCAGTAAAGTTGGCTGCACCAGCAAAGCCCCCATGAGGATCAGTAAAGAAAAATTGTGCATCTAGAGGAATAACGCCCTGCTTTGTTTGGGAGTTTGGGAAGTGACTGGCTCAATGACAGGTTGTGGTGGTGGATGCCAGGCTGAACATGAGCCACCGCTGCACTCTCATTGCAAACAGAGCAACCTTCATACTGAGATACATTATAAGGATCTTGGTCAGCAGGTCAAGGGAAGTTACTGTCTTCTTCTACTGGGAGGGCAGTGCAGAAGTGGAACAGGTTATCCAGTGAGTCTCACCTAGGGGGTTTTCAATGCTGTGTTAGGCAAAGCTACAGCTGACCTCATCTACTTGCTGATACTCGTGCTGTGGGTGGAAGGTCGCACCACAGACTTCAGAGGTCTCTTCCAGCCAACGCTTCCATGATTCTGTGATTTTAACTATGATACCTACAATTATATATCACAAAGCACTGGATAATAAGACCAAACTAAAAACACACTAAAAAAAGAAACAATCATCAGACCAAATACACAGCAGTATAGAGCTAAATAAAACTAACACTGGAAATTCATTCATATTACAAACAAATCTACCATCTGGCTGCTGATTGGAAATCTTGAGAAATACAGACAAAAGGAGATAAAACACAAGGCAGAGGGAGATCAAGTTACAAGAAATAAGATGAAGGATTCCAATAAGTCAAAGTTAATTAAGAACATCAATATCATCGCAGCAAACATTTCTCTCATGAAGGTCCCCATGCTAGCTAGAACAGCAGCTGGTCTACTGAAAGGTAGAATACCTCCAATCATTTTCATGCCTTTGTGTGTAAAACTCAGTGTGTTAATTTAGCATTCAATACATTTGTCTTCACATAAATCTGCATAATGGAGTGGAAGATTTACTCCCTTTGAGGCCTAATCTCCCAACCTCACCTCTGCCTGAAATAGGCAGGAAACTGCGTTCATGGCAGAGATGCCTGTAAGGTAATACGTGGTAAGATAATGGAGGCAGAAGGCAAAGGTTTCTTGCTGAAGCCAGGCTGGTATGGCAATCTTCATGCACTTTAAGTCACTTACTTACTTAAGTGAACATAAGCACCTTTGTCCTGGCACACCATAGAATCATAGAATCATAGAATAGTTTGGGTTGGAAGGGATCTTGAAAGGTCATCTAGTCCAACGCCCCTGCAAGAAACAGGGACATCTTCAACTAGATCAGCTTGCTCAGAGCCCCATCCAGCCTGACCTTGAATACTTCCAGTATTCAACTTCTCTGGGCAACCTGTTCCAGTGTTTCACCACCCTCACAGTAAAAAATTTCTTCCTTATATCTAGTCTGAATCTACCCTCTTTTAGTTTAAAACCATTACCCCTTGTCCTATTGCAACAGGCCCTGCTAAAAAGTCTGTCCCTATCTTTCTTATAGGCCCCCTTTAAGTACTGAAAGGCTGCAATAAGGTCTCCCTGGAGCCTTCTCTTCTCCAGGTTGAACAACACCAACTCTCTCAGCCTTTCTTCACAGGAGAAGTGTTCCATCCCTCTGATCATTTTTGTGGCTCTCCTCTGCACGTGCTCGAACAGGTCCACGTCTTTCATGTGCTGAGGACCCCAGAGCTGGAGGCAGTACTCGAGCTGGGGTCTCATTAGAGTGGAGTAGAGGGGCAAAATCACCTCCCTCGACCTGCTGGCCACGCTTCTTCTGATGCAGCCCAAGATACAATTGGTCGTCTGGGCTGTGAGCGTACATTGTCAGCTCATGTCCAGCTTTTCATCCACCAGTACCCCCAAGTCCTTCTCCACAAGGCTACTCTCAATCCCTTCATCCCCCAAACTGTACTGACACCAGGGGTTGCCCCGACCCTGGTGCAGGACACTGCACTTGACCTTGTTGAACCTCATGAGTTCACACAGGCCCACTTCTCAAGCTTGTCTAGGTCCCTCTGGATGGCATCCCGTCCCTCAGTCATGTCAACCACACCACTCAGCTTGGTGTCGCTTGCAAACTTGCTGAGGCTGCACTCGACCCCACCGTCTTTGTCACTGATGAAGATATTAAACAGTACTGGTCCCAGTACTCACCCCTGAGAGACACAACTTGTCACCAGTATCCATCTGGACATTGAGCCGTTGACCACTACCCTCTGGATGCAACCATCCAACCTATTCCTCATCCACCAAACAGTCCACCCATCAAATCCATATCTCTCCAATTTAAAGAGAAGGATGTTGTGGGGGATCATGTCAAAGACCTTACAAAGTCCAGACAGATGACATCCGTAGCCCTTCCCTTGTCCACTGATGTAATCACTCCATCACAGAAGGCCATTGCATTGGTCAGGCAGGACTTGCCCTTCGTGAAGCCATGCTGGCTGTCTCGAATCACCTCCCTGTTCTCCATGTCCCTTAGCATAGCTTCTAGAAGGATCTGTTCCATGATCTTCCCAGGCACAGAGGTGAGGCTGGTAGTTCCCAGGGTCCTCCTTTCTACCCTTTTTGAAAATGGATGCAATATTTCCCTTTTCCAGTCACCGGGGACTTCACCTGACTGCCATGACTTTTCAAATATCATGGAGAGTGGCTTGGCAACTACATCAGTCAATTAATTCAGGACTCTGGGATGCATCTTGTCAGGTCCCATAGACTTATGTATGTTCAGGTTCCTCAGGTGGTCACAAACTTGATCTTCTTTTACAATGGGAGGGGCTTTGCTCCCCCAGTCCCTGTCTTGCGGTCCATCCAGTTGAGAGGTGTGGAAAGAGAGGTTGCCAGTGAAGACTGAGGCAAAGAAGTTGTTGAGTACCTCAGCCTTCTCCTTGTCCGTTTTTACCAGTTTGCCAGTCTTGCTCACTGTGGGGGGGTACACTTTCTTTGACCTTCCTTTTCTGGCTGACATACATATCTGTAGAAGCCCATCTTATTATTCATTGCATCCCTTGCCAAGTTCAGCTCCAGCTGTGCCTTGGCCTTCCTGACCCCATCCCTACAGAACCGGGCAGCATCCCTATACTCTTCCCAGGATACCTGTCCCTGCTTCCACTGCCTGTGCATTTCCTTCTTGCTCTTTAGTTTCACCAGCAGGTCTTGACTCATCTATGCTGGTCTCTTCCCTTCCTTTCCTGATTTCTTACACCTGGCTATTGGAGCTGTTGAGCTCTATGGCAAGCATCCTTAATGTTTGGGGATTGGTCTACAGAGTGAAAAGGTGCATGGATAACATGTTCAAAAACGCTCCATAAACAGATCCTGAAAGAATCTGAGTGAAAATGCAAATGATGCAAATGAAAATGCAAAGTGAAAATGCAAATGGATGCCTAGTCAGGTTTCCAAAAGCAGCTATGGAGATTAAGCCCCATTTTTCAGTTCTGAACTGCACCTATGTGTTATTTAAGATCAAAACATCATTTTCAAAAATGCACTGGAATGGAGGCCTAGATCCATGAAAGAGCACAGGCATTGGAGAACCTAGCTCCCAGGCACTTCCCACCCAGCTGAAGTCAGAGTCCTAGCTTAAAGCTGGGCAGATTTAATTTCATGGCAAACCATGATATATCTATTGGGCCAGAGAAATAACAGGAGTGTGAGAAGTGGTCCAGAACCTCGTGGCTCTTGGGCATGATGGTGCCTAGAGCAGGGAGCTGTGCCGGTGCCTCAACAGGAGAGGCTGAGGTCAGCCAGTGTGAGTATTTCCTATGCTGTGATGCTCTGCAGTTACTTGGAAAGTTAGTGAGTTATACAGGATTAAGGATTCATGTTGCACCATTGAGTCAGATGTGGACTACGTGAATAGGGTGGCTATTCAGCTCTCAACAGCGTCACGTATTACAGAAGCAAGTATGCTAGTATGCTGTACTGGGTGGTGCTGATACTACAGGGATTTCTTTGTAGAGCAGGAGAAATTACAGTTCCTTTAGCCCTGCTGATAAATCTTCCCATGTCTTAGCTGAGTGACCTGGCTGCTGGGGTCAAGCAGAAGAAGGGGTGTAGCACCTTCCTATCTCTCTGCTTTGTGTTAGGCACTGTCTGGCAGCGTGCACTCAGAAAACACAGTGCTGTGCTGATAGACATGGCGAAAAGCTTAGATTATAAATTCTGACAAAATTCAGCCATGAATTCAGTGCCTGGCTTCTCAGCACTGTCAAGAATTAAGCAATTCTGGGTGTGACCAGCAATAGACATTTTGGTATCTGGGGAATTTTACTGGGAGAAGCATCTGAAATTTTAGGCAATTCCAGAATTTGGGAGCTGCTGAGAAAGTGGAGTGGGAGGCTGAGGATCTAAATTTTGCACAACTGTGTCTTAAATAATAGGACACAGAGGTATTCTTGTGATTTTGCCTCTTCAGAGACTTGAAAAGTTCCGAGGAGCTCATCAGTTCTTCAGTTAGAAAATGTTCCTCTCCTGTCGTCAGATGTGTCCTGCCAAAAGACCATGAATCTGTCCCAGGGAGGGGCTGGGGAGCGGGAGCCACGGCTAGGGACAGTGGGGGGACAAGGCGGTGGCGGGGCTCCACAGCACTGCGGGACCCTGGGCAAGAAGGAGGGCGAGGGCCAACTGGTAGCAAGATGGGGGCAGGAGAGGAAGAGTAAGAGGAGCCTTCCTCTGAGCTAAACCCAGCAACGCAGCTCCTTGGAGAGAGGGCAGAGAGCTGCAGACCACCGCCCCGCTTTTTAGCAACTGGTTCAGCAACTGGGTTGACTTCAGTTGTTAGTTTTTCAGGGGGCTGAACACCTCCCTCACAAGCTTGTCTTCCTCGCAGTTGTCCCAGATACGAAGAAGGCACAGTTGAGGCTCTGACTCCACCAGTTTGTGTTCTTTTTAGGTTCTGAACTTTTTTTAAAGCCCATTTTGTAAATGCTGAATGATTTGGGCACATGTTTTGATATCTTCTTTTTTTTTCCTAAATGAACATTTCCAAAAATCAGTAAAAAAAAAAAAGAGAAGACAAAAACAATTGACCAAAAAATGCTTTTTCTGGCAGCTTTTCTTTGTGCTGAACAATTGTGCACAAATGATAGTCTCTTGCTACAAAGTGAATAAGTATTCCAGCCAGCATGATACACAGAGTATTTTCCCCAATTAAACTTATATATTTTCCCTGTCAACTTGTTGTACCTGATTCTGTTATTTTTTAAAAAGGAAGTTTGATTAAAGTCCATTTGTTCACCACAAATCATTTAAAACTGCCAGCCTTAAATAGGTGGTAACTGAGAAATATCACCAAAACAAATTACATCACCTCCTCTGAGTTGCTAACTGAGCTTTGAAATTCTTCCGTTCTCCAAGTGGGGTTCAAGGAAAGTGCATGCCAGTCCACTTTGACTGTGAAGCAAACTCTGTGTGCTGGATATTCCCCCCCGATCCTGTATGGATACCATTTGTGTGCAGATCCACATGGAACAAAAAGTTCAGCCTGTTCTAGCTCTCTCAGCAATGTCCCTCTGGAGGGAGCAGTGGCTTGGTGAACCAGTATAGAAAAGTTCTCAGAAAGTCTTTCTCTATCAATGGACTAAATTGGAGTTGCAATGCTGGGGAAACAAAGATGGACTTCACTGGTCATGGGTAGAAGAAGCCCCATAGTTAGCTCATGTCATCTGTTCCTTAGAATGAGAAAAATGTATATATATACAAACTTAATGAGAACCTCTGGTGTTTTATGACAAGCAGGGATGGTCTGTGCTGTTACAGGAGTTGCTTTTCTGAGCTTCGCAGTAGGAGAAATTCTGGCCCTAGCTGATCACCAAATTAATGGGACAATATTTTACATACTGTACTTACCTGTGTGTAATTTGGCATTGGATATCCACCGAACTGTGTTTATATGAAAATACTCTCAGCATAATATAATGCTCCATGTGCATAAACATCATCTAACTGGAACATTAGGCTATATGGGTAAAGTTATGATCTGTTACATACAAGAAGAATATATCACTTTTATTTTACCTTGTTGAATATAAAATTCCTTACTATTTTTTGTTTACACTTTTTCTCCTGAAAAACAGTTACAGTGAAATAATTAATAGAAAATTACATTCATAATAACATAACATTTCTTCTTCAATTAATATAACAAAAACCAGTCAAAAATAATTAACTGAAAGAGAAAGGAACAACAATTGTATAAAATAAACAAATGATGAAACATCAGGTCTAGCATAATAGAATTAAATAATAGCTATTATGCAGCAATTTGAGTTGAAGGTCTGGTTTTTAGGCTACTTCTATGTCTCAGTGGTGCTCACTCTCTGTGAATGCCAAGTCCTGCTTGTCTCAAGCACCGTGACAGCTCTTTCCATTAATTTTCAGTTTTATGATTACAGAAAAGTTTTAGGAAGTGGGTTAGGACAGTCAAACCTAAAGCTAAGTGTAAAAAACTGTGGAATGATCTTACAATTGTGTCTGCAAGCAGAGGGAATGTCAAAGCAAAGTAACCCATGTTCAGAAAAATACCACTGACGTTCAAAGATAGGATCATCAAATACTACTTGGCAAAGAAGTTGAAAAGGCATTGTTGATCATTTTCTAAAAGCATAAGCAATTGTGAAAGCAAATAGACTTCAAAAAGCATATAAGGATGGATGGCAAAAGAACTGAAATTGCTGTGCCATTCTGCAAGTCTATAATAGATTGGGATTTGGATTCAGTGCATAGTTCTAATTTTTCTGTCCCCAGGAAAGACACAGAGGTTGAAGAGGTACTGAGAAAGGCAGCAAAGTCAGGCAGGCATATAGACTGTTTTCCAACCTGGGAGAATTGAAGTAGGCAGCTAAGCTGAAATCTTCAGCTTAGAAAAGAGATGATGAGGGTGGTTTTCATAGAAGTCTAAAAATCCAGAATTCTAGGGAGAGGGAAAGGTATTCACTGCTTTTGCAGTGCAATAACGGATTCACTAACTTGGTGTTGAGGACTTAATTGGTTTCTCACTGAAAGCATCACAGTATTTAATTACATGAGAAAAAAAGAGAAAAACCTGTGGAATTAGCTAAAATGGTTTAGAGTTGCAGCTCTTCTCAATATCTGAGAAAAATTATTCCAGGTAAGTAAAAGGAAGATGCCACTAACAATTATATGTAAAGCATATAAGCAAAAAAAAAAAAAAAAAGATTAAGTGTGAAAGTGGTATGGAAGACCTTCTAGGAGCTTGGAGGATTCACCCTAGAACCAGGTGTAGGACAGCTAGAGAAGGTCAAGTGAGTCTTGAAATTGATAGCTTCAGATCTACTGGACTGCAAACATAGTGAAAAACATTTACCAGAGGACACCCTCTGTCTGGCTGCTGAAAAGTGGGAAGCCAGCATCAGAGCAGGTGGTGATGATTCAACTGATGTAACTGAACAGTCCCATGTAAAAAGAACAGAATTTGCTGGAGAAAAAAGCCTGAAAAGTTGAGAAGATCAACACTGGTGACAACACCCAGGTAAAATAGCCTTATAAATCTGAGTAAAATCCTCCTTGTTTTCTTCCTTGAGAGATGTAAAAGACAGGTTGTGTTTCTATTTGAGGAGCAAGCTGACTTGTAGAAAGACAGAGATGCTGCAGAAGATACTCTGCAGATGTGACCAAGTCACAGAAGTTGAGAAAAACTTTTACATTTTGTTGTCAGCTTCTGAGGGGGACTCACTTCCTACTGAAATATTTGATGTTTTATTGTACAAAGTTGAAAACCCCATGAAAATGTTTTAAATATAAATTTTAATTTCACTGATAAAATTTGTTGTCCCAGATTGTTTGATATCAGTAGGGATTTCCTTATTAAGAAAAGATAAGCATTAAATAAGCACTGTGCACATCTAAATATCCATATCCACTTACTTTATTTGGAGTGCACTTTACACTTTTTTGGAGTGCTCTGAAGTCCCTTATCTCCCAAGAGCTCTAGGGTTCCTTCGCTTCCTTCTCTGGAACTGACCTTTCAAGGTCCTTGATCAAGATCTCTCCCTCTGCCAGTGTTTACAGCCCTTTGGTCAAGTAGGATGTCCTTCACTGAAGTGTTTCCAGGAAGGATGTCTCTACCAGATGTATACCTTATGCTGTGCAGCAAACAGGAAAGCTCTCATGTATGTATGGAAACATGCTCAGAGGCCACAGTGTTAGGAGAGGGGGACATAAATTCCACTAATGTCCCTTTTTGGGTCAGGGACCTGACTGATGCACATAGATGGTAAAAGAACTCACTGTAGCAAGGTGTTCAACCATACCTGGATGGTCTCAGGTAGCACTCTGCCTGTCTGCCTGTCCACTTGCTCTTGCAAGCCTATCCTGTGATAGGGAAAAAAAGGCTGAAGAACTGAGAAACAAAGCAGTCCCACAGTGCAGCTAAGAGTTTACATGCTCTGCCATACTGTAGCAGCTTTACTAACAGCACTAGAGCAGAAGTGATCCTCAGCTAATGTGCCAGTAGGGCTAACTGACCTGGCTCACTGCTGTGCCCCACGGCTTCCACTTCAGACCTCACGCTTACCCATCTGGGTGCAAAGGCAGAGTAAATTACCATGTAGGTATACCCTAGACCTGCTCAGAGAAGCATCACACTACCTTACACAGGACAGATAATAGGATTAAAAGTAGCATTATGTCTGCTTTCACGCAGTTATTGCCCTCCGGCAGAGCACATGTTGGCAGGAACGTTTGCAGCTCCACCATGTAGCTGTGAAGCTGAAATTGGAGACACTGTGCATGGTGAGGTACCTGTGTTGCTCCTCAGGATCAGTTGCAGCCTCCACCCTCGCAGTGGAGCATTGCTGGTGCAATCTGGGGTGCGTGGGGAGTGCAGGCGGGAAATGGCCCTGCATCGGCAGCCCTCTGCAGAGGTGCCAGAGCTGGTCTGGCCCATGCCTAGTGGCTTTTTAAGTGCTGCACCTTCAAAGTTATCTAGCATGGTTTTATTTCTGCTCTGTTCACAGCAGGAGGTATAGCTGGGTATTTGTAACTATCATCTATGGCACATTACCACCTCACCCAAAACCTAAACACTTAATTGCATGCTGGCAGATTTCACTCCATTTGGCATCCATCCTGCTGTATCACTTTGGGATGAACAACAGAAAAGATAGGTTTATTATAGTTGGGACTGGGGGAGGGCGAGGGGGAAACCAATGACATCAAAGATAGCAGGTTTGATTCTATTATCTTTGATATGGAAGGACTTTTTATCCCAATTGACTTATTTTTTCCTAAAATAATTTAATATAATTTGGGGGGACAGTGATTATAGTCCTATTGCAAACAATGAAAACTCCATTCAAGTCAATCCCAGCTTGCGCTGCATCTAAATGAGCTCTTCTGCCTGGAATTCAGGACAGAAGTTTTTTGCCTAAACACATGAATGTTGTATTATTTATCCGAGAAGATTTTGTTTTAATAAATACAAGATCTGAATTCAGAACAGACCACTCCTATGCTTACTGGCACATATCAGAGTCAAAATTTTATTTCTTTTCAAGTTGGAAACTTTTCTGGTTTGTGTGTGTTCACATGTGGTTTTTTTAAATCAGAGAATAATGATATTGCATAATCTTTTCTGATTTGGGCTACTACTAAGGCAAATCTCTATTTCCATCAGGTTCTTTTAGTGTCTGCTTCAGGAAGAATCATTAAAAAGACAGTCTTAATCTCCTCCTATTTGAATTTAAATAAAAGTTAACTTTTATCTATTTTAACTGCTATTTTTAACTAATAGCAGCCCTTGTTTGACAAGCCTGATTTATCAGCCCTGACAAATTGCAGTTGCTTTGGAGGGGAGACGGCTCTGAGCTTAAAGATATTTCCAAGAGAAGCCCATGAGACTGGCTACGTATGATGGGACTGTTGTTTCTTCTCTTTAGTTGTCTCCTTTCTTTTGACAATACTCCTGTTGACAAGTGCAGATGCCTGGAACTGTGGTGGACCTCTGGGCTGTCACGTCCAGGTCACTGAAGCACTGTGTCATACAAACACTGTGAGATAAACCTGCCGAATAGGAAACTTCAAAAAAGGTTTAAAACAGCACTTTTGACCAGCAGCTGGCCTGGTTCTGACTTGTCATGGTATAAATCAGTAATAATTTTGTGGAGTCAGGTGGAGTGGCTCCGGTATGACACCAGTTTAAGGGAGAAGAGCAAATTTTGAAAGGAGAGTTTGTTTCCTCTTCCTCTGCAGACTTACATGTTTTAACCATTAAGGATGATGACACAACAGAGAAAACTCCCTCTATCACGATCAGTGAGCACTCCAAATTGAAACAAACCACTCAGAGCCAGATACCATTAAATAAGACAGCCGCAAGTTCAGCAGGACACTTCCCTCGCGCTCCCACAACCTGCCTCTGGCCAAGGCACTCCCTATGCTCAGCCACTCTCGATAGCTTTCACGGTTATTCGAGTCAGCTGCTTTTTCGCTGTTCTCCCAGCTTGCAAGGCATCCCTCCCAGGAACACGCAAACTCCCTAAACAAATGCTGCATGGGGAGTCTGATGTGCAGGAAGGGACAACTCCTGCTGCTCCCGGTACCCACCAGAGAACACCCAAGGTGACGGATACGACGTCTAGCCACCGCCTTCCACATGTGTTCTCATCTTTGCTGATTACCGTAATGTCCAAGTATAAATAGTAGCTCTCCCTTTTTATATCCTTCTCCTGCCTGATTCACTCGATGATGCAGCGTCAGTGACGTTTGACTCACTGCCATGGCGATTGCAAAATGAGGGTTTCATAAACATTGAATTGTGACATCTGAATGAATCAGGCGGGAGGAGGAGGATGGGCAAGACCTGCGAGAGAGCTGCACCTGAGCCAGCCTTGGCACCTGTCCCCAGACAAAGGAAATGAGTACAGGGATGATGTGGTGTTCATAAGGAGCAAAAAAAGAGCAAACCCATTGGGAATAATTGGAGAGCAGTGCGTGTCAGGGGCAGGTCTGCTAGGAAAAACTTCTGTATCAGGGGTGTGAGTCAAAGATAGGGTTGGGAGGTCTGCTGATAAACACTGAGAAAACACTCTAAACATGACTTTTACTTTCTGCTGTGGATAAAAATGAAAAGGAAGCTGCAGCAGAATCAGGAGTCAAATTAAGCATAAGTAAAAGCTTATTTCAAGACACAAACAGAGGTTACCAGAGAAGTCAAAAAGAAGAATGTGAAAGGCTGACCTCCAGGCGTAAAGCATTTTTTGTTGCTATGTTGTGAACATGCTTCTGCTCTGAGTCTGATTACACCAATTTTTAGCCATCTAGTTGCAACAGGAAAATCTAGAACTGTGTCCAGATGGTATGAAGGTGTGCATGGGGGGCCTCCGAGTGTGGCCCACAAAACATGGTGCAGCCAGTAGAAAGACCTGCTGTCTATAGGAAGACCAGGGACAAGGACAAGGATTCAATTCCTCCTCGTTGCTGGATTTGGAGCACTCTGAATAGCTTGTGCCTATCTCTAGCTGTACACCCCAGCCCATGGCTTTTCGTTGAAAACTTCATATGGCGAGATGGGGAGGCCTCACTTTTAACAAAAGATGAAAAAATGTGTAGTGATAATGGGCTGACGTTCAGTGGTTGGGATATTCAGCCATGATGTGGGAGACCTTTCTTCAGAGAGGACAGACTGACTGCCATTCTGCACCTCCTGGCAAGGCTGAGCTGGAGAGGGGGCGCGTTATCCTCCCAGTCTCCTGCACTTCTATGCACAACTTTGCTGGGTATGAGACAGCTACTCTTAGAGTCTTTCCACATTTCAAGGATATTTGTATATTTTACATGAAGCAACCTTTGAATAACAATACAGAGCAGGCCTTACAGCAGGGATTTCCCCATTTTTAGGGGAGGAATGTCCTAAATCACTAGCATAGATTAAGTTATTATTTGTTTTCTTTCTGGCTGGGTAAATGAATTCTTTTTATGTACAGTTGAGAGATTCCCAAGGAAGACTCACACCTGCCAGATGTGCCCCAGAAAAGTTTGAGTCCAGTTGTTGGGGCTCTGTGGCAGACTGGGGGACACTGGCTCACCTCCTCTTAGGCAAAAGGGAGAAGAGACTTGGAGGAGGAACACTTCAGCTTCTGAGCTATGCAGAGCTTGCTTGCTGCGACATTTTCAAAGAAACTCAAAGACACAGGGTGTAAGTACCTGGGCTATTTCTCACCCTAGGTCACAGATGGAGAGAAGAACGTTCAGAATAGAGAAGAGTGAGAAAATAGCGCAAGTTGCACAGATTTAGTGTTCAGAAATCTCCTGTTCATTTTATAATGAGCATGTGGAGTCACGGTCAGCCTTAGCACAAGCCTCCAGACTGAATTTTGCTCTTTTGTCTTGTTTTCAGCTGGGATAGAGTTAATTTTCTTCCTAGTAGCTGGTATAGTGCTGTGTTTTGGATTTAGTATGAGAATAATGTTGATAACACACCGATGTTTTAGTTGTTGCTAAGTAGTGCTTATACTAGGTCAAGGACTTCTCAGCTTCCCATGCTCTGCCAGGTGCACAAGAAGCTGGGAGGGAGCACAGCCAGGACAGCTGACCCAAACTGGACAAAGGGATATTCCATACCGTATGACATCATGCTCAGTGTATAAACTGGGGGGAGTTGGCTGGGGGGCAGCGATCGCTGCTCAGGGACGGGCTGGGCATCAGTTGGTGGGTGGTGAGCAACTGCATTGTGCATCACTTGTTTTGTACATTCTTTTACCATTATTATTACTATCATTTTCTCTTTGTTTGCTGTCCTATTAAACTCTCTTTATCTGAACCCATGGGGTTTACTTTTTTTTATCTGATTTTCTCCCCTGTCCCACCAGAAGGGGGGAAGGGTGAGCAAGTGGCTGTGTGGTACTTAGTTGCCAACTGGGGTTAAACCACAACAGTCCTTTTTGGTGCCCAATATGGGGCACAAAGGGTTGAGAAAACAACAGATCTGACCAGAGCATGTTAAAACAAATTTGTTATAAGCATAAATTATATTAGTTTAGTAGTCGCTGGTCACAACGTTGATTTATTTGCTCTCAAAGTTGTTGTATTTGTTCTCAGAGTTGTGTTACGTAACACCTTGCTTGCTGTATATACTGTTTGTTCAGTATTTATGTGCTGTTTCTCACCTCTGGGAGGAGGATTAAGGTTGTCGCTTTGCTGTACTGTGTAACACTGGCTTATGATATGATAAAATTATTGGTCGTGAGACTAAGCTGGTATTTGTACTTAGCATTGCCATCACTTCTGTACTTCAGGAGTCATCTATGGGAAACTATTAATAATTACACTTTTTACTTTTTCTCCTCAGCCAGCCTGTGGAGAGATACCTTCCTCCATCTTTTCCTTCTCCTCCAGGCTAATTACAACAGCTCTTGAGAATGTTTAATATCCTTGGATTGTTTAAACCAGCATGTTCCTATTGCTATGCCTCCTGAATGTGTGTCAGATCTTGCTTAGGATTAAACAACTATTTAAGAATACTGTGGTTACTCCAACCCCCGTGACAGGCACTGTGGCTACCCAAACCCCAGCGACAGGCACTGAAGCTACTCAAACCCTGATGACAGGCATTGTGGCTACTCAAACCCTGGCAACAGGCACTGCAGCTTAACCACAGAACCAACCTGTGCCGGTATCAGTTGCCCCCATATGCAAGAAGAAATCTTGGAAGCAAAAGTCAGCTTGTTTAGTAAGGGATGAAGAAGCTTCTCCAAAGAGGAAGCAGGAGGAAGAAGCATGCTGCCCCGCCAGCGAGGAGGCAGACTACTCTAAAGCAGGGCCATCACGAGAACAGGAGGAGGAAGAGGAAGAATTCCCCACTTCCCCCCAAGGAAGAACTAGGTGGGGGGGTTCCTTCTCTTCCTCAGAGGGAGAGGAAGAACTCATAACTGAGACAGTAACCACCCTATCTCTAGCCCTGAGTGAGCTGCGAGATATGCAAAAGGATTTCAGCCATCATCCAGGCGAGCCCATTGTCACCTGGCTGCTCCGATGCCGGGATAATGGGACCAGTAGCCTGGAATTAAAAGGTAAGGAAGCCAAGCAGCAGGGATCCCTTTCTAGGGAAGGGAGCATTGACAAAGTGATTGGAGAAGGGGCACAAGTCAGCCTCTGGAGGCGACTCCTGTCAGGCGTGAAGGAAAGGTATCCCTCCGGGAGGATGTTATATGTCAGCCAGGCAAGTGGACCACCATGGGGAGAGGTATCCGGTATCTGATGGAATTAGCTGTGCTGGAGGTGATTTATGATGACCTGGACAACCAGCAGTTATCCAAAGATCCAGATGAAGTCCAGTGCACATGACCCATGCGGCGGAAGTTTGTACAGAGTGCACCATCATCGCATGCAAACTCATTGGCAGTAATGTCCTGGAAAGATGGAGAGGGACAAACCATTGATGAAGTGGCTGGCCAACTCCGGCAATATGAAGAAAGTCTCTCTTCTTCCCTCATCTCAGCTGTGGAGAAACTGTCCCAGAAGGTCCAGCAACTCAGAGAGGATATGTCCTACTCCCTAGCTTTATGGACCAGTATCTCAGCTATTAGGAGTAAGCGTTCCTCTGCTCAAGAGAGAGGATATAATGGGTACACACCATGGGCCACCCTGTGGTTTTACCTGTGTGACCACGGAGAGGACATGAGGAAGTGGGATGGAAAATCTACCTCGACCCTGGAGGCATGGGTACATGAGTTGCAAGGAAAAACAATCACAAAAGAGGGTTCTTCCAGGAAAATTGCTGCTCCAGTTTCCAGTGAGCAGTTCCCCAGGGAGAGCAGCAGGGATGATCTTACTTCTGATCTGAATGAAGGGACTCCTGACTCATATCTACAGGAAGTGAGTAACGAGAACTATGACCAGGACTAGAGGGGCCCTGCCTCCAGCCAGGTGGAGGAAAGGGACAACCGGGTTTACTGGACTGTGTGGATTCGATGGCCTGGCACATCAGACAGACCCACAGGAGTATAAGGCTCTAGTGGACACCGGTGCACAGGGTACCCTAATGCCATCAAGCTATACAGGGGCAGAACCCGTCTGTATTTCCGGAGTGACCAGGGGATCCCAACAGCTGACTGTACTGGAGGCCGAAGTGAGCCTGAGTGGGAACGAGTGGCAGAAGCACCCCATGGTGACTGGCCCAGAGGCTCCATGCATCCTTGGCATAGACTACCTCACGAGAGGGTATCTCAAGGACCCAAAAGGGTACCGGTGGGCTTTTGGTATAGCTGCCCTGGAGACGGAGGAAGTTAAACATCTATCCACCTTGCCCGGTCTCTCAGAGGACCCTTCTGTTGTGGGGTTGCTGAGGGTCAAAGAACAACAGGTGCCAATCGCTACCACAACAGTGCACCGGCGGCAGTATCACACCAACCAAGACTCCCTGATTGCCATCCATAAGCTGATTCGTCGACTGGAGAGCCAAGGAGTGATCAGCAGGACTCGCTCACCCTTTAACAGTCCCCAACGGCCAGTGCAAAAGTCTAAGGGAGAGTGGAGACTATTATTATTATTATTATTTTCTCTTCCTTTGCTGTCCTATTAAACTCTCTTTATCTCAACCCACGGGTTTTACTTTTTTTTTTTTCCTGATTCCCTCCCTCATCCCACCAGAGGTGGGGAAGGGTGAGTGAGCCGCTGTGTGGTACTTAGTTGCTGACTGGGGTTAAACCCTGACATCTTGTTACTCAGTATGCTAAAAAATTACTCTGGTCACCATTGTTGGTGACATTTAAGAATTTGTGATAGCTGGGGAAGGAACCAGAGGGTTGGGAAAAGGCATCTACTTTTTTAAAAAGGAACTTAAAAACAAAAAGAAAAAGCTGGAGGGAACCTATCAGTCTAACTTCATTTCTTGGAGAAAGAATTTTATAAATAGTCAAACAAGCTAAGAACCCTTGAAAAATCTGAAAAACTGATAAATATCAGAGGTGAATGTACAAATGCTTAAAGAGATGACTATTAGCCAGCATATCTTTGTCAATCCAGTTTCCTGTCAAAACAGTCACTTTTTTATGTGATATGAAACAGACTTTGTGAACAGGAGAAAAGTGTCACAAAAGCAGTAAGAGGGATTTGAAACTGTTTCAGATGCCACTGTCATTAGTAAGTAAGAGGATATGATTTTTATGGCACTAGTATGAGACACAGAAGTGTTTGAAACATGCCCTGACAGAGCTGTTATCAATGGTTCACTGTTAAAAAAAGAAGCTGATATTGAATATTCAGCAGCTTTTTCCCCTAGGCCTGATTCTGTTCAATATTTTTCATTCCCATCTCTGTGACTGATTATTGAGTGTGCTTATTAATTTGCAGATCATATGAAGTCTACAGGTACACCGGAGGACAGGGTTGAATTCAAAACGGTCTTGACAAGCTGCAGAAATAATCAGGAAAATGATAGGGCAAAACTCAAAGGAACAATAACAAGGTATTTCTCTTTGGCAGGACCATTCCCCTATGCAAGCAGAGGACAGGAAACAATGATGAAGTAATAATTTGGGGAAGAATCTGCATTCTGTATATGCATCACTAGCTGAGCATCCCATGCTCTTGCAAAAAAAAAAAAAGTGGCTGAAATATGGAGTTAGAAGTAAAATGATGAACTGATCTTTCCATTTCACTTTGCAATGATGAGATATTGTTGTCTGCAGTCATGGCACCATATTTCCAGAATGATGCAGGCCAGCTGGCAGAAAACACCAACAGTGATCAAAGGACCAGACAACATAACCCATGAGGAAGGATAAACAGAACCAAGGTTATCAAGCTGAAGAAGAGAAGCTTGGGGGTAGGAGGGACAAGGAAGGACAAGTCTTAGAAGCTTGTTTCCAAGAGAAAGGGACTAATCTATTCTTCATGACCGTGCAGGATACAACAAGATATAAAGGGCTTAAAATACAGTACACAAGATTCTGGTTACATCTTAGAAGACATTTTCTAATGGTAAGAAAATTCTAACAGCAGAGGCTTGTCTAGGAAGGATGTTGAGTCTTCATCATTAGAGGTTTTAATAACTGGTGAGATGACAATATAACTACCATAAATATAGTTGCTTCTCCCTTGGGACATATGACTCCTAGAAGATTTCCATCCTCTATGATACTATCTTAATTATGACGCAAAGTTTTTGCCCTGCTTTTCTTCATTACTAAACCACTTCAAAAAAAGAGGAGATAAAGATTGAGTGAATGTAAAACTATTTTAGGCAACTTTTCATCCATTTCTTTGCTTCCTTCCAGCATGCAAGGGTCCAGCTTCCTAGATAATGCAAAGGCTCAGGGGGCATTCCAGTAGTTAGAGAGGATGGGACTTTCCGACAATTTTAATTTGAGTTAAAGATCAAGATATAACCCTTGTCAAATTATCTGCATGCAGAGTTAATATACAACCACACTACATAGGCACACGAGTGGCTGGAATTGCAGTAGTTAGTGCGAGACAACTGTCTGTGAAACTACATGGAAGTGGGAGGACTGAAAATCAAAATATAGGTTCTGCCACCTTGTAAGCTTATTTTGGTGTCTTATAAGACAACTTAGACATAAATTGTTGCCAGTGACGTGGAAGTTCTGTTCTTCTGGGTCTTCTTCAATGGTTGTTAAACTTGCCATATGTACCCATTTAACTCTTGTTGGGAACATGGATCTTATCCTAAAGTAAAAGAGAAAAGTCCTGCTCTTTTACCCCTCTGAACACAGGAGCAGAGTCCCTCTCTCTCTCTATGTGATAGCCCCCTGTAAACATGAGCTGGGCTGTGGCCAAACCCCAAGATTTGGATTTCTCTGTTATTTATGAATGTTTGAATTTTGCAAATGGTCCCTTGACTCATAATAAATAAACTATGAATATACACTCACTTGTCTACCACCCCAATGATATTCACAATCAATTCATAATCTATAAAAAGGTACAGTTGGTCAAACCAGAAGTCCATGCTAGAAGAACCCCCAAAATAAAATCTGTTAAACACAGCAGTCAGTGAGGAGATTGACTGACTGACTAAAAAGAACTTTCATTCAGATCCTCAGAATTTTCAAAAAATAAGTCCTGTTTCATATATTCCATGTTTCATATATTTAATCTGTTTCCATCTGAAGGAGAAATTTCTCATGTAAATTAAGTAGTAGTTTTTGAAAATATCTTCTTATGCGTATTTATCTTATTCATATTTGCTTAGTTAGCATTGTGGAAGAAATTGTTGAACTGTCAATACAATTGCCATCTGCTTTCTCTTTATAGATTTTTGCTAGTACAAACACAGCAAGAACACAGTGCAGTTTTTCTCCTTTGGAGCTTGTGTTACATGGCCTTTAATATACCATGCAGTACACCAACTGTGCTGCAGCACACTTGAAGAAATTGTAGCTATACTGCTGTAGGGTATGGGAAAGCATTTGACATTAGATGTCATGCTCTAATAGCAATCACAAAATCCCACCCAAGATACTCACCTACTCTTGCTGGACTATAACAGGAATTTTTCCCAGGTCTTCCATTATGATAGGTCTACTGAGTGTCAGGCTAGCTTCCTAAAAATAGGGCACTGTGTCCTTCAAGACAGCGATTATTCAGTGTGATCCATTAAAAGTAACTCAGAAACCCACTGCTTTAAGGGGTAAGGTCTGTGCTTTGCTGCTGAAAAGCTATGACAGTTTTTCTGAACACTGGGAGTCACTACAGCTAGCGCTGGGAATTCCTATCAATCTCTTACAGTCACCCATAAACACATGTATTAATTTTTTTCTTTAATTCAAAGAAAAGTTAAACATTGTGGTCACCATATGCTCTCCTTCAACATGGGATTAAAGGATTTTATGATCACTAACATTGCATCAAGGTCCTGACACTTCTTTTTATTGGACTAAGGTTAATTTAGTCCACAGACCTTATATACTTGCTCCCCTACAAGGATTGCTGAGATTAATTTGTCATTAGTAAGACTATCTGGGCACAAAATTGGGAAATGAACAAATAAACAAATTGGAAACACAGTCCTTAAGGTGAAGTGCTTCACATTTTACTGTGTGTCACCATGGCAAATGAAGACAGAAGTAAACACTCACAGGAATGGACGTAAGGAGAGCAAACATGCTTTATCAGACAGACTATTTTCCCGGAAAAACAGTTATTACCACTGCTTTTCTTACTTGTTGCTAACTAAGTGAGAAATTAATTTGCAGTGAGTTTTGGCATACATACATAGGCTGATGTTTGGTGTTATTGGTCTTGCGTACAGTGTACCAGCTGGGGCTGGGACTCTGACCCAGACAAGCCAGGACATCCAGACATGGCTCACCTCTTGAAAGGTCACCTTCCGTCTCTGTCCTGTGATGTTACCTGTGGAAAGAGAATGGTGTCATCTTGTAGCTTCTTTGAATGTGATGAAGGCAGCAGAAAGTGCTCCTCAAGCATTGTATAACAGGAAAAAGCTGAGTTGAAGTGCTGAAGATAGCCTAACAGAAGACACACAGCTTTCTTTGAAAGACTTGGAGCACTCCTTCCTGGAAAAACAGAGATTATTCAAGAACGCTAATAAGCATCTTGCTTTGCTGTGGTGACCTAAGGATTCAAATGAAGATTTCTAGAGAGAGCTAGTATCTTTCATCACAGCATTGGATATAGCTGGAAAAATAGATAAGTTTTTGTATATGCAGGCCCTTCTTCAGGTCTAAAATACAAGCCAGATACAGCATATAAATCTTCTGTATTTGTCTGGTCATGCAGAGGGGTAATGTGAGCCTTATCAATTAGAGCTATGAGCTCAGAGTTGGTTTTTGTTCATAAAAATTATACCGTGAAGAAAATATTCTGCTTTCTCGAGAGAAGTAGGCAGTGCTATGTATGTGCAGCTAATGTTTTAGATTGGAAGATTCAATTTTTGTATCCATTAGGAGAGATGGGGAAAAAAGCAGCTTTTGAACAAGCAATTATTTTAAAGGCTGTTGCATAGGATAGTATGCAGAAATTTGGTTTGGAAGCACTTCACAAATGTGGGTAAAGCTTCACTGTACCTTATAGACTGGCTTTTATAATAGTCTTCCTTGATAAATTTGTTATACGATACAGTCTCGTTCCAGTGCTTTCTGAAGACCAACCGTCCTGAGGAGAAATGTCGACGTTAGATCAGTTCTTCAGATCACCTCTGATTTCCTGTAAGGGAGAGGAAGACCAGTCCAAGGATTACAGCACCATGCTGTTTCCAATCACCCCACGCCTGGTCCTGAGCCCCACCTCTCTGGCTTACCAGCTGAACAGCAGCTTAATCAATGAATTCCTGCCAGGCTGGCCACTCCCTTGGGGACTGTCCTTCCCCAGCTGGAGGCTTGTGCCCTTGTTTCAGCACATCTGGGTTACAGCAACTGGATAATAACCAGGAAGATTCAATCTCCAGATTATTTCTGGGTGCCAGCCAAAACTTCAAAAGATATAGGTATTTGGCCAGATTCTCACTTGCATTCACGTCCCTTTATTCTGCTGTCATTTCACTTTATACTGTTGGGCGATGTAAATGAGAATCAGGCCCTTGGCCATTATAAATCTGCGGTATACATCAAAACATGGAGAATGGTAACCGGAGGCTTTGGCAATTAGCATTGTGAGTCTGTAATCTGTTTCTTTGTTCATACATCACAGTGTGTGATTCTTCAGATCCTGTCCAACCAACACCTCAGCCAAGCATTTCACTTGACACATGTTTTCATATGGGATCCAAAATCTGTAAGGAAGCTGCTGAGTTTCAATGTGAATCTTCTGCAGACACTCTTTAATCTCAATTCTACTCTTTCTTCTTCCAAAAATATCTAAACCTGGAGTATATCCACATAAGGGATTGCATTTATATATATTGTGCTTAACTCCCTACTCCTCTCTCCCAACGCCCTGAATACACAGGTCTGACTTGACACCTGGCATGATTAAAAATTCTTGCTTTAATTACACTAACCTTGTGAACATGCAATGTGGCATATTTCCACTCTTTTTAAAATATGATATCTTTGTCTGTTCAATACTTTAAAAGACACTAGAGTCCATGGGATAGTACCAGAAATCCTCTTATCACAGTTGGAAAAAGTAGTATTTTTTCATCTTAGAGAAAAATACGTCTTTGGAACACAATGCCATCAAATCCAAAGGTATTAAAATATAATTTAAATGAAAGCTGTCCTGGCCTGTTAACCATACACCAGGAAAACAGCTGACATGTCTTAGCATTGTATTTCAATCCAGTATCACCTTGACTTTGTACTTGTTCATATCTTACATACTATTAAGTTATGCTGAAAATTAAAAGCCATATTCTTTCTCATCTTTAGCACCTCTCTAGGGTCAGCAAAGGAGACTACTGCTTGCTTTTCTAGTGAGATTTGTGCCCAAGCAGAATTCAGAGCAGCTGGAGACTGTTGCAGATGCTCTCATACGGTCCCTAACACAGCCACGGGCGGTTTGCTGGTGCCTGTGGTGCTCTGGCAGCTCACCCTGCTCACTCTCTTTACCACTGAAATGACTCCATAGCATAATCAAGGAGAAACAATGTAAGAATGAGCTAAGACAATTTTATATTTATTGAAGTCTTTTTACAATGGGGAGTATAACCCTTGTCTTTCTGTACATCTTGGAAAGGGGCAGGAGATCTAAAGCAGGAAGATTTTGGCCCTTCAGACTTCGGGCCACAGATACGTAGGGAAGCAGCCATCTGCAGCTCCCTCCGTAACCTGTCCTAGTGTTGCAATGTTCGGATCACCTGGGATGTGCTGGTGTTGCTCTTTCTTCTGCAACTGGCATTTTTTGAGTCCTAAACTGTGGATTCCTCCCTATCCAAATGGGAGGACTGCACAGTGGTGACCATGACTTGTACACCATGTCCTCTGATGCTTAAACCCTCTAACTGCTTTTAGGACACTGTCCTGACCAGCTGAGAGCAGTTTCACTTCATGCCCATTCCCGCTGTGAATATAATGCCATTCTTGGGCAGGGCAAAGCATAATCCAGATGGCATGGGGTAGCATATGTCCTTCTGGATCCCCCTAACCACATGTTTCCTAGCATGCAGCTCTCCCCACATCAATGGGAGTTTAGGTCTTCATACCTGGTTCTGGCGAATATCTGATTACAAGCCAAACTGCTATGGCTCTTGAAGGCAGGCTTGTGTGCTCCGAGGAGGCAGGAACATGTTACAGACAGGAGAGAGCAGTAGAAGAAAATTTTGGGGAGGTCACACCTGCAGCACATGTGAATGAAGCCTTTGCTGGGGTTTGGGTAGGAGCACCGAGCCCACGTGAGTGGAGTTCAACAGCATTAGGATCCTGGGCTGAAACCCATTGAAATCAATGGTAATCTTTGCTGTATTTTGGTTTTTTTGAGCATTTGGATGTGTTGACACTTATCCAGGAGCAACCTTCCCATCTCTTCACAGAAGGAAGATTTTCTTTTTTGCAGCTCCTCTTTGTTGCCAGATGAAAACAAATTGGATTTATGGCTCTCACTAAAGGTGGCAGAGAAGCCAAGTGATTTGAAAAGGAAAAGCAGAATAACTTGTACAAAGAAATGTTTTTAATTAAAAAAATGTTTTGAAGTATTGCATAAAGAACTGTTAATTGTTGCCCTAGCAATTATGTGATATTATATCCGTATGGAAGTTATTTGCTATCACTTCANCCTGCCAAAAAACCTGTTTTGTAACCCTGAGTTACTACTCATCATGAATCAAGTCAGAGCAGAAGTTGCGGTGTCTCTACCTTCCCTGATTTGGACCATGTTTTCCTAAGTATAACACTTTTTCTCCCAGAGGACACAACAGAAGCTCACACTGCTCTAGGGAGAGCGGGCTGCTTCACACTGCAGCTGCAAGGAAGTGCAAAATGGTTATACATGGCAAAACCTTCTTGATTCTTCTCTCTGTCCAGAGGCTAAAGCAGACAAATGTCACATCGTCTATAGCTCTTGCTTGTCCCAGGAGCAAAATTCCTAAGGTAATTTACAGACTCTTATGCCCTACATTGTACGCGCAGGGCTAATCGCATGGGGTTTTTATCCCTGCCAGCCAAAAAAGCAGCTTTCAAAGCTGGGAATCCCAAGGGCAGTAACGCTAGTGGAAGAAATGGATGGGTTTGCTAATATGTAGATTGACCTTTAAACTTTGAAGTGTCCTCTAAAACACTCACATTTATTTTTGACCTACAGGTGTAGTCACATATGCAGAATGCTATAAGGGGACATGGGGAGCAGATACTTGAGGGAAGCGTCCAGTTGCATTTAAACACTTTTAAAATTGAAAATTGACTGAATAGCCCCAAAGCATTTCAGAAATCAGCCAACTGGATGCTTTTATATTTCTTCTTCCACCTGGCTCAATGCAAGCGATACTGGTTTTATTTTTCACTGGGAACTTCTAATCCCTGTAAGACATATATGTATTCTTTCATTAGAGATACCTGCACAGGACTGACAAGGGGCATAACCTGACTGAGGTCTTCAGCTACTTATTTGGGTTTGTGCCTGTCTGAAGGGCTGAATAACTCCCAAGAGTTCTGCGTAGCCATTACCTGAGAGTGGCCATGCCTAACATGTCCCTGGCAGAGCCCCTTCAATGGCAGCAACCTTGTAAGACCATTTCCTCTTTTCATTTGGCACAGATCAGCTTCTCCAGAGGAGAAGGAAAATTTAGAAAATCAGGGGGGTTTGCTTTTTTTTTGTCGTCGTTGTTTTACCCAGTTCAAACCTTCCTGCACTTCTCCACCATAGTTCTCTGGGTTATAATTTTCTGGGAAATTTGTCATCACTTTTATTCATTGGCTAGGTTAAAAATTTATCTCAAATGCAAAGGTGATTCCTGTTCCCAACAGCCTCCCTTGCATCAAACAGTTGAGCCATTGTCAAGATGAAGGTGGGTGTAAGGCACTCATCACAAAACAGCCCCACCAGAACCTAAACCAGAGTGTTTTCAGTACAGGTCAGTAGTGCGAATCTTTCTGAGTACTGTGTACAAGCCTGATCCAAGCTGACTGAAATAAGTAAACATGGCACTTCTCTGAAAGCAGAAGGGAAGGGATACTTACTTTCAATATGGATTTGTCAAACTGTCATAAATGAATTAAGATTGGTTTGATAGCAGGCTTTAAGGAAAAAACTAAGCCACGAATATTGAACATCTTGGGTTTTTGGTAAAGCTGTCCTGTATTATATAGTACCAAGCAAGCTGGAGAAGCTTGGTCTGGGCAAAACCAGAGTATGTCTTTAGATAAAAACACGTACTCAGAAAATGACAGGCAATAGCTTGCTGCCAATGAGCATTCAGTGGGGCTCCAAACTTTTGTCTGTCCTGGATCTGGGACTATTCAGCGTTTTCATAGACTATTGTACTCTGCATGGAAGTCACCTACTGAATTTGTAATTTATTAATAATAACCATATTGTTGCACAGACAGCTGTTAACCAGCAAACAGATGTGTTGCTGGCTGGTAAGCAAATCTGCTGTGTTGAAGGGTCCGTCCCACATGCGCTGACATAAGCGCAGAAGAGTCCCTGAGGTGCAACCTCTCTCTGGGAGAGTGTGGCAGCAGAAAACTTCATGAAAATGGCTTGCAAATTCAGTGATACTGGAACATTTTCAATCCTGCTCTCTCTTATTGCTCCCATTTTATTTTTCTCTTCCGAAGATGCTCTGTTTGCAGGAACGATGACGATTGCCCAGCATGCTGGCGCCCTGCAACTTTGCATCCTGAAACCTTTTGTCCTTCCAAAGAAACCCACCCTCTGCCCTTTGCTTCCATCATGTATTATTCCCTTCCCTCAGAATATCAGTTTTCTTCCATTCTGTCACTCCCTGTCTTAAGCAGTATCTAAATTACATAGTTATTTTGGCTTGATTTTTCTTTTTTTTTTTTTCCTTTTCACTATTACGTGTTGCTTTTTGTTCAGACCTTTGAAATAGCTGACTAAAAGCTTCTCCCTGTGGGCTTTTCATGCTGGCATAAGGCAGAAAAATCCAGTTAGAACCAGTCTGCCTTATGAGAGGTGCAGTTTTGTGCTAAATTTCTTTACTGCTTGGTAGCAGAAGTTTTAAAGAGAGAAGACTAGGCTCTGAAGAGGATTTAGGCATTTCAGTTCAATAACATTTAATTTTAGGTATCCCATTACATTTAAGGTGGGTAATACACAGTAAAGGCAGTTTCAGTGATTTCTACATATGCATGGGGAAATTTCTGAGACCAAAATGAGAGTACAGAAGCCTAACTGATTTTGGAAGGATATTGTTGGAATGGCTAACACGGAACATGTTCAGCCGATTGTAAGAATTCATCCTTGCTTGCTCTCCCCTGTCTTCTCAGTCCAGTACTCGGGCCTCTCACTTAGAGGGAATACGATATCAGCAGCTAAGTCCTGCCATAAACCATCATCTCAAATTAGATGCCTAAATCCTTTCTTCCAAGGATCAAAACTTTGATCTCCCTTCATAGCTGGAAGTGGACTACTTGACATATTGAGGTCTTTTCCATTTCTGTAAACATGTAGACAACTGGGAAGAGGGTCAGGTTTCCTAAATAATCATTAGATGTAGAAATGTCCTCTTCCCCCTTCTTTTGTCCAACCTCCTCGTTTCAGGAAACTTTTTCTCCCATCTTCCTGAAATAGTCCATAAATATGAGGTTACAGACACTCAAATAATTCTGGTAAAGTTGTTCCAACTTTGTATGAGATGCTTAGCTGTTTTGCAAACCAGAAAGTGAGGTATTGTGATTTTGTATCTGTGCTAACAAATCCAGCTTAATTTTTTCCTGAATGGTCACCAGGAAGGGGACAGAGGTCCTGTTTATGCACAAACCTTACAATATTATACCGAGTGGGTCACTGGAACAGGGACTAGACTANGGCTTACGTGCAAGACAAATGTCAAGGAGGTTATAGGTGTCAAACAGAAGCATAACCTTAGGCATCTCTGATATGTTAGCAAGCACTGAGAGAATATAGACCTCAACAGGGCTATGCTGGGATGTCTTGAATATCAGTGACCTCCAGGGCAGACAGCCACCTATGAGCCTTCCCATGTATAATCTATGTTGTATATTAAAAAAAAAAAAAAAAAAAAAAAAAAAAAAAAAAGAGCTGGTTCTAAAACAATTAACACTTATTTCCCCT
>WAAD01003108.1:0-29763 GCA_013389945.1 Fregata magnificens
AAACCAGCTCCCCCTCAGCCAGGCCCAGTACAGCTGTATGAGCATCCACAGAAAGTCAGCACTGGCTGGGGGTGAAGAGAGTTGGGACAAAGGGAGAGGTAGGGCATCTGGGTCATTACATTTCATTTCTGTGAAGAAGAATGGACAGAGAGTTATGTTGAGGAAGTGTGAGAGGAAATTGGAAAAAAAGAACAAACAACGACTAAAAGGATTTGAATTCAATACAGTAGAAGCCAAAGGCGGCAGCAGCCTGGTGAAAATCCAGCTTCGGGGGTATTATCTGGTCTGTATAACAGAACCCATGTATTAATAATTGATGGTGGGATATTCAAATGAAATGATCTCATAAGATATTAGTGATATGAAATATCCCGATAAAATGAAAGGAAGTCCTTAGCTAAAATGAACATAAGAAATCATTCCTCCCTACAAGATTCAAAAATAATTTTTTATCCAACTCCGAGCATAACTATTTAAAGAGGGGTTGGGTGGAAAACTGTTTCTATGTTTTATAGAAGAATATAGAACTAAGTCCGTGAACAGAGTTTTTTCTCTTTTGCAGTATGCTCTCTTAATCTTTATTAGAGCTAGCAGTAGTAGAGAAAGACAAGGTGGTGCTGGTTGTTGGAGAAGATAAAGTGCACTACCTCTTTCCAATAATTTCATTACCATTTCAAAACTGTTAGTTTGCATATGCCTGAACTTTCAGAATAAGCATCAGTATGATTTGTTGAAGCCAGTAAAACCTGCTTTTTTGGATAGGATACTTGACTGGAAAAGCTGCCTCTCAGAAAAGATGACACTACTTTTTCCCCCACTAAAACACATCAGTCAGATCAATTTCTCTTTATTTCCATTTGGTAGATAAAGTAGCTGTTGGCCAGAATTACTCAAAAGTATAATTTCAGAGCTTAAGATCAGTAATGCATGTAAAAGTAAAGAACCTAGACCGTAGATGGAACTGACTAATGTATAAAAAATTCCTGTGATCTCTTCAGCTTTTGAGATTGTAGCAATGTTGCAGATGTTTAGATAGCAAACACGTTGCTGAGATTTCTTTTCTTTTGTTCTTGGGAGGTCAGCCTATTGGCAGCCAGAACTTGCATGTCAGTCACCTTGGGAAGGAAACAGCAGCAGCAGCTCCACTGAAAAAAATTTCTTCCATAAGAAAATTTCAGTTCTACAAGTATTCCCAGTCTTAAATTTTCTCTCTGTCTCTGAAACTAGAAAGAATCCTTCAGACCAACTGGAATTTTCAAAATATAACTGCTGGAGAAAAACATCAACTGCTGGCTCCTCAGAGCCAGCAAAGTTGGAACAAAAAAAGTATGCAGTTGTGTTTCTGGCAACACTTCAGAAAGCATAGCCAGTAACGGTGAAATAAATAAATAAATAAATGTAACAAAACCTAACGGAAGAGAAATACAACCAGGGTTTTAAAACTTTCATTAGGAGACACCAGATATTTCTAACAAAAGAAGAGTTCCTGTTAACAGCCACTGTTGGAGACCGGATACTAGGAATAGATGGATCCTTGTCTCGTCCAGCGTAACACTTCCTCTTTTCCTCTGTTCCCTGTTGTTACATTAGCATTTTTAAATGCTATTTTTAAAACTAAGATAAACTGTATTTAAATATAGGAAGTAGACTGTGAAGAAACAATTTATTCTAAGAGATGAACAAATTTCCTCAAGTTTTTGATGAATGTGCCATTTCCTGCTCAAGGATAGTTCTTTTTGGTAACTGGAATGCATTTAACCCCTTCCAAGTTGAATGCAGTCGATCTTGCCTGTGCTCTAGTAAGCTTGAAAACCTGTAATTTATCATTATGTGGTGATGTCATCAGGTCATCTTGCATAGAGAAGCAATAGTTTTATCAAATAAATTAAATAAGAATGTGTTTTCCCTCAAGGTGTAAGATTTTGGATGTACTTCTGCTTACTTCAGATAGAAACAGTCCAAAAGTTGTGTTTCCTGTTTTAACCTAAAGGTACTTTCACCACCACCATGGATGCCCAGGTCCGTGAATAGGTCTAGCAATCAAATTTCTTTTAGCTCCTCTGCAGGTAATGTCAGAGCGAAAATACTGGGCACTGAGGGTGCTACAGTTTGTTTGCATTTTGACTGTGTTGAGGCACTGATAATTGAATCACGGGCTACATTGACTATTATGCATCATGATTTAGGATTCAGGGTATTGGTCAAATTACTATTCATTGACAGGGGAGTTTTTTAATGAAGTTACAATTAAAATCCAAATTCTTTTGTAAGTCAGTGGGAATTAGGTACCCAAATGTCTTCTGTGCCTTTGAAAATCTCTGCATAAGTTTATAAATTTGATCACAACAGTCCCTTCTGGCCCTCTAATCTATGAATCTCTTAACCTTCTTACCATGGGAATTAAACTAATTTTCAGCTCATAGATTGGTTACGCTGAGATCCACTTCATTTACTTACTGATGGGATTTATTTTTCCCTGTTTTATGCTGAAGGAAATGTAAAACACTGTCCTAATTCATGGTAGCTATTGCTGATTTTGTTTGTTTGCTGGGATTTTGTTTTGGGGGGTGGATGACCATTTCTGTTTATGTTGTTTAAGACAAACAACATGATTTAAATCAAATAGTTAAAGTTTTTATTACCTGTTTTTAATATTATTTCAAAAGTAAAGAGAGCATGTAATCAGCAAAAAGAGAAAGTAAGCACACGGCAGGGCTGGAAGAGAAAGCTTACTTTGATTTTTCCCTCCCCAGTGATGCATGGATGAGAGGACATTATGGATTCATACACAATTGCCGTATCCCAGGAGGACTGCAAAGTGACTTTCTTCTTTCTCTATAAGACTTACTCATGAAAGAACAATGTGAGACAAAGAACAGATAATTCAAATTTTTTCTGTACATCTCTTCTCTTGTCCTTCAAAAGTATCTTGAAAGATATCAGGATATTTCCTAGGAGCTTAGGGTCCCCATGAAAAATAAGTATTACTTCTTTGTGTAATGTAGGAAACTTTTCCAACACTATTGGTTGGACTAAGAAGACTAATCCCCCCAAACACTGCATTGCACATATCTTCAGCTCACCACCATTGCTGTGATATTGCAAGACACTGTGATGAACAAAGTTGGATTTATCTGAAATATAAGCAGTTGCTTATTTGTTTTTAATTCCTCACTCTGCCTCCTTTTAACCCATTTTAGTTTGAAAATTTGTGGATCATGGGAAAAATATATTCTGACATGCTTGTGAGTGCACTCATTTAATGAGATTACCAGCCTTTTATTGATAACATCCACTTGCTCAAAGTGAATCTTTACAAGTGCAAGAATCTTTACAATTTACAAGAATATATTCTTCCTGGTAAAGGAAAAAACTTTATTGTGTTTTGCAAATCTGCTTCCCTATAAATAAAATCCTCACTAAATGCATTAGCAGGCATTTCACTGCTTTTAGAATTTCATTGTAAACTCCTGTGAATATTGTTTGTCAATAGTATGCTTTATAATGTATTGGGGGCCAATTGGATTGACATAATATGGATAGTTTTGTTTAGCATCAACAATAATAATCATGGAACTAAACTAGACTAGCCTGCATTCTGCTCTGCCTATAAAGATCTGGAAACATTTTTAGTCAAAGCTTTTCAGCAAGACACTATAGGCTTAACTCAGTTGCCTAAACACAGCTGTCTAGTGCTGCCTGAGATACCTTACAGTGCCCCACCTGACCTTCGCCAGGTGCAGGCTTTGAGTGTTATGTTTGCTGCCTTTGCGTGAATGCCTCAGATACTCTGGTTGTCTCAGTGATACTAAACGGCTACGTGTTCTTCCAGGCTGTATTTAAGAATGCTCTGGCTGCATG
Source organism: Fregata magnificens (assembly GCA_013389945.1). Lineage (NCBI taxonomy): Eukaryota > Metazoa > Chordata > Aves > Suliformes > Fregatidae > Fregata > Fregata magnificens. The sequence continues at coordinate 3,862 of WAAD01003108.1, forward strand.
TTAGCTGGGTGTTCATCTCCCATTATGGAAATTGATCAGTACAGTCAGTGGAGAGCAAGTCTTTACATGCCAAAGTAGTCACCTACATTTGGTCAATTGACTAGTTCTCTGGGCTCCACTCACTGTGTTGAGTAGGTCTCCGTGAACCATACTAGAAACTTAGACATTTTGCATGTAGACACATTTATGTACTCAAATTCTGTTTTTTAGAGGTGATTTTCACCCTATTTCATTTGAAGGAAACTAGTTATCAGTGGAGCATGTTATGTGATAATTCAGAACTGCTGATGTTTTCTTCTTTTTTTAAAAAACAGAAGACCAGAGAAGGTTAGAACTAATTTTTAATATTTTTTTTCCTACTCCTCTGGCCCTTTAGAGGCAGTCAGATAGCATTGCTAGTGGGAAACCATGCTTCTGCAAAAAGTTGGTTACATTCTATCGAATGGCATTGGAAAAACATAGTTGTCTGAAGGAAAGTGTCTCAGATGTTTCAGAATTCCACGGGAAAATTAAAAATTTTATTATAATTGGAAAACATATGTGACAACTGTAGAAATAGGAGTCTCAGCACTATGATAGTGTCCCTATATAGTTTCTAGGACTTGAACTGTCATGTCTGTATGATACTTTGTTGTTCTTCATATACACACTCAGCTTACCTGGAGGTAGTCTGAGTAGAGATACCCAAGCGTGTGTCATGAAGGCATGAAATTGGCTCACTCTAAAGAAAGATTTTGTAACGGTTGACTTTGCATCTATAGCCAAAGGCATCTGTACATGTGATTGAAATTACTAAGACTGAAATTAAGTTGAGTTGAAGACCAGATTACAGAGCACTAACTTTAAGGCCAGTTTCTTATAATAAGAAAACAGGATATGAAGCTTGAGAGAAGGTAGGAAAATAGAGTAAGATTATTTAGAAGCAAGTAGGTAAAAATTAAAATATTTTATTGGGTAATCAAAGTTAGGAAAAAGAGTATGCATTAATTCCCATGGAAAATAAAATAAAATTTAGACCTGCTAGGATCTCCTCCTTCACATCTTCAATTCCCGTTGGTTTTTTTTTTTTTTTCCTAAGGCATTGCTACTTAAAAGAAGGCTTGGCTGAACAACAAGTTCATGCTTAAGTTATATTAAAAATGGAAATATGTATATAAAAATGGAATTGTTTTTCATCTTCCCCACCACTTATATATCACTCCTGAGTTAATAAATGCTTTGGGTATAATTTAGTGGCCTAAACACAGGCATTTAGTGCCATTTCAGGTATTCTGTATCATCTCATACATTCACCTGGGGCTCACAGATATGACACAGGACCCACTGGGGTTTGGTGCCCTTCTTCTGGAGAGACAGGTGATTAGGTGCAATATGAAAGCATGCCAAAAGCGATATTGTTTATCTCTAGTTGGGCAACCGAATCACACTTTTTGAGACAGAGATCATGTGTGAAGTCAGGAGCAAAAACTTTCACTGATTTCCATGGAGCAAGAATTATACCCTATGGTTATGATAGCTGCAAAATGTTAATCACAACATCCTGTCAGAGGTCCCCAAGCGTGTCATTAATAGGGGCCTTTTCCTCCTCCAAACATTAGCAACAGAAGACATTTTGTTGACTTTTATGGAAGCTGAATCAGGACATACGGGTCAGTCTTAAGAATATCTGCTAACTGTGAAATACATAACTGAGGTTTATTAAGATCCTCTCATACTCCCAAGAGATGTGCTCTAAACCCTGTTTGCATGACTAAAACAATCAAGTCTACCTACAGAAAAATACAGTGACCAATCTGTATTTGTTGAAGTTTGTTTAGATGTCTTAGGAAGTTTTCTATTTCTGTGATTTCATGATGGTAAAACAGTTGCTAGTAAAATCACATCATTATTTAAGCAGAACTATCTTTTTGGTCATTTAAACACTAATTAAAGTCACAACTTGAATTATTTATAAAACTTTCTTAAGAAATGACACACTTAAGAATGCCTATGAACATAATTGTTTTTGTGAATTGTGCAACTTTTGTAGCCTGACAGCTTGGTGAAAGGAAATCATAACACCACGTCACAATTTATTTTGCTTTGCTATAATAGGAATTCAAGCATGATCTTTACTGACACAAAGTGACATCCAATTCAGTCTGTCCAGTAGGATCCTAGTTAAAAGTTAATACATAACACAACTTCAAGGGGATTGGTAGCTACTATAAAGTATTTTGTAGTACCAGAACTTATTCTGATGAAAAAGGTAGGAAATGTGGCACAATATCAACAGTCCTGAGGTAGATTATTTGCTTCCTTCAAAAGTAAACACAGAGGCATGACCAACTAGGTTGCCAACCAACTATGGATTTCTATTAAGGTGTTACTGTGCTAATAAAATGTCAATCAGTTCTGAGAATTAATTTCAATGTAGGCATTAGGAAGTCCTTAAAACCTTCTAATGCTCCTCAGAAAACATCCCTGAGAGAAGTACCAAAGAAGTATAATGCAGTAGTTAGGATGACATCAAATAAAAGAGAAGGGTAAAAAGAGGAAACACATGAACTTTCAGCACAGAACTGTGATGCCAAGAACAAAATTAATCAAGACACCAAAGGACGAAGAGAGAAGAAAGTCTTTAATCTTTAATTGCCTATACACCAATGATAGGAGCTTGGGTAATAAACAAGCAGAATTGGAATTGCTTATTTATGAGCATAAACACAACCTGGTTGGTATAACAGAAACCTGAGGGGATGATTCGCATGACTGGAATGTTAAAATCAACATTTATGCTTCTTTTAGGAAGGATCATTTAGACAAAATAGTAAGGGGAGTGGCACTTTTTCTTAAAAAAACAATTCTATCTTTTCTTGAGTTAGGGACAATTTGGAAAAAAAAAAAGGATGATAATCAGTGTTTATATGAATAAACTTGGGAAAGAACAGCATCTACAAATATATGCCGCTCAGCAGATATGCAGATAGAGCAAGTTTACAAATACCAGATCGCCAAATCATGCTATAAACAGGATGACTGATTCCTTAACTATCTATAAGTTCAGAAAGAATTTAGAAAACTGAAGTGGCCTTCTGTAATCTAGAGGACTTCATTCTTCATGGCATAAAGTAGAAGCCTTGGGCTACCACTGTTAAAATATCACTGAAATTTCTTATTATTATAATAAGACAACTCTCAAATGTCCTCTCAAAAAATGCCATGGAGATAAATGGGAGGGGATTCAGAGAAGTACTACAGGACTGACTAACCACAGTTGAAGGCCACTGCAAAGTGAAAAACTCCTGATATTAAGATTATTTATCTTACCAAACAGAAGATTAAGAATGACTCTATGATGGTTGATTAAAAAAACAAGGCATTAAAAGATAGTGTCTCAGTATATAAGGAGAGTTTATGTTCCATTGTTCAACACTTCCTCTGGGTGCCTAAAATATATTTTATCCATAGCGTGCGTAAGTAGTTCCCGGAAGACAAGAGCACAGATCCCTCTGCTTCTATCTAAGTAATAGTGAATATAGCTTTTGCCAATGGAAGGAAGATTGTGATCTCAGAAGTGGAGCAGCTTGGAAACTACTGCGTTACCTTTTCATGAAGTTTTAGGTTAATTTGTCACTGTGACATGACAACACCAGTCGTTGGTCTCTCTTTGATTTGCAGGTTTTGTCCATCCTTGCCAGAAGTGTTTCTCTTAGCAAAGTAAATCACACAAAATGCTGTTGAGTACTGACTGTATGATGAATATAACCTCTGGATAATTTTAACTATGGTACAAAGGAAATGGGTGTACTGTAGTTTGCTAATGAAGATAGTAAAGTCCTCATCTGACTGCTTCAATATTAGTTTATTACAACACTTTTTATGAACAGCGCTATGCATGTTACGTAGATTTCATACTTTTTCTATATGAGGCAACTTCTTTGTCAACTGCTGTAAATTTCATAGTGATGGAAGGGTAATGAGACAAAGTGCCAAACTACATGAAAATCAAATTACTGTACCTTGTATAAAAAGCCTGTAAACTGCTACTACTCAAAGGTTTTCATGAACTTAAACCAATTGTGTCCTTAAACTGTAGAATTTAAATGCCAGAGGCTCTGTTCAGGGTGAGTAAGCATGTCTGGGCTGTACTTCCCTTACCACAAAAAAAATTCTTCTAAGTTATAATAGGGTTGTGACAAATTTTTCTGCAATCTTTTCTTTAAAAAGACAACTGTCAAGATACTTCTCATGATTTTTAAAATTTTTGCTTCTTCTTTTGTGGTTATAAAAGGCCACTGGGTATATGAAATGGTAATGGTAGTGTAATAAAAAAGTGATTATAACTCCTGAAAACTGCACATATATATTAGAAATAATATGAACTGTAATAAAGAATAATTAGCAACTAGGCATGGAGGTTCTGTCTGGATGATCTGACAACCTAGTTACAGCCACAAGGAAATGTGACTCAGCATCTGAATACATGAGAAAGGCAGGAAACTTTCTAAATTTAATAAAGTTGAATTCTACAGTCTTTTTAAACTTGCTGCATTGCATAAATATATAAAATCTTGACCATATAGCCTATTTTTTTGATCAGCAAAACATGCATTCTGGACCCTGAAGTACCAATGTGACTCTCTTAAATTTGATCAGTATACAATTCCTTTACTTACCCAAATTCTTTCATTGTGGTTAACTGAGGTTCCCTCATAGGTGTGATGTCAGACTGCAGAGTACAGGAAAATTGGTGCATCAGGTAATGAGTACATTATTCTGGATTTCAAGGGACCTGTGCTGCATAGATGCAAAGAATGTTAAATCATTTATGTGAGGATTGTTCCCATTACCCTTGCTATTTGGGATGTTCAGCACATAAAAACCACATTTAATTGCTTAAAAATAAACTGCAGGTCACCTTTAACTCACATCTTTGTTTTGTTTGTAAGAAAATAGACTGTCTTCCTAATTTTTACATATAAAACACTAAAAGATACAGAATTATAGCTACAAAAGTTTGATCACTGATCCTAGAACAGATATAATCATAATGCAGCATTTGTCACGTAAAATGAATGTAGGGTTTCTAATTACAGCTGTATATCAAAAGGAAAAAAATATGGTGACTTGTTCTCCTTGGAATAGTGTCTCTAAGTATTTGTTGTGTGCTCTACATCTGTTACATGACAGGTTGTTAATGATGTGTGTGTTCATTAAAGGTAAAGTGCCTCCTGTGTGTTGTAGTCCTTAAATCTGTCTCTGAAATCCCTACTTGAGCACCCATGATACATTCTCCTAGATTAGGTCCTCTGAGAGGTCCAAAGAATGACTAGTAGCTGTACTGTTCTCAATCAATTTTTCTGTCAATGGTCACCATTGTTCATTTCTTTCAAGTCACGTAAGAACATTCACTGTAGAGTTATTTAAGCAAAAGACAATACAACCACCAATCCTGATATACGTTATTAAACATTATCAAACACAGCCTCATGGATTTCTTTTATCTGCTTTGCTTTAACAGTCCTTAGGCATATTCATAATATAAAAATGTATTCTTTATTTTATTTTATATTATACTATGTTATCTGCCTACAGATGGGATTGCATTGTCCTGGGAAATTAGTTGTGTGCGAAATATGAATGATCTAGCCATCTCCTTCAACTTTTTTCTTCATCTTTTCGAAACGAATTTCATCCTTATCCATTTCATTGACTAAAGTCACTGATCGCCTATTCTTTAGCTCAATCAAGGAAGTGTTCAGCAATTTTGTTCTTCTTCCTTTCGATCTTGATGATTTTTCTTTCCATCTACGCTTTATCTCTTGGCTGTGCTCACCAGCCCTTTCCTGAAATGTTACTGGTTCATGTCTCCAAGGTTTCCAGTACTACTGTCACAAAACTACCCAGTTACTTTGGAATTACTGTTTCTTAAAAGGAAACTTCTGCTAAAACTGTGGAACATCAAAATCAAAAAAGCTAACTGAAGTCTAAAGTAATAAGCATCCTTGAAATACTGAGGATGTACTTTGCTAGACGACAAAAGATTTTGGACAAAATTGCTCAAAAGATGAAGATGAAAGGTTGGCTGTGATATAACAGGATTTTAAGAAAGCAATAGAATAAAAATTTCATTAAATCTTACTTAACAAATTCAGATCAATAGAAATAATTTGTTGTAGGCTGAGAATTGAGCAATTATAAACAAAAGATAGTAAGGATAAACAGTAATGTATCTAGTTGCAAGTTTAAGGATTTCCATTCTTACAGTCACAGTTACAAGTGCAATAAGAATGAGGGTGTTGGAAGAACAGAGAAGGGAAGTTTATAAGGAAGGACGTTTATAAGTTCCCCTTTTGTAAGAGAAGTTTAAAAGCACTAAATAAGTTTGTTCTGACTACACAAAACCAAATGCTACAGGTAAAACCAGTACCAAACAGACCCACCACAGGGCACGGCTGAGCCCCTCAACCAAGGTGGTGGTGCCTCAGGGAAAACATATTTAAGAAAGGGGTGAGAACAGCCCTGTAGACTGTTCCCAAGGTGAGAGAAGATGGAGGGGAAGGAGGTGCTCCAGATGCCAGAGCAGAGATTCCCCTGCAGCCTGTGGTGAAGACCATGGTGAGGCAGGCTGTCCCCCTGCAGCCCATGGAGGATCGCAGTGGAGCAGATATCTACATTGCAGCCTGTGGGGGACCCCACACCAGGGCAGGTGGATGTGCCCTGCAGGAACTGTAGCCCATGGAGAGCCCATGCAGGAGGAGGGAAAAGTGTGAGGAACAAGGAGCAGAGAGGAGCTGTTATAGGCTGACCATGACTCCACATTTCCCACCGCCCTGTGCTGTTCAGGAGGAGAGGATCTATGGGAGCGAGGGATGAAGGAGTGAATGCAGCCTGAGAGAAAGGGGGTGGAGGGAAAATGTTTTAGTTTTTGTCTTTGCTTTTCACCATCCAACTCCATTTTAACTAGCAATAAATTAATCTTCCACTAGTCAAGTCTGTTTTGCCTGTGACTAACTGGTGAGTGATCTCCCTGGCTTTATCTAGACCCATGAGCACTTTCATCTTATTTTCTCCCCTGCCCTGTTGAGGAAGGGTAACAAGAGAGCAGCTGGGTAGGCATCTGGTGGCTGGCCAAGGTCAACCCACCACAGCAGTTAAATTACAAGAAAATGTGGGTTAAATATGAATGAACACTTTGTATCTAGCTGTGGATAACCTCAAGGAGCAATTGTGATAGCCCCATCGCTTGGGACATTAGCTCTAGAAAATGCACTCTATGGAACAAGGCTGGATCAACTGATAGCAAGACTCATTAGAGAATTACTTGATCCTTTTCACATCTAACCTTGATGACTCATAAGGACTGCCATATTGGCTGCCTTTTGCTTTGTCATTGGCACAGAGCACTGGGAATGCAATTGTGACAGAATATTCACGGTACTATCTGTTACATGAACCCCAAACCAAGCAGTAAGTTTTTCATCTGCTGAAGTGAAAAGAAAATGGAGTTGTCACCTTGTAAGAAATTAATTTCCAACACTAGAGTTTCTTTCATGGAGGTTGCTAAGGTTGTAGTTGTTACTGCTGCAGTGCTGTCAATGTTCATTAAATGTCCCAGTCTCATGTAGAGAATGAAATAAACAGAAGTGGAAATTATCTAAAAGCAGAACTACTTGGGTTTTTTTTCTTTTTATTGAACCTACCCAGTAAATCCTGCCTTGATGAAGCCCAAATTTCTCTTTAAATCATTTTGATTAAGGGAAAATAAAAGTCACAAAATAGTTATTCACAATGCAAGAAAAACTTGTTAAAAGGTCTTTTTTCCCCCGAAATTAAAAGTATGCGTACATGTGTACGTATACCATACTACTATAAAAATACATTTTAATATATTAATATTATTTTTTTTATTGTTTATCACTGCTGACTGGGGTCCAAACAACAACAATACTTAATAGTTCAAGTTATGAAATTTTATAAGTAGAAATAAGTCAAGGCAACGGCTACAGGTACCAATATTTGAGTTTACAGTTTAGATAAGCTTGCATCTGAATTATGGTGGAACAGTTTGACCTTTGGGGTGTAAACATAAATATTACCCATTTTCTCTGGTGACTAATCTCCCCAGGTCCAACATAATCAACAGGAAGAGAGAGCTTCCTCCTGAAGCCGAAGCAGAATCTAAAATTAGATTCAGGATTCCTCTTCTGAGGATTATAGAATCCTCCTCTGAATTGCCTGTAGAGATGCTTCTGTCTCTCCATCAGCTGTAGTGGGAGTCTTGGGAGATCAGCCTCCCTGAGCTAAGGTTGGTTTTGTGAAGCACTGCTCTTCTCTGATTTGTTCAAGGCATCTCAACATGAACTGCAAGACTGCTGTTCATTTCTATGGCTTTTGGATCCAGACATTCCTCATCATGCAAAGAAGGCACTCATCTACAAATTAGGATGTTTCCATTCATCCCAAGTCACATTTATCCTAATATTTTAGAACTCAAAAACAGAATACAAAAGATGTAATATGTCATAGTGCACAGTATTGCATTATGCACCTCTTGACATGTAACAGAATAATGTTCGGAGGATAAAGTAATTAAAAGTGAACAGAAATAAAAGAAAGTTTCATTTTGAAATAAAATGCATTTTTCCCTAAATGAAATTTTCCAAATCCATTTATAAATTTCTATTTCACAAGAAATGCCAACTATTTCGTTTAATTTTAGAGAATAAAATGTTGAAAATGGAATTTTTTTGAAATGTTAAAACAGGAATCTCCCTTGAAACCAAATTAATCACATATGGCTGTTTATAAGAAAAAAATTAAGGCTGCTCAGCTGTAGTTGTCTAATTCTCCAAAAGACCCCTGCTTGATCTCTGAGATTTAATGACTATGTCTATACTGCTAAGTGTATGGTGGCCATGGACTTAAATTTAGCTCTGGGGCTAAATGTGAATAGATGCACATCCACACTGATTTAGAGTAACTCCGCTAGAGTATAGATGCATACACAGATATAGATACATAGCACCTGGCTGTCAGTCTCTTCTCTGTGTGTGTGTTTGTCCTCTACAACTTTTACTTCATAACACAATATTTAGGGTATATGTAACATGCTCAATTTCTACTGTGTCCTCCACTGGTCAGTTTGCCCAGAGAAGATTTATATGGGAAAAGATTATGGAAGAATGTTTGTTTATAAAAACCTGGAGATAAGCATGGCAGAGGACAGGAGAAATTGTGGTTGGTGTAAGGAGCCTAAGCTGGCTGAAGCTTTGATGTCCTGTGGCCTCAGCCCTACTCCTGCAGCATTCTTGAAACTAAAAGAACTTTGTTTCTGTAAAGCTAGGTTTTATTATGACACAAACCAGTATGACTTATCTAATAGCAAAAGTCAGATCTGTTAGATATGACAGATTAAAATATAAATTGCAAACAAATCACCTCCCCCACCCTTGTCCTCGCAGGGTGGATTCTTTCCTTAAGGTTTATTTTTAATTCAGTTTAATTCATTTTAATTCAGTTTTTAATTCAGTTTAATTCAGACAACAAAGTCTACAGGATGACTAATATTACTTTACTTCTGTCACCCCTCAGTTTGGCTGCATGTCCACTCCCAGGTCTTCCTTCTTAACAGCATTCTGGTCCTTACTCCTCCTGGTGGCTTGCAAGATCTCCCGCTGCCCCTCCATCTCCTCTGGGAAAGGGCACTGTCCCTCTCCCAGAGTGGTCCTATGGATGCATAATATGGAAGTCAAGAAAAGATAAACTGGCAGCTTTCACCTCGGCTGCTCAGTCACATTGCTCTTGAAGAACAGGAAATACAGTGAATGTTGAGCAGGCAAATTAAGCAGTTACACAAACTGTCATCCAAGGATATGCAAAGTTTTGTGTATGCAAAAGCTTTGAAATGGTGCTTGAATGTTGTCTCATGGGATGGAAAAGGATGTTGTACCTCACAGAAAGCAGTAAGGTCAGCCAGGCTGGGCTGAGCTGGGACAGTCAAGGTCATCACCAGAACTGGAGAGACAGCACGTCACCTCACTAAAGGACATGTGCATGTGTGAGGAAATTAGCTGGTGTGTTAATAACTTAAGGATCTCAAACTTGATGAGAGGAAGGGAGAACAGCAGTAAGGACTGGAAAAATGCATCTGAAAGGAATACTTGAAAGATGCTAAAGAATAGACTGAGAATAAAAATGTGCAACTTTTCCCAAACTTGGGTTTTCTTCCATGAATGCAATCTCTAGATATAATGACTGCACAAACTTTTGTTCACACAATTGCATATGTGTCTGAATGTTTTTCTGGGGTTGTTAAAAAGCCCACCGAGCTGTACAGATTGGAACTTTTGAGTTCAGACTGCTGTGGTCTGCTAAGAAGAATGGGCTGTTTTCATGATCTGATGAACAGGACTATCTAGGAAATCTTCTTGAGATTTAGTAAAATATCATGAAGAGTAACTGAATGCAAAGGAAGCTTACAGTACATATTTAAGCATTATTTTTCATACTTGAAAATGGACATTATAAAACATATCTTGCTTTTAAAAGCAGCTAAAGTCATATAAGAACACTGCCTATAAAAATACAGTGGTTTTGCTTAATTGTTGTAAGTAATCTGTAGAGTGAATTTGAGGAAACATTTTCAGTTACTTTAGACCTGGACAACAGGTCATTGGGAACCTACATATGTACCTTGTTTCATAATAGCATACTCAGAGCTTGTGGACTATGCTTTTCCTGTAGTCCTGAAGTTAATGTTAATTTTGTAGACTTGAGCTCAGTGTGTCCAGCTATAGGCATTAGGAAGAAAGAGTTAATTTCAATTTACTCACATCTACTATCCCCTTCTGGAAACCTAATTCTGAAAAAACCCTTTCAACACAAAAACTGACTCCCTCTTTAGAAAACACAGCAAAAAAAAAAAAATCTGTGAGGCAAATGAAAATCTTTTTCTTTGCTGAAGTCAAATAATACTAGCTTGTGAATAACCATTATTTCATACAAATTTTTGTCAGGATATAAAAAAGGAAAGTGGTATCATTATAAGCAAAACCTGTGATAAATAATTGAATCTCACTGAGATATTCATTTTAATAACATTTGTTCTGACTGCCCATGAAAAGCATAATGACTTCCAATGAGCTAAGTCCTTTAAAACTTTCTTCAAGGCCTGGCATATAATTCAAACAGAATAAGTCTAGAATATTCTTTGATATTTAAAACTTATATAGCTAATTGTATCAGAAGTCTGCTTGAAGTCAAAATTAGCTCTAAGATGGTTTAGAGAACAAAAGTGAATAGAAAATGCCTGTGCTTCTTCAAATTTGGTTATAAAACCAAACATTCCCTGCTCATTTTAAAAATAATACCAGATTGGAAGCAAACAACATACATTTAATCATATTAGGAAATAGTGTAGTTAGTATAAAAATATGTGCTAAAATCTCAACTCAACTAGTACATCATAATGCTAAAAGAGAGCACTGTTTTCCTTTTATCTAAGAAAAATTATAATTTCACATTATTTGAGAGTAAGGGAGGCATTCACATACAGTGGAATACGTATACAGAACTGTTTACTTCACTTCTCCAAATAGTTTTTATTTGTTATAAACAAACCAAATAATACAAACTTATTTAAGAAACATGATGGATAGTATTATAGTATCATCAGGCATTTTCACTTATTGCATTCATTTTATTAAGACTTGCTTCGAAAAGAGTAATAAATTAGAAACAGGTTTTTAAGCTTGCCAGAAAGCCTAAAGAAACAATGCTAGGATCCAAATATGTAAAATTATGCAAGCATAAAGTGTTTCATTTATCATTACTATTAACAGGAGAAATAATGTCAGATCATTTACCAAACAGTGTCTAATTAATTAATTAATTAACTAATATGAATATTTGTCACTGAAAGAAGTGTATCTGAGGGAATTCATTGTTTAGTGTCACATTGGCTTATAGGTATGTGTTGGATTAATTGTAGATAGTCAAACTTGACGAGTCATGAAGAAAGGATATTTCAAGAAGTAGTCATTTGAACATTTGATATACTGATGAAACAATACTGATAAAACAAGTTTGGTGCTTCAATACCTGCTTTGCTGGATGTGTTTCTACTCTGGTAAACAAGACGCATATCAGCCTCATTTTCTCTGCTGTAGCATCCTGGTTTAATTAATTTTTTTCTGTTGGTTCTCTTCAAGAAGATTATTACATTTCTCTGTCAACTGTTATTTTTTGAAAATACAATTAGACCTAAACCTTTCTGAGAGCATTTTATCAAATTTGATAGCTTAAATGAGAGACATTGTCCTTTGCAAATTCATATGTTTTCATTAGATTAAAAGGCCTCCCATTAGAACTTTTCATTTAAATTTATATGAGATTTCTGGTGTGTAATTCCATGCTTCGCAATATTCGATTTCTTCTGCAATATTATCCGAACACTGATGCTTTTTTATTACATTTAGTGTTATATTTCCATCCTTTGGTGTTCTTATGCTGAAGGAGATGATAATTAAAACTGCATAACTTTGGTTGATTTTTTTCACAGAAAAAGATATTTTTATGGGCGCCAGAAAAATAATCACTAATAACTTCACTAAATCTTTAAATGCAGTTCTAATGAGATAAATTTCCTTACTGAATTAGATGCTTGTTAGCATGAAGAAATCTTTTTCTTTAACCTCTGCAAATTAGAGTAAAATGTACAGAATAATACTATTAACTGTAACGGAAATAACAGTAGCAATTGTAACTTTTTTTTTTTTTTGGCATTTTGATCAAAGACAACGAAAGATTCAGATTTAAAACTGAATGTATTAGCAAAAGAAGTGCTGCCTGGTGATCATAATGCCATTCTCTGTTGAGCTTGGTTGGGGGGGAGACACATGGTAAGGGCTTGCTACCCAGAGAAATCCACCTTTTGGCTAGGCAACGTCAATCTTGAAACACCGTCTGCTTCTCTGTTACATCGAGATTAAAAACCCGCGTTGTACACCTTACTGGATTTTCTTTTAAACTTATCATTGTGGTAGAAATGTTACAGTAGTTCTACCTGCTTGTTCTTTAAACTCAAAGTGAGGGGGTTGGCCATGCTCGCCCCGCTGTGCTCTTGGAAGAGGTTAGGACTCTCTTCTGCAACAGATCGTTGAGTTCTGCCAAGTGTTAAAATACAATTCACTGATACACTGAAATATGGCCTTGTGCTTTGAGGGCAAAATTGTCAGTCAGAAGCAACAAAATGGGAGCTCTTTAGAAACTCTCTGTTTCTAAAAAGCAGACAGATGTTTACAATAGGTAAGTACAGTGCCATAGACCCATGATTTCAATAGATTCTTTTAAAAAATAGACTGCACCCTTCCCATTCCTCCAAATCCACAAGCATTTTCTGCCTACAATAACAAGACAAGAGATAATCTTAAGAAAAATAAGCAGGAGTCAGCTGCTTGAGCAGACTAGTTGCTTTGAGAAGCTGAAAATAGAGACGGGGTCTAACCCCTGAGAGTTGAATGTGGGCAGACATCATGTTCCAGAACACAGGAAGGCAGTGATTTCCCACTGGAAATCCCTCTGATATCAGATTGTCAGCTATGAACTTTCTAGAATTAAGTACTTATGGCCAGCTCTTTCTCCTGGGAGGCAAGCAAAGACTTCTCTGACACCTATGGATATCCAATACAGCAGTCATTGGGACAGGGCTGAGCCTTATTTCAAGTCCCAGTGGCATAGCTTAGAGCAGAAACATAAATCCAGGCTTCCTACAGCCCAGGAAAAAAACCCCCACAAAACAACAGTCTGGGGGGAATGAATAATTTCATTATTCCTTCTCCAAGCTATTAAATTTTTAAAATAAATAATTGCATATGTAAAAAACCCCGCCCAAACCCACCAAACCCATAACCCACAACCCACCAAAGAATCTGATTTCCTAGATCCCACGTGAGAGTTTGAACCACCAAACCAAAAATCAATCATTTCTTTTCTCTTTCTCTTTTTTGCCCAACTGATTCATTAGATTCATTAGACTATCAAACTGTTCCCCCAGGGCACTGATGAGAAGTCTTCCTGAGTGTAGAGGAGACCCAGGGCTCTGAGCCACTCAGCAAGATCAGTGTTTGGTCATATACATATGACAACTTATAGGTACCTACATAGGTGTCTATGTGACTGTATGTCAGAAATGTAGGTACCATAGGGATATGAGGCACTTGCAACACAAGGTAGTATCTGGGTGTGGAATATGAGGCTCAGTAACTTCTAGGCACTCTGTTTAGACACATTAAATCACAATCAGACACTTAAAGTTCTGTATGAACTTATCTCAGAGAGTTGGGATTTTCAAAAATGTCTAAGTGGAATAGAAACACAGGTTTAATTGGCTTTCAATGGTACTTGTGCTCTGAAGTCACTTTTTGAAAACTTCATCTGATCAAATCAGCCAAGTGTCTGGACAGGGAAAGGCAGCCCCTATTGCTCCTTAAGCGCTTGTGTAGTTTCCAAATGGGAAGCACACTCATTTCATCCTTGGACTACTGGTTTGTGCACCAGAATCAGTTTACAAATAGACTTAAGGCATCCATCCCCCTTCAGGATTCACCAAAGGTAGCTAATATGCTCAGTGACACTGAGATGATTGCATTTGCCTGATATCTTTTCCATATAGATAATGACAGTGAAAAAAAAAAGGTATATCTTGTCAGGACAGTCTGGGGGTATTTTTTGCATGTGTAGCACTCAGTTTGTAGAGGCGTAAATGATGGTACAAGCTGCAAGGTTTTGAAGAGACATAGACTATGTGTAAAAACCAAAACCAGTATTAAAGAGGCAGGATGTACTGAGGAGTGGTAGCTGCTTAGTGGGACAACCTGAGGACCTAAAATAACAAAATATGTCTGATAATGGCTGACACAGTCATTACAGTCCCGTACAGTAAAATCACTGCTAATACTGACTGTTCACCTGCAGGTTAAGGCTGAAATTTTCTGAGTTTGTTATCTCTTCTCTGTTCCAAGTGAAATGTTTACAATAATAGTGTTTCCTCTTCAAACCAACAGAAGGAAATTCTTGTCTCAAGGGTTTTTTATTTCTCTCATGATTGTATTACTCCAGGATCCTCTTCAGAGCATTTCTTTCTTCCCTTAAACAAATTTTTACTGTTGTGCTTGCAGAGCAGAATCAAGTTGCCAGAAAGTGAAATCTAATTGTCATGATCGTGAACAACAACAGCACACAAATGGAGCTCTCCTGTATCTTCTTGGCCACTGCAGCATGAGTGGAGGCAAGGAGGAAAAGGACATGACATGAATTCTGTCTGCACTAACTAGGACCAATGTCCTGTATGCTAACATGGCATCTTAGGTGAATGCTTGTGCCCCATAAAGTTGCAGTGCTCTCTTGTGCGTATGTAGCAGGTAGTTCAGGTCTGTCCAAAAATGCATCTACAAAGTGGTTTATTGTTTTGCTTTTTTTTTATTTTTACCTACCCCAAGGAAATGCCTATCAATTACTATCTGTTGTTATCAAAACACATTTCCTATTTATAATTTGGCTTATGAAATCAATTCTGTTGTATCCATTACTTCCAGTTAACTGAACTGGTTTACACCTACCTGTTAAAATTGGCCTTGTGGAATCATGTCACTGGTGAATTTGCTGCATGTTGCTTAATTTGCATGAAGCTTTCCAGGTTAACAGTTATTTAAAAATCAACTAAATTTTTCCTTCACATTAAAATTCCTTGGATTCTCTAGTTTTGTCATTTTCCTTTCTCATTCTTTTTTCCATGTCCCTCCAGCATTTCTGGATTTTTTTTCTCATGTTTATTCTCTTTTTTGCAACATTTTGTCTTCAGCATTATTTTGTGGACTCCATGTCTCTTATCTCATATTCATCACATTCCAGCTCATGAGGCAGATCTGGTATCTCAGTGTTCAACCCACCAAAATACTTAGCTGCTTTGTTGCATCTGCTTTGCTTTTTGGACCTCACAGGACTAGCAGATAAGAGGCAGTCCTGCAAAAAGTGCCCATAAAATGCTAAAGAAATCAAAGTAATTTCATCATTTGAAACCGTAGAAAGTCAGATGGCTTTTTGAAACATGGAGGACTGCATATTTACTGAAATCCAGTATTCAGGCCAACAGTTGCAGTATTTTGAGCTCTTCAATTCCTTCAAATAGGAAATAACAAATATTTGCAAATTTCATGTCACATACAAAAAAAAATTATTTTCCATTATCAGATTCTCTGGAACTTCCTAGTGCCAACAGGGACTAAACAAAGAAAGGGTCTGGAGACAGATAAACATTCATATTCTGGAGACTGAAGAGAAATGGAAACTTTTTTGGGGACTGTTCCATGTGTTGTCTAAACTATATTGGCAGAAATCAAGAGAAGATGTTTTACAACTGTCACATGCTGTTTCTGGTCTGTGTCTGTGTGGCATTCTGCTCCTGGGCAAGCAAATGAGGCAGTCTTGCTGAGATGACCAGATGATTGGAAGCATAGTATGCTAGCAATTGGAGAATAGTACTCTTAGAAGCTAGAAAATGTCCAGAAAACTCTGTTTCAGAAGCCAATAAGGTTTCTGAAAATCACACGGGAGGGTCTGGCATGACAAGTGATTACCCTGCTTGTCAAATAACCAAAGTGTTACCAAAGGGATTGAGATAGATTTAGAAGTGGGATTCAAATAGAGTTAGGCATTTAAGCTCTGAAAATCTAATCTCTTGTCCCCACAAGCAAGCAAAATACTCTAAGAAGTCATCTATTGATCTAAGCAATTCTGAATTGTGTAGTTCTGCAGCCTTGTGCATAAAGGCAAACCTCCAGTGCCATACACACTCCAAGAGACTTTAATTTGATTTTAACAGGTTATCTGTATCCAGACAGGTATCTACCTGCAGTGAAATGTTTGCAGAATTAGGACTCTGCCCAGCAGGAGTACTGGGAGCAACTTCTGGACTGTCCAGGTGACTCAGGAGCATGGGCACTAGCAAGCTTCTAAGTCTTCTGAAAATTCCTGCATTGCCAATGCATTTTCTGGCACTCAAGTGTACTGATTTAGTTAGTTCTTCTGAAGTGCTAAAGCCTGTTTTCCAGTTTGCCTTTGCCCCGATTGTAACGCACCCCACCATGGGCAGAGTAGAAAAGCAATCTGTTAGGGTTTGGGATATAAGCACTCATACACACTCATTTTGTGTGCTCATCTTGATCTCTTCCTTAAAACCCTGCACGACTCATGAGAATGTGTTTATAGCTGAATAGCCCTGAAATGTTATGTCGCTGATGCAGATTGACCTCCATAAATAGCATGTCCTCTATACCGAGATCCATTTTCTCCACTCTCTACTGCTCCTTTGAGATGATTTTTACTGTTGTTCCTAGCTCTGGGGATTTTTGTTGAGAGCCTGTTTGCAGAACACATACCACACATACCTTTCAAGGCTCCCTGACTCTTATTACTGATATTACTTTTAAAAATGATTTAGTGAAGGCTACAGATGTGCTAAATGGTTTGGCAAAAAAGCGTGGAATGCCTCTGAAGAGGGGCACCCACCTGCTGACTCGTGAGTCAGTGCTTCTTTGGTTTTACAGTGCTGAATGTAAAATAAATAGCAGATGACGAGAAATGTTGTACACTGCAATAAAACACAGAGAATGCACGGTTCATGACAGAAATGTAAATCACTGCTGCACATTTTGTTACGAAATGTTCATTCTACTATTCTGTTTCTCAAAAGGGTTTAAGTGAAAATGCAAAAACCTCCTTTTGCAAAGCATTTTAATTTCAGATCACTCTTGCAATCCTCCAGTCTGTTTGTTCTCTCCCCCGGGAAGTAGCACCTTTTTTAAGTACTGAGTCACAAATGGCAAGCGCCTGACCTGAAGTATTTGGCTGCTATTAAGTTTCTTTAAAAACAAGAGAGAGAGGGAGAGAGAGGTTAAATATCAGCATCATAAGCTGCTGTTTACAAGGAAACTAGCTAAACAAAACACATTTGGCATAGACACAGTTCAGTGCCACAAACTGCACTAATGTGATGAGGTAAAGAAGGAAAAATAAAGGAGTGTTTCATCCTCCCCTGGACTGTGGTTGTGCCCAATAGTGGGTTTCTTAATGTTTCCATTACATCCCCCTATTTTTAGAAGTTAATAGCTAGGCTATAACAATTCGCTTCAGGCTGAAGCTTGGCATACAAGGTCTCAGTAAGGGAGCACATTTAGTGAAATAGAAGATTACCCATTTTAGAGCCATATTTTTTTTTCTGTCATACAATCTAAAAATATTCTCCATTTCAGAAATTACGTTTGCCATCTGATTTATCTATAATGTAATCCAGTATCTTTTCTCATTGCATTTGACCAATGAAAAGCCCCATCAGAGAAAAAGAATTGGGGTTTTTTGGTTTGGTTTTGTGTATCCATATGAGATTAGTGGCCACTCTATGCACCTCTTTGAGGGTGTAAAACAATCTGTGGCTATTTGAAATTCAAGGAGAAATAAGCGGAGTAGATTACATGATGTCCGTCTACTGTGTGAGTTTTTTACTTTAGTGTAAGCCATTGCAGGAGAAAAGATATAGGGCTAGATGAACTGTGAGTCTAATCCAATATTGCAGTTCTTATTTCTATCTGTTTCCTAGACCTTGATTGCTGAGGTACTTCTGCAATACCTACCTGAAAACATACTTGCTAGAAAGACACAGTGTTTTGTCTGAACAGAACATGAAACTTAAACAGCGTGATACCTGTTAGCCTTCTGTAAATTTCTTTTTCTATATTTGGAATTATACTAAATAAAGCAGAATAGATGGATGAAAGAAGAAGAGTTTTGGAGAAGAGACAGACACCCTAAATCTTTTAGAGAAATGAAGATAGTATTGTAAAAGTGATGCACTAGTAGTAACAGAAGCAGCATATACATATTTTAATGCTCTAAAATACTGTAAATAACACTAGACATTTTGTGCTTGTTTAGAAATTATTTCTGATTTTTGGAGGTATATTTGGTTTTGTTTGTATTGTGGTTAAGTGAAAATAACTTCCCAAGTCATATTGTTGCTTTGCTGTGTAATACTTCTGGGGCTTTTCTGGACTGAAAAGCTGTAGTAAAGCTACGTTTACTCCATACTCCACACATTTCAGTTCATTTTACTTGCATAAAGTTGATATTCTTTAATTTTTTGTTAAAGCACAGATGAAAGAGTAAAATACATGAAATTTACATGGAAATAGTGAAAGAGAAAAGATGTCCTGTCCCTCAGCGTAGAAAAAGACATGCAGATGTGATGCTTAGGGACATGGTTTAGCGGTGGCCTTGGCAGTGCTAGGTTAATGGTTGGACTTTATGATCTTAAAGGTCTTTTCCAACCTAAATGATTCTATGATTCTATGAGTCTTGCAGTGGTGTCTGTGCAGCCCAGTGTTCTGGACACTGATGTGCTCTTAAGTGGGGCTATGTCTCTGTTGAGCAGTCTGTCCATTCGATAAAGCAGCATGATAATATTCCTTTTCACTGTAGCATCTGCACCAACTCTTGATATAACCCAGCTAAAAAGACAGCATCGGGCAGTTGTTACAGACCAGAAAAACACTCGATACTTCAAAAATTATCTTACACTTTTTCCATGCAATAGAAGGCACGTAGTTATCACGGGCTTCTGTATCAACTTATTCCCTTTTATGGAAGATTTTTTTTCAGCACCTTTCTCTTTTTTCCCATTATTTTCCATTTTAGCATGTGAATGACTCAGCAATACGAACAGCCTTTGTAGGAAGCTGGGTCATCCTCAGGGCACATTTTCTGTGACAGGTACAGCAGTATAATTCAGTGTATTTAGAAGTTAGCCAATTTGTAGTAATACTTGGTTGGGTAACTTCTTTCATATTCTCTCTCCCTGACCCCAGCAGGGAATCCTGGCTGATCTTCTGCCATTCTCAGTCTTCTCCCAAACAGGGAGAGCCTATTGCTCAGCTCTTCAAAGCAGATCCACTAGGTTACTGGCATGTAAACGTGTTACAAATGAAGTGTGTTGTACAGGCACTTTAGATGTTCCTGAAAGCCTTCCTGAAAGCTATAATCATTGGTCCTTTGTTCAGTGGGGACTGGGAACTGCCTATGCTTTTCTTACACATTATCGCCTCTAGAATATGTACAATATTGTTGGGAATTACTTCAAACAACAAGTATCTTCAGTTTCATCAGGAAATGGCAAATTTGTGTTTGAACTACAGACATCTTCATAGAATCATAGAATCATTAAGGTTGGAAGAGACCTCTAAGATCATCAAGGCCAACCATCAACTAACACCACCATGACTCCTAAACTAGGCCCTGGAGTGCCACGTCTACACCTTTTTTGAACGCCTCCAGGGTTGACGACTCTACCACCTCTCTGGGCAGCCTGTTCCAATGCTTAACCACTCTTTCAGTAAAGACATTTTTCCTGATGACCAATCTAAGCCTCCCTTAACGCAACTTGAGGCCATTTCCTCTCGTCCTATCGCTAGTTACTTGGGAGAAGAGTCCAACACCCGCTTCACTACAACCTCCTTTCACGTAGTTGTACAGAGCGATAAGGTCTCCCCTCAGCCTCCTNTGCCGGCTCATGTTCAGCCAGCTGTCAACCAGCACCCCCAGGTCCTTTTGCGCCGGGCAGCTCTCCAGCCACTCTTCCCCAAGCCTGTAGCATTGCATGGGGTTGTTGTGACCAAACTGCAGGACCCAGCACTTGGCCTTGTTAAACCTCATACAGTTGGCCTCGGCCCATTGATCCAGCCTATCCAGATCCCTCTGCAGATCCTTCCTTCTCTCGAGCAGATCGACACTCCCGCCCAGACAATACTTGTCTTCTGAGAAGTATTGAGGAAAGGAAGGAAAAAAGCCTCAGTCAGTCTTTGGAATGGGAACATTTATGGAACAGCTTTTAACAGACATTTTAATTTTTTTCCAAACAATGCATGCATCTGACCAGTAAGTTTGGTTGGATTTTTGTTTGTCATCCTTTTGTCATCTACAATATAAGTAGTGTAGAACGAGCCTTGATAGAAAGGTTGACACTTATTTTTTAGTTCTGCACTCCCAAACTTTGTGAGTATCCCTGTTATGCAAAATAGATTTAATGAAGAATGGTAAATCCTAGGTATCCCCTCCTACCTGCCTGCCTGCCTTCCTTCCATCCATCCGTCACTGTCTTCCCTTTCTTTCCTTTTGCGTCTCTAAACCTCAACATTTGTCCTTTGAACTTGTAAATTATTACATATCATATGCCATTTAAAGTAACCTTCACTTTAAATTCCATGGCTTTTGTTAGCTAAGTTAGTATTTCAACAGCATTATTACTTTTTTCTTTGTGTGAATATTGTCAGTCAGACACTTAGCACAGGTAAGTATCTTGCAGTTCTACTTGCAGCTTAGTGGTGAATGTCACTTATTAGGCCTTCGCAAAATCCTCACAACTGATCAGAAATTTTATTGCATGGAAAAATTGTCTATTGTTGAGCAGAGCTTTAATTAAAGCTATACTTTGTTTTCAATCCAATTTAGGAACAAATACAAAAAAAGAAAGATGTAAATTTTACAATGCCTGGCAATGTATCCAATTCTGAGCTGAACAAAGAAGCTTATATGCTGAAAATCTTGTAGGAATAGAGCATGTAAGATAAATAAAAAGCTTCCAGTGCTTAATTCCAATCGTCTCCACAACAACTGGAGCTGCTGATAAGACACCTACTCAGAGTAATGATGCATAATGTGAAGAAGCAATAACCCAGACTGCATAAGTATGAAGGAATGCCATTCTTTTAAAGAAAAGTGTGGCAAATGTGAAGCTCTGTTAATGTTCTGAGCCATTTTCAAAGGTATTTTTGTGAACATGGCAAATTGCCAAGGTTTAGGGTTTTTTTCCAAATATGATAGGGAGAACAAGAAACTTAACTAATATAAGGGTATCAAGCATTTGTCCATGTACTATCATGTAAATATTTATGTACTGTCAGTTCATTATTAGTGGAAGTTCTAATAGGAATATAAATATTATGAAGTGTGTTTATGACAGATAAGTCATAGGGGTGCTGAAGTAATTTGCAGCAGTAAAGCTCATTTTGGATAATTACAGAGCCCCAGAAGATTGTATTTATGTATTACAAAGGAAGGGGATGTTCAGAAGAAAACTGTTTTGGGCTGCTGACATTCTGAGGAGGCTAGAGGCTGATCCTGCCTGGGCCTGAGTTAGGAACATATGCAAATATTAATGAAGGATTTTCTGAATAGAAGGGAGGGAAAAATCAGTGTCATTTCAATTGCAAGGCTAACCTTATTCAGTCAAATTTCATGCAGATGAATTACTGTAAATAGAAATAATGTAAGAAAAGATTAGTTAAGATTATGCTGGCAATAAAGATACTAATGTTTTATTACACATGGAGTTCTATTTTGCATTTTATGTGGGGGTAAATTAGACCACAGTGTTGTTTATCCTTGTTTTATGAAGGCTATTTTCATATCCATGTTAAAGCTTATTATTGCTCTTGCCTTCACTCCCCTCCCCATCCCCATCCCCATCCCCATTTTATCTAGGCAAACTAAATACTTGACTCAGTGCATCTTCTTCTGCATGCCTTAAATACAGTTAAAGTTAAGAACAAAACAAAGCAAGCATTCTCTCTTCCAACCCAAAAAGGGCTAAGTGACAGAGCAATAGACTTTGGAAGGTCATATTATAATGAGATTAAAATGTAGTTCTCTGAGCTAGTGCTTAGCAGCAAATAAATGTGGTTCAGCTTTTTCCATGAATGTTTTACTGATAAGATTAATTTAAAGTGAAACGTACATTCTTCCCCTCTATGACAAGGTGGTCAATGTCTATCTGGTAGATGATTGTTCAAGTAAAACACTATGACAGGGAACAAAATTATTTTCTGAACTGTAATAAAAGAGCTTAAAATTAGAGTGAAATCTATCTCACACTTTTTTTCTTCATGGTAGCAAAAGCTATCAAAGCCTTTGTTGTTTGTAGATCATTTTTTTTGTGCTAGACTGGTTATTGGACCTTGACGGCCTTTGGAGGACAATCTTACACCTACAGATTTGGGTATCATACCTTTTGGTCCTTTTTTTTTTTCCCAAGCCTTGGTAAGAACGGTTTTTCTTAATTTTATTTGACATCATAAATAAATTAATAAAGCATACTAAATACAGTAATAGGCAGCTAATTGGTTCTGTCAAGGCAAGGGATCAGGGTCACAGCTCTCTGAAGTAGGTGTTACATAGCTTATGGACTTCTCCACACTGAGCACTCTTTTACACAGAGACCACACCTGCATAGCAGCATCTGTCTTAAAGCCCAGTATGTTAGAACAAGGCAAGACAGTTGTCTTCCCACAATTAAAACCACTGTCTTGCCTAATCCAGCTCACTCAACTCCTCCCTACAAACCAGCCGGGCTCCCTCCTGATACAACTGAGAAGTTCATCTGCCAAGACTTGCATCTGTGGCTGACTACATGTATTAAATAACAAAGTTGTGCCATGCAAAACAAAACTGAAGGTTATTCCTGGACAGCCTGGGAAGCCTGCAGTCTGTTAGGCTGCCTCCAGTGATCTTTCACTTGCTCTCTCCACAAATACAGTATCATTTTCTGCACGTGCTCCCTTTTGACTTACCAATGCCAATGTTCATCGTTTCCTTCCAGCCTAGTCTCCTTCATGGCAGCATGATGTGTTAAAACTCCTGCCATGGAGTAGGCCTGGAGAGACAACTTCAAATACTGAGAAACAGAAAACAGGAGTTTACTTGTTAACTAGATACAAGAATATTACAAGTACTTTCTATTTTTAGCGTTATATCTTCCGTGTGATTCAAAGAATTAATTTAGACAGCATTTAACCAGATGGAAGTTGAAAATCTTTACTGCGAATATAGCAGGTTTAATAGATGTTTCCATTGTTATTTTTGTATAACCTTATTATCAGTCTCTTTCTTTTCAACTGTCATCTCCTTTTCTGCGTTCTGTCTTCA
The DNA here is from genome assembly GCA_013389945.1 of Fregata magnificens. Taxonomy (NCBI): domain Eukaryota; kingdom Metazoa; phylum Chordata; class Aves; order Suliformes; family Fregatidae; genus Fregata; species Fregata magnificens. The sequence goes on from WAAD01003108.1 coordinate 27,874, forward strand.
CCTTCTGGTTTTCAGTGGACTTTGCCATCATCCCAGTTTCAAAAGTTAACCCTTTAATCTTTACCATTGTTTAGCCAATGTGATATTTTTTATACTAACTTTTTACCTACTAATCCGTATATACAGATATTTTTGTATGCTCAACTAACGAACATTTATTAAAATATAATTAAAGTGATTGTGCTGAAAATCTGTTACAAAAAAGGAGAAGGGAGAAAGGCAGAAGGAACCTTAGCTTCTTCCCTTATACCACTTTCATTGTACTGAAAGCTGTTATGCGCTTAATCTTCTCAACTAGTAGCTCTATGCTTTTAAGAGGATTATATTATTAATAGTTTAATTATTCATTATGCAGTATTTTTCTAATTGTTACAAAGGTTTTTGTCATTTGGTTTTTAAATAATTAATTTAATGTTTTATTCTTCTTAATAGTCATGACTCATTCTGGTTTCGCCTGTTATTTCATGAAAACGTGCTTCAAGAAGGACACAAGAAGATGCCTGTAGCAGAAGCAGACAGATCCCCTGCCAGTGTAGTGACTCAAGCCACCGGGAGACTAGCATAATCAGGCTGTACTCCAGAGACTATGGTTTGATTACTGTCACCACCAGTTGGATCATTAATCATAACGGTGGTAGTGACAGCCAGTTTCTTGACCTCATCATGAAAGGCAGGGAGGCCATCCACTGGAGCAATTCATCCTCCAGGCAAAAGAAAACTGTAGGAAGTATGTCTTTTATTATCATCTAGTGTGTTCTCTTTTACCCACTAATTCTACCTATAATATTGGTAAAAATGTGAGGGCTTTAGGAAGGCAAGATCTTGCATTTCTTCTGCTCCTAGGGAAACATCATTTGTTTCTGATCACTCTAGTACATGTTCATTTTCTCACCCCTCTGCATCCCTCAGTATGTAGCAACTTGACATCAAAAGCCAGAAATGTAAGTTATCTGCAGCTGTATATAACAACAGTGCATGTGGCTGTCTTTCATTATATGGAGGTTGGTTGCATGGGAAATTACTATGGGTCTCGTTCTGAACAGCAAAGCATATATTCCTTACAGAATGGTTATTCCCTAGTGGCTGAGGTATATTTACAATCTGTTGCTGCCAAAGGATTTAACCCTGAAAACCCAGAGGGACTTCTAAAAACTGAAGATTACAAGGTAGAAAATATCTAGGGTTTCTGTTCATTTTGCTGATGGAACTGACAGCATTGCGACCCGCTTTCCAGTCCATGAAACGTGGTACTTTTTTTTAGTCTGTGATATCTATGCCATTCTGCTGACAGCATCTGTTATTTGTTATGCTTTTTCATTTCCTCATGTAAAACTCCCTCATTTTCCAAGTTATTTGTATATACAACCAGTCTTCAAAGAAATGATCTCAAGCAATCCCTGACAATTAAAGCCAATTTGATTCTCATTTTCCTTCAAGATTATTTGCAAAAACTGTTACTTTTGTCAACAAAGAATCATAAAAGTGCATTTTTAGATCTTTCTTTCAGTATAAGCAAGGTCAAGTTGCAAGGAATTTCTATTCTGAGACTGGCAAAATGATTAGGAATGATAATATCTTTAATGAAAAGCTTCAAAGACACGATCAAATATAGCAACATAGTACTTGCAAGTCATATGAAAAATTTCAAAGTATCTATGCAAATAAATACTCACATGGGAGGATAATTAACATGGGTGTGTCAAAGAGGTCCCTTTACAGCTTCATTTCTTTTCTTTATTAATGACCCACCAGCCACACAAGGTAGGCAATACAATATCGTTGGATGATTAACTAGAAACACACACTTTCCAAGACCATAGAGAACCCTTCATTGGACTGAGTGTTTTCTGCAATTTTCTAATTTATATACTGCACTGAGAGTTAATGGAT
>WAAD01003108.1:29807-84237 GCA_013389945.1 Fregata magnificens
ATTTAAATGGTTTTAAAAGCAGTTTGTAAAATGAAACTTTATAAGAAATAGCCATAATAAAACTAAAGTCATGAAACCTGCCTTTGGACACAGAAGTACGTCTCATTTGGATGGCAATATGTGAAGTGAACAGCAACTCTGATTCATACACACATAACTGTGTAAGAAGTGTCCATTAAATGGCACTGGCCATGACCTCTAGTCATAGCAAAGGACCTTGAGCATATCAGCCAAAGGTAACATAAGTATTATCCTTATTCCTTTTTTTATTTACATAATTGGTTCTAGACTATGACTAAACAATTAATTAAACGCTCATTTAGGTGTGCCAACTGAGTTATTTGGTATTTCAAATACAGTATTTCAAGTACAGTATTTCAAATGCCAGCTTCAGGCAGGATCCCTTGATGCCAAGCAAGCAGCGCCATGGAATTGGGCAGGAAGCTCTGAGACCTAATTTTCTCTGTGTTTACTTAAAACTTCAATATTGTACTTTATAGCTTACAATCCAAACTTCCATGTTTCCTGTCTTTGTTGGAAAAACAGCCAAAGACATTATTTTACTTTTTATCTTATCTATATAATTCATACTTATATCTCCAATTATTCAAATTTTCCCTGGAAATAGTCACTTCATGTTAGATTTATTTGGACTCTTGCTTAAAGCCTAAATCCTACCTTTTTTTTACAGCTGCTGAGTCCCAGACTTCTTGAACACTGGGTTACCTTGACAAACTTGGATTCTCACTTCTCCAATTCTGCACAATGCCAGATTGTATCTTCATATTTCAAAAAACTAAAATGTTCTTCTTTTCCTCCTGGCAGGGCTTGTTGGTCTTTGGCCTGTAATTGGATATTCAGTTAGTCCTTTATTTATCACTGTTCTTTCTGACATTTCTCTTTCACCCCCTCACTCTTTTTGTTTTCTTTTGTCTTTTTTTTTTTTTAATATATTTTCACACAAGCAGTTCACAGCATTAACATATGTTCATGTAAAACTATTTGGTAAATGTCAGTATTCATACAAGTAGGTCACAGTTAAATCTTGGCTAGTGCCAAGTGTTAGCACTGTGGAAACTTTGCATATAACTCACTAAAACAGCTCAGTCTTAACCTCTGCCTCATCCACTTAAGTGATGTGGGCTATACTCTATAGAGAGTTTGTAAAGTGTACAGAAGTGACAAGAAATTATGTATTTGCTCTTTCTCTTAACATATACAGAGGCCAATACAGTGATTATTTAAGCAGACTTTGAAATAANTTTATCAACCTGGAGGAGCCATAGATGAATTCATGTTTTAGGGTGAATATCACCTAAAGTTTGGGAGTTTTGTCAGAAGTTTTCATTAACATTTTGGGCTAATCTAAAAAAAAAAAAAAATAAATCTGGCCCCAAATCCTTATAGGCTTTATGTGCAAAAGTAAAAACAATTAAAAAAAATTCTAGTGAATACACATCTCTGAGATTTTCACAAATCTAATACCTTTTCCAATTAATAAAATTTTCTGGTGAATTAATCTAGTGCACTAATACAAAATTCTTGAAAATACGAAAGTTTGGCAGGCTGGAAATACTACATCAGCTTTCTTGTTTCTAGTTTCCAGTTTCCTTTGCAGCATCTTTTTAGGTGTATGTAGAGATATGTGGGATTATTGAGAAGACATAACATTGTTGAATGATAAAGAGAGAATGAGGAAAGAGGGCACTGAAACGTAACTGGAAAAAAAACGGTGTAGAAAATTGAGCTATGACCGTTAGCTGCTAGGGCAGAAATAACGCTTTTATGCATTCAACAGTTCCGTGATAATAGTGTGGGTTTTGTGCTACATGCTTAAGTGGACAAACTGAACACACATGTTCCATAATATATCGCTTTGTTTTCTATGTAAAATCCTCCTGTGCAACCTACTTTAGACATGTAACTTTCCTAGCGATTATCCTCCAAACAATTTAGGAATAGATAACTAGATTGACATTTTGTTTAATTATCCCTATTAAAATGCAAGCTTGTAGTATATTATTGTAATAAGTTTTAGCAATAAATGAAATAATGCATTAGGCTTCTCACAAAGAAAAACCTCTTTTTGGTGGCAATTTACATCATAAACATTAAAAACCTATGTCATTTGAGCCTGTAATAATAATAATGGCAATATAAATTATATTATTATCATCTTCTTATCAAATATTTTACATGCTAATACCTGAAAAGGGTATGAATTAGCATAGCCTAAAGTGTTATTTGTATCCTGGTTTCCACTGAGGACTATCCTAGAATACAAAGGTAAAGCTTTGTCATTTTATGAGTTAAGCCACTTACAGGTTCCAGAAACAGATATTTCTATGTGCCTTTCCTATGCATCCTTGAAATACCCTATTGGGTTTCTATCCGATCTGAAGTTTATCAATATGGTTTGTGTTCTGTAACATGAACATAGCGGCATTTTCCAAACACCTTAAAAACTTTAAAAGACTCATCACCTGCTCTATTTTCCCATCGCATCCCAATATTGTGCTTGGTTTCGTGTGCATTTCATTGTAGGTAAAGTGCCGCAGGTTGTAATCTAGAAGCAGAAATGTTTGTGAAAATTCTTAAGTGCTTTTGGAAATGAGTCCCATAAATTTGAGATGATTCCTGAGGACTCTCTTCCTAAAAATATTTATTACAAAAGGCTGTGTCTAAAATAATGAATTTCTCATAGACGTAATTTTTTTACTTTGGCCTGAAGTGGCTTTGTTCTAGAGGTATGCATCTGCACTTTCTCAAAAAAGAGTGCTATGCTATACAAAGAGTGATCGCTTCTCCCTTTTATCCAACAGCCCTGCAGCTATCTAAGACACTCACCTGAAAGCAGCTGACTCAAGTTCTGGCCCTTCCCTGGCTAGGAGATTCTGAGGATATGAACATCTCTCCTTTGTATACTTCTTATCGCCAAGCTGGTGAGGTTTTTTGGGGCAAGGTTCTTCTGACTTCTTGCTTTTGAAGCTGTTCCACTTTGCATAGAGCAAGCAAGAGGGAGCAACTATATGGTGCTAGATGGTAGGATTAGTGCACTTAGAAAGGTGAAGCTCCAGTTTTTCCTCCAAATAATAGTTCATTATATAGTTACTTCTTCTGCAGATTTCCGGTCTTTAGGTTCCCTAATAAATCAGACACTTTTGAAAGCTTTAGTCTTTGTGTCGTATCTATTGCTCTAGGTTACAAAAAAAAAAAAAAAGGGGACATTTAGGGCATGATTTAACTCTTCAAGATTACATGGTTACATAAATTAAAGACAAACTGACTGTCTTAAGAGGGTTTCTAAAGGGTGCTCTTATTTATAACACAGAAAATGCACACATTTAGAAAAATATTATCTTGCTTGCATTTGAGTGCACTACTTTTCTTGCCAGTCACCAGTGTTCATTGGATTGAGGTCATACCTTCCAGGATAATTGAGAATCTTGAGATCATATTCTTTTAGTAAACCAGAGAATTCTTCATTCTCTGCACACTTTAATTCACATTGGTTTTAAAACTAAATTAGATACCCCCCCTTCCCTCACATCTGGGCAACCAAAGTGTCATGGTCTATTTCCTTCTACCTACCAGGCACAATATGCAACTTTCATATCCTTTTCAAGCAGCTTCTCTTCATGCTTACCCTATACTATCCCATCCCACCCCATAAATTATTTTCAGAGAAGAGCAAAATCTTCTCTCACTTCTAGTCAATTTTCAAAACATATTCCATGTGCAATAATTAGTATTTTCTACCGTCTCCAATTTGGATATATGCATGCTATTAGTCTTTTCAGCAAAGGTGAATAAACCCAGGCATTTCATGCTACAGTCTAAACCAGAAAATCTACCATGGGCAAATTCCTGCAGTTTTTCATGTTCTCTCAGTCTTAATTTAAGTACAGGCAATTTTAAATCCTACTTTCCCCAGTGCAGATGAGTGAGGCTTTTAGGATCAAAACCAAAAGCAATTATTATTTTTTTAAAAACCTCTGTTTGTTTTGTCCTAATTAGCAATCAAATTTTAAAATTTAACACTTTAAAAGAATGTCTTTTCACAGATACAGGGGGATGACATACCTTTTTAAATAAATGCTTAAGTTCTAATATGCCCAGCATGAAAACTGCAGTAGAATAATAAGTTTTCCTTATAGTATACTCTATTCACTTGAGTCTACTTTTTTGAATTCTTTATTTTGAGGGATCAACAAAACTAACTAAAACAAATCAGCATACTTCTCCCTCTTCATTTCTATATCTTTTTAACTTTAAAGATGAGGCCTAGGGAGGTTGGCAGTGTCACTGTGCAATCTACTTAGCAAAATCTGTATTGTGATATATGACATGCAAGGAAGTAGGCAGCCAAAGATACAGAAAAAGATTGGGAAATTACTTTCTATATTGAACTGCGTTATGCAGTGAACACTGATTTGCTGTTATATCCTGCAGCTATCTTGTCATAATAATTTTTTTTGTAAGTCCTTTCCTTTTGTTTCCAGATTTTCCAAGACTTAGCAGCCTGTCTGAAAGAAATAAACGGCAACTCTGAAAATTCTTTGGTACAGTATGAATGCCGATTAATTTTCTGATGTATTTTTAGTCATGTTCCATTAAATATGTAAAATGATGAGTCGCTAGTATTGGTGAGAGGGGGAAGTGGAATATAATTAATAGATGAAAGAATGCCCCTTCAAAACGTAGCTGCTGTAAGTACACTTGGCTGATCATGAAATGTCTAATTCCAGCCCTCATATCTATATTTTAGATTGACTATACCCTTGGGCCTCAGAAGTGAGCTTCATTTACTGAAAAGTCATGGGAAGTCATGTTTATTGTCTCAGCAGGTAGCTGCACTTTAAGCGTAATACTGAAAGACAAGAGGCCAGTTTATGTTATTAGAGGCACAATGTAGCTTCCCGACAGATGTGCGTGGCAGAAAAGAAAAAGAAAAAGAAAAAAGAATAGCACATGCATCAGATTCTATCAAACTTTAAATATTTCTGCTTTAAGTACGTCAACCTAAGTTCTTCAGTGTTCCCAAGTACATGAGAATGGTGTAAGCAATCTATTCTGTGGAAGGAAATGTGACCAATCTCTGTAAGAAACTCTGTCTGTGAGCTTTTGTGTAAGTTGTAAGCATTTCAGCTCTATCCCTCAGACTCATATCAGTTCTTTAACCATACACATGGAAGGATTTGTGTATTAAAACTGGCTACAGTAATGAAATATTTGTTTATTCAATTTCAGAAAGGATACTTATCTCTCTAAGGTTGCAAAGCAAAACATTATGCTAACATATTTCATATATGTAGGCAGCAGCAAGGCAACCCTAGACAGTCTGCTCTCTTTTTGTCACATAATGTTCTTAGTGCCTAATAACACTGTGATAAAGGGGCTGCACTGTATCTGTGTAGCCATGTTTATTGCCATATGGTAGTTCCCAAATTACATTGCACTCTGATGAGTAGAGATTGGCCAAAAAGTTCTGGCTGGCTCCCAGCATCGAGCAGTTGCTGACAGGGCTGGTACAGACTGACAGTGACAATACAGCTGGTAATACAGCATTTTCATCGAGTTACCTTTACTGCCAGCTACTATTTTCTACAGTTACAAAAGGACATTTCTTGTTTACCTTTATTATTAATTATTACGTATCCGTAAGACACATCACCCATGTTTCTGCTAATAATACCTTCCCTGGGGTATAATATTAACTAATTAATCCATTAAATAATTAATCCAAATCCTTGACAAAGTTAATTCGAGGTGTCCTATTAAGAGTGTCAGTCATATTAGTTACTTTAACCCTTTGACTTCTGTGTTTGTGGCTAGTATTTCTGGGAGAAGTAGCATATATAATTTTTTGAACATGAGTCTTACAAGATTGAGTGGGATGAGCCAGAAAAACCTGCTAAAGTTGGACCAGCGCTCTAAATTATGTATGTGTTTATTATGCTTCTTAACGTCCTGACCTAAAATAAACAATGCACCCCACCACAGTTTTTCTGACCATTTCATAGACTTTACTCAGTCTTTTGTGACGTCCTGCTACTAAATTGCTGTATCTTTATCTAAATAAACCTAATCCAATACTACCCTGATCTAAAAACTTTTATCAGCCCAACCAAACAGTCCTAGTATGTTGATATGTTCATATTGCAGATTTTAGTGTGATGTAAAGGTATCTAAGCAAGCTCTAGATAAATTAGCTCATATATTAGAAGTAGTTTTCTCGTGGAGCTGAAGGTTACTTCATAGGCTAACCTGACTTCTTGGAAAAATGAATGAGTTTACATTAATTCTTTGATATGTAGACAGTTATAGTACAGTGTTATCAGTGATGTTGACGTACCCATTTCTGTGCTCATAATAAACTCTAGAACTACAGGAGTAAGGTATATCTAAGTCTGTAAAAAGAAGCACTTGCATTTTGGAATTATTTAATTGTACACAGAAAACCATAATTACATCTCTTCATATTGTACTATATCCTGTTATCCCACAGTGGATTAGCACTAATATAATTCACAAAATGTTTCCAGAACTGGAAAAGTCAGAAGGTTTACTAGTTCTTGAATTCACGAGGGAATCTTAGTCTGTTATACCTAGCACTTCATAAGGTTTTGTTTCTTAAGACTAAAACTGTAAAACATTCTGTGAAACAGAAAGATGTTAAGATTTTATAGATGTTGAAACTTATTTAATAGTGTTCATTAAGTATTTTTATGTCTTAACTAGAGCTGTGTGAATAACCCATTTTTTAACTGAACTTAAAATTCCAGAGAAAAGCATGAGACAATCCTCTCTGCTTCTTGTACCATTAAAAATCTGAAAAAAATTATGTCACTCTGAAGAAAAGATTTCTGTTGGCTTAAATTAAGTTTAATTTTTATTATCATTGTCTATTTCCTTGAAAAATTGTATTTAGCAACATTTCCAGATGAATAATTAAAAACAAAAACCACAAACAAATATGATGAAATTAAATATTTTTTCTTTGTAAAAATGCTTTCTTACATTTTCAAGGGTAAAACTATTACCCAAACACTATTTAAATTCATAAAAGATTTCTAAGTTCTTCCAGGAATATTTTTTTTATTCACACAAAATACTTCCTACAAATATCTGGTGTTCTAAAATATCTATGATTATGACTAAATCTTCTTATTTATAAAGTCCTATGCATGAAATGAAGCCCTTGTCTTCAGAAAGGTTTTCATTAGATGAAATGAAAAACTTCTTTTCAATAAAATCAATGAGAAACTACGAAACAGCCAGTTTTGTCTGCAGTGTTTTTTTCAAGAATATTCTGTCATGAACATTACTCTCCAAGTCCTCTGCTTTGTTTATGTATCCTCTAGCTCTGTGCATCCTCTTGACTCTGTCTTTAGCAGAAGTACCTGTTTCCATCCCTAGGATCCTATATATCCTTCCTTGGGTCCTAATGCATTACATGTGAGTGTTAAGAGATAATGGCTCTCTCTCTAAAAGAGGAAGGCTCCCAGCCAGCTCTGATATGGTGCAGCTGTGACCTTGAGTCAGACTGCTGGGAAAAGAGCTGTGTCCTGGCGTCTCTTTGCTTGGGAGCTGTGTTTAAAGTGAGGCACTCAACCTTGGTCTTTGCCTGAGCTGTTGTGCCTAGCCATGCACCTCACTGATCCTGGTCCTGACCTGCTGACTCAAACTCCTGCCCTGACCCTGGATCCATCCCATCATGGTAGACTTGCCTGGCTGCTAGACTGTTGGCTGAACTGGGTTACTGTCATGGGACTTGCTCTGCTCACCTTGCTCAGGGTCCATGTCTCTTATCAGCCAGGTCACTGCCCTGCCTGCCTTGCTGCTACACGTGGCTCCTAGCCCTCCTTCCCTGGCAGAGCAGCCCACTCCTTTCTCTCCCTGACAGTGGGGCTCACTAAATGAGACCCTACTTCTGTATTGCTACTCTAGTCCCTTAACATGGCTGTATCAAAAGACCTGGTACTTTCCAGAAATAAAACAAGTAGCAAAAAAGAAAATTACAAATAAATTTATGTTTAGGAGCAGAGCAGCAAAGAGAGCTCTAGACAGCTACTTCAGTACATTTAAATGGCTAACCGTTCCATACTAATTAAGACATCCTTTGCAGGAGTGAGGTACAGTTACTGTAAAGGGCCTATAGGTTGCAACCCTCACAGATATGTGTTGCTAAAGAGAATCGAAATACTGGCAGAAAATTACCTGGCATAATGAAAACATCACTTGATTATCATTCATTCAGTAATATTATTTTCATTAAGTAAATGGAGATTTCAAGAGCTTTCATACCTCAGCCTCTCAAAAAAGAACACTGAAAAGCTGACCCTCAGCATGAATGTGAGCTAATAAAAGCTTTCCCAAATTGGAGGTAGGCAGTGGTGCCTACCAAGGTGATGTTTGTCACTGTTTGAATCGACCTTTCTGTGAAGCCTGAAAACCAATTCAGATGTGATTGCAAAAGCTGCCTTTTGGTAATATCCTATTTTATTGACAAAAGGGGATGGGGTCAACTCATTTTCATAACAATCTGCTTGAAGAAATTCTTAACCACTCTATCATTTACAGTTGTTTTGCAATATAGCCTACGAAAATATTACTGGGCTTAGAGTAGGCAATAAGAAGGGGGAAAATGACAACTTTTTTCTTTTCTTTTTTTTTTTAATAGCTGTTTTAAGAAGAAAAGCCTACTGTTAATGAGAAAAAAAAGATAGGCAACTTTTTTTTTTCTCTGTCCATTAATCTATTCTGGCTTTGAAATATTGCTTCTCTCAAAAGCAAATAGTTCTTATTGAAACCTTTCACAAATGAAACAAATGGAAAAAAGAAAATAAGATACAATGCAAAGCAAGGTAGTGTTTTTCAAAAGCAGACACATTTGAAAGCCTCCTTTTTTGTAGAAGTCAGCAATGGCTAGTGACAATGGGTGATAAGTGGTTGTCAGGAGACCTGGTTCTGGTTTTGGTTCACTACTTACAATTACGGTTTCAGTGAATTTATTCTTTTATCTGATTTTGGATTATCCCAGTTCAAGTCTTAATTTTCACTGATTAGTTATTATTCATAATTGGTGAATGAATCATTTGTTAGGACAAATTGCTGCTTATCAATTGTTCCTGAACAGCTCACTACAAGTTATTTGTAATTTTCTCTCCGAGTTGCATGCATGGTTACCTGTGTCACATAGCAATGTTTTTGGTCCTTGATGGGATGAAATAAGCTTTCTGAACTACTGTGCCTGAAGCAAAAATCCTGCAGTTTTGATTCTTGTCATTAAGAGTGGTTAGAGCAGATTGTTCTTTGAGCATAGGGAATGACAGGTAGAGGTAATATACAGGCACAGGATACTTCAGGATATTTGAAATATTTTGGTGACTTCCCTTAGCCCAACACAGGACATCCTCTTCTACGGATCCCAGATTTAGAAAATGTCTCATGAAACTCATAAACAGATTTATCAGCTGCTTTATAATAATTAATTCAATTTTCTTTTGTCATATTCAAACCCAGGAATTCACACCAAGCATATTTCTAATAAGAAAGCTGAAGCTAATGTATGTTTTCTTCACCTGCTTTGTTCTGTTAGCTGGAACGAAACACCAGATTGTTTAGGAAGCTGCTGTGTCATTTCTCCCTCTCATAAACAGTAGATCACTTTTATATATCTGCTGAAGAAGGGCATGGATTGAATACTCTGCTCTTTACTTAGTGTCATGCTGTCACCAGCTATTCTCTGTTCTTAGCAGCATAAATGTGCACAGTGGTCTTTGTCTCGTATTGAATGTGTTACTGCCAGGTCTCTTCTTTAGGCTTTTAGAGAGCAACATCTTATTGCTCTGTTAAGTATTCCAAACTAAATAAAACCAAAAGGTCATCTATTCTGTCAGTGCTTAGCTGTGCTCAGGCAATCAGCAGAATTACCAGATGCATCCTCGGTCCTCAGTGTCTTCCAGGATATGGGGCCCTTTTGAATTCTTGCGGTAGTATGACTTCACTCCATGACTTCTGTCTTCCGCTACTGCTGCTCATTGTTTACGTTGGCCTCCTTTGCTTAGACAGGAGCCTTCCACCTTCCTTTTCCTTTACTTAGTTTTTGAAAGCACAGTACCTATATTCATATGCTCTCTTGCGCATTTGTGCCTGCAAATATCTTCTCTTCATTTTTGGTTTTTGAATTTTGAATAAAATCTTACTCTCTTCAATGCTTGCAAGAACAAGCCCAGCAACTACAAGCCAAATTAACTGGCAAGTGCTGTTATTTGCAGGCCTGTTTTGCAATTTTTCTTTTGCTGTATTTCCCTGGTCCAGTGTAACTCCCTCAATAAACAGGTCATGAGGACTCCAGGGACTATCCTGCAGAAAAGGAAACCGGCTCTGTTCCAGAGTTTAAAAGTGCTTTACTCCTGCTGGGGATCTAGACATCTATTTTTAATTACCAGTTTTGTGATTACTCCTTCAATAACGCTCCTTCCAAAGCGAGTTATTTCATTAACACAGTGTTAGCCAATTCAGCTATTTAAAAAGCCAAACACACCCAAAAATGTTTGTTTTAATTAATTATAAAGGGCAAAACCAGGAAAACAAGCAAATATTAATAAAAGACGGCAGTCTTGAAAAGGGCAAGAGGGAGATTAATACATGTATGTACTATTGTATAGGGAGAAGCACTTTAAATAGAGCTGTGTGCAGAGTCAGACACAATGGAATATCCATTCTTGCAAATTGTTCTCAGTAAATCTATCTAATCTATTTATTTATCCTCAGATCATGCACATTTAGATCAGAGTTCTGCCAGCTGGGTTAATAATTCTTATCTGAAAGTAATTACGTTGGTCCATAAGTTTTCACCACTGTGTTGTTCCACATCATATCAAACTGTGTGATGTCTCATCACATTAGCATAAAATGCGTTGTGGTGGTGCACAGCATGGTGTGGTGGCAGACTAGAAATGATGCAGCATTCCTAACGGTAGTGAACTAGTAAGTGCCACTGGTATTTAGAAACTTGTGCATACTGCAGCTTGATTACTCTCTAGAGGATTTGGTTTTTATCCTTTCCTTTACATTTAAAGGGCTTGAACTGGATGTTAACTTTTATGACCCAGATTTGGTGCTCTGGAGAAGCACTGTTAGAACCCCAAAAGACTTCAAATCTACCTTTTAGTTACAAAAATGTGTCAGTTCTGAATTTATTGACCATCTGTCAGACTTCACTCACTACTAGCTAGCTGTCATTGTTTGTTATTTGATGTGCTTCTATAATGACTCACTGCAGGGAGCTACCAGTATCTCCATCACAATGATTAATGAGGTCACTGTCTATCCTCAAGCATCTCAGCCTATAATTATTTCTAGTCGCTATTAGTTAGTATGCCAGATCAGATGAAAATAATGTGTTTATATATAATATTTACCACTAATAATAATATTCACTTGTTGTGAAGATATTTGGCTGATTGTTTTCAATTAGTATTTTTCTTTAATTGTATTTGAGAAGTCTCTTAAACCAGCCCCATTCAAAATCATCTTCTCATGAGCTGTAAAAACAACTGTCACAACCGAGCTCCAGTACTCTTCTATTTCTGTCCTGAAATGTCTACTGTATTCCATATGTATATTTAGTACATTAATATTTCTTTTGTGTTTATGATATTTTTGTAGATAAATAAAAGCTTGAAATTCTCTCATTATTACTACCGCTACTGTTGTAGTTTTAAGATAGTAGTCCTAGCCACAATCCAGAATGGGGATCCAGCAAGCAAGCACAGGGTGGTGGGTTTTCCTGCCTTGAAAAACCTGTGAAATTTCCCTAATACTGTTTTTTAGAGTAGTAGTTCCCCAGGAACCCCATGAAGACTACAACTCCATTGTGCAATGGATTTACTTGTGTACAAGAAGATGTAGTTCCCATCCTGAGGAGTTCAAAATTGAAAGAGGCAAGCTTTGTTGTGTTAGGGACCAAAAAGGATAAAATATTTCAGCAGAAATAGAGAAGAAGGATTTTCTTGTCATTCAAGTATCATAGTAAGAGGAACATCAAGGCTTATCTCCAGCAAATTATTTAGGGTTGTGCAAAATGTCTCTTCTGAACTGATAGATTTATTTTGGGTGCTTTTTGTAGAAGCTAAGACAAAAATGGTCCGGATTCTGAAAGTAGAAGCAACAGTGTGAGTTTCTGTTCTTCTCCCTACCCAATGCACTTTTCGTGTGGTGGCACAGCAAAGAGGGGACTTATCCAATATAAGGAACTGTCAGGTTCAAATCCTTCCTATTGCGGAGTGATTTAGCACAGTCCTCCCACAGGAGAATGACAAAAGGAACTTGTAAGCTATGTCAGATCTTTTTGTCACCTGAGTTTTGTGTAAATTATTGGAAAAGTTTAAGAAAAAACTCTAAATAATTTTGGCTGCCTTAAATTCCACATTCTTGGGCTTACCCAAGATTTGCCAACTTACACTCTTTTTTGGACCATTGAGTCTATATTCTGTATTCATAAAATAATTTCTGAGGATGAATGTATCAACATTTGTGATGCACTAAAATACTACAATGGCATAGACTATGTACATAAAGGGAGGCAATGATAATCTTATCGATGACATGCAGCAATGTTTTAATGTTTTGCGTCAAACTTACAGTTTTTCATGAATATTCTGATCATTTATTATCAGTGGAAAATGCTACCAAACAGGATTAAATTAATGCAAAATATGTGTTTTACCAGATCATTTTTTTAGACCTTAACAATAAAATTGCTCTTCAACTGCTTCCTTTTTTGATGACCATTATCTTCTGCTCTAATTTATTCTTTTTACCAGAATACCTTGCCATAACCATTATTCATTGTTAGACTAATTAGCTTTTCTATTAAGATATGATAATCAAATTTCTTTCTTTTCTAAAGCCCAGTCACAGGTCCACACTGAAACCCAGGTCATTTTACTGAGGTTATAATTTCTTTCCTCACCACCAGGTCTGTCAGTTTGCCCTTTCTGCAGTGAAAAACCTTCACTGCACTGAATAAACTGTTTACCCAAGGAGCCCAGTGAGGCCCGGTGAGAAACCTCTGGTAAGACACAGGATACAGCAAGATTTCTGGGCAGAACTGAAAAAAGGAACAGAGATGTTTGCCTACAGACAATTCAGAGATGAAGATAGACAAAGCTGGAGGAACAACACACTTCCCCTGATGTGTGGAAGGAGCTTAGGGCTAGGAAAAGCGTTAGGGTTAGGAGAGCACCAGCAATCTTTTTCAGGGCTGAATTCAGAAGAAAAGAAGGAGTGAAAGTTAAGACAACAGCCTTATGTGCAGATTAGTCAGTGCTGAAGAGCAAGGGATGGAGAGACCAAAGGTGTGGTGGTTTGACCCCGGCTGGACACCGGGTGCCACCCAGCCGCTCTATCACTCCCCTCCTTAGCAGGGCAGGGGGAGAAAATGAGGTGGAAAGAAACCTCCTGGGTCAGGACAAAGGCAGTTTAATAAAACAAGGACCACGTGCGAAAACAAAAGGGAAAGGACAACACAGACCCCACTCCCCACCTCTCACCACAGCGACGCCCAGCCACCTCCCGGGAAGCAGGCCCCAGCACGTGCCGCGGCTGCTCCCGAGGACACCCACCAACGTCCCAAACCAGGAATGCCCCCCGCTTCCTCCTTCCTCCCAGCTTTTATCCCTGAGCAGACGTCACATGGTATGGAATAGCCCCGCTCAGCCCGGGCCGGCTGTCCTGGCCGCCCCCTCCCAAGATGCCGCCCACCCACAGCCCACAGCGAGGATGGTGGGGGGAATGTTGGAAGGGGAGAGAGAGAGAGAGAGAGAGAGAGACAGACAGACAGACAGACAGACAGACAGCCCCGGGGCTGGGCAGGCACCGCCCGGCAACAGCCAAACACTGGTGCCGCCTCCAGCCACCAACACAAAGCACAGCAGGCTGGCGTGGGGAAACCAGCTCCCCCTCAGCCAGACCCAGTACAAAAGGGTATGGGAAAGTTGTTCAGGTGACAAGAAACTGAGGGGGTACAGGCAACTAGCAAGCCTGATGTGGGGAGGAGATGATCATCGTGGAAAGCATCTGCGGAAGTCCTGCTCAAAGGTCTCCAGAGAAAGGCCTAAGAGGTAAGTTTAGTTAATCAAAGGAAAGTATAGTTAATCAAAGATTAACTATATCATCTGTGTAATATTATACCCGGGACTTCTTAAAACTGATGCCTCATGGGACAAACAGTTTTTATGGTGATATTGTGAAGGATATTTTTTGGTACTGCTACAGGAAATGCTCCACACAGAAGTGGCTCTAAGGTTGCAAAGATCTATAGGTATGTGTTGGAAGTACTCTTGACAAAAGAGGAAGATACATGAAAAAAATGCATGAGAGGGTGTGTTGGGCTGAGAACTGTACGTGTGCACATCTAGAACACACAAAAATCACCAATTTGTTGACAGTTTATTGCCAGGATTCATTATTTTAAGGCAAGTACAGTACTTCCTGGTTGCCTCCACACCTTGATGGAAGAGCAGTCAAGATTTTCCTTTCTCCCTCAACTCTTGAGAGGTAACTTTGGAAAATGGAAGGGAGAGAGAAATTGTCTAATGCTATTCTCACAAAGGAGAAAGAGGGAACAGAGAGAACCTGATGGAGATAATCTGTTCTCTCTCTCCTCTCTGAAATACTAGTTTGGAAGAGATGGGTGAATAACTTCCAGAGGAAAAGTTTAAAAAGATAAAAAGAGAGAAATCAGTGGTATATATTTCACTGCTCAGGTGAGGAAGAGATCACATTTTGGATGGATATTGGTGATGCAGGAGCAGAATTAATATGGGGAGGCTGGGGAAGATATAGTCGTCTTGTTCTTCTCAATTGATGGCTTGGGTGATGCTTTGCAATATGACGCAATGAATCAGAGCTTGTTCAGTGAATGTTTAACTCTCCTTAAGATATAAATCTGAGAGAATGAGCAACACTGTGGCTTCTACATGGCCTGCAGGTGGCCCAGGTTTATTTTGAAAAAACTAGTCAGGGAAAGATGTACAATATAGCCTTAAGAAAAATCTGTCAGCTGGGAGGGGGGCAACAGATTTCAGTCCACTTTTTTGAACCTTAGGGTTGGTAATACTGTACTTTGACAGAAAATCCCCAAACAGCTCTAGTAGACTGTATATTCTCAACTTAATTAAAATAATTTTAGAAGATACCGTATGTAATCCTGAATCAGTCAAACAAAAAGGCAAATACCAATCTAAAGAGCTACTCCTTTTCTTAATTCTTTTTATTTCACAGACTATTCGCTAGCTAAAAGCCATTTGTTTAGCTTCATAATACCACAGAATTGGCATTTTTGTTGTAAAGAATAAAGAAGTTCTTGTTTCATCAAAAGCTTTACTGGGTAGAGCTGTAGGAAACTGGTACAATCTCTTCCCGCACATTAGCTACTCTATTTTTATTTTCCTTTCAGTTTGGTATTGTTTTCCACCATACAGCTTTGTCGCACGCAGATCGTCAAATTTGTCAGGATTCTTTATTTGTTTGAAACTTTTCAAGCATAAGGGTTATTTTTCTACTAGCAGTTCTAAAAATATATCCCCAGAAGATATGACTTGTATGATGATAACCTAGGCTGCAAGAAGGGACACAACCGAGTAGCAGAAAACTAAATAAATAAAACTAACATTTCTTTCTTGTGCACAAATCAGCTGGGAGTTCTTCCTTTACATGAGTTGTTGAATTTGAGTGGATCCAGTTATTTATTATGACAGGTTGTAATTAGTCAGCATGCTGCTTACACTTGCTTAAGATTCTTCTACCGGCTGGAATACAGAAAATGTTTGATTGAAAGGCAGCCATAGGACCTTTGACTGACCTGACCCACTGGTTTGTCTGGAGATATTAGTGGATTCAGTGTTTATGTGAGCAACTGGTGTCAGGAAAAATGCTGTAAAACACAGCTTTGCTCTGACTACTGTCCCTTTCATTGCTTTACTGATGTCATTTATTGCAGTCTAATTTTATAAGATTATTTGGGGTAGGATTTTTTTTTAATTATTATGTATTTCTGCAATTCCTAGCACAAGGGGAGCCTGAAATGGGGACTTGTAGCTCTACTATTATACAAATAATAACAACAGTTATCAGCCTTTTGTCTCTGAGGCATTAAGTCTACAAATTGAGCTGTGTTAATGACTAATTAGTGTTTTCAGCATCTTCCCAGTGCACAAGTCAAGTAGAAGGTAATTTTCTTGGCTTTTTTTATTTATCCTCCCCAAAGATGATAATTTTATTACATTAAATCTCTTAATATTTTTCAGGAAAAAATGTAAAATTTTATTTTAGAATTTGAGAACAGATCACATTTAACTTGAGAAATTTCCAGCTATGGGAACTTCTGATATCTTTTCTCTGTATTGTGGAAAATCTGTTGTTATGACAAATGATGTTAATGGAAAGACTATAATGAAACAATGAGATATAAATATTGATGATGACGTTGTCCATAGATGGAAACAGAGGGAGACATTCCATTACCTATACCCAGCCATTACAGGGTCCATGTGATTTTAAACACCTAGTTTTTCCCATAAATGTTCTGCATTCCAGCAGGCTAGCTAACTTTTGAGGTTTAGGGCAATTAGAAAAAGGTGAAAGAAAAGTAAAAAAACCAACCTTGACTCAATTTGGTAAAGAGAATATAAAAGCAGAAGGGGGTCTGAGAAGATGTGATGGATCTGAATGTAAATATTTTTACATGCTTGAAATTTCTTTTTAAAATCATTTCAGCCCACTGTCTTCTTGACCATAGCATGAAGGGTTTTTTCCCAGATTTGAATATTATTAATGAATTCAGAAGAAACAAACTAATGCTCTTAAAGCAAAAAAATGCTCTTAATAGTATTTCTAATTTAAAAAAAAAGTAAAATTAAATGTTATTTTGAAGTGAAGGAAAACTTTTTCTTCCTTGGATGCATTGCAGGTTTCTTTCCCCCCCACCTCATTTCTTTCCATATATTTCCTGCTCTGGTAATCTGTTCTCAAAACTACGTTGTTCATCTTAACAGCTATGGCTAACATACTAAGGCAATACAGCCTTTAAAGATCAACTTTAGATTAAAGGTTTCTCAAAAATAAAGAAGAGACACTTAGGAAAAATGAAGAGTTTTTTTAAACAGATGGCTAGTACTTGCTGACAGGTCAAAAAACTGGAGGACAACAGTATTTTAGCTGAGGTTTCCAGAAAAAGAGTAGCCTGCTTTTGCTTTTCTGTATTCCAGATAAACTTAACTCATCTATGATCTGCAAACAAATGGCTAATAAAATATTTTTACATTTAAGCACTAATTGCTACCCCACCCTTGAACTCCTGTCAGGGGAAAATTGAACTCTCTTCAGGCAGCTGTCATTTGAAAAGAGCAACAATGTTTTGTTTCCCACTTTTTTCCTACATGCCTTTTTAAATAATGCATAAAGTAATGTCTGCCTTTTCCTATCCGCCCGAGGGCTTGCTATGTTCCTCAAATAAATAGATATGATAGTTAAAGCGGGCTTTTTAAAAACATTCAGTGCTGCATTAAATGTCAGTGGTAAAAGTCTCCTCAATTTCAGTGGACAGAGATTCAAACAAACTCTCTTATTATTTATATGAGCCTCCGCTTTTGATTTTCTTATTATATATTTTTTCATTTTTCCTGAGTTCCATCAATTCTTCTGTCCTTGCTCAGGGGAGACCATCAGTGACCAGAGTTTAAATTCATAGCATAATGCTGATGTGTCCATCCATAACATGGCTTCAGGAAGCACATGAGATACCACATCTGGTATAGCTCTCATCCTGCTGATCAGGGTACTTTGTAGAGATGCTGGGAACATCAGTTTGAACTGCCTAATGCTGAGCAGGACAAAGAACATGAATTTCCCACCTACTACAGTGTTCATTCTACTAGGCTGTAACAGTATATGCAGATACAACTTGATCTTTCTCTCTAAATAAAATAGGCAACATTTTTACAAGACAAGGGGCAATGGGCACAAGTTGGAACACAGGAAGTTCCACCTGAATATGAGAAAAAACTTCTTTACTTTGAGGGTGACAGAGCATTGGAACAGGCTGCCCAGAGAGGTTGTGGAGTCTTCTTCTCTGGAAATATTCAAAACCCGCGTGGACGTGGTCCTGTGCACCCTGCCATAGGTGTACCTGCTCAAGCAGGGGAGTTGGACAAGATGATCTCCAGAGGTCCCTTCCAACCCCAACCATTCTGTGATTCTGTGATTTCATGAGCTGTCTGTTTCTCCAAATGTTTGTGTGTTCTGGGAATACAGATCGGGTTGGGTGTCTAATAGGAACGAAGCATTCGTAATGGGACCAAGGCAGGAGACCCAGAAAGGGGCAGTTCTGAGATGAGCAGAAGCAAAACTGGGAGCTCAGGTAACTTTTCATTCAAACAGAAGAACATTTAATAGGACTAGAAGTAGCGGAATAGGGGTTTTGGACTGAAATCTTGATCTTTACCACAGTCTTGCTTATGTTCAGCCTTGTGATATTCTCTATCCTCTTTTTCTCTGCTTCCAAATCCGTTGAGATAATAGTGATTTACTGCTGCTCTGGCTCATAAAGATGAGACTAAGAGTCTGATCCAGGAAGTCAGTAGGATTTTTGCCACAAGGAATGACTATAACTCACGTTGCATAAAATGAGCAGACATAAAGTGCATTTCAGGACATGATATGGCCTTGTACTGTCTCCTGTGATGGTCCATGGAATTCCCTTGAAGAAAGCAACTAGAGCCTTGTTTTTACATTGTGGGGCAGAAACGTTTCACGTGGAAACTGTCATTTCTCTTTATGTTTCTGTTGTTGAGTCTCCATGACTGTTGGTCTCTGGGAGGTCAGTATAAGGCCACATCCTTGCCAGAATCATTCTTTCTGAAACCATAACAACTAAGTTTGTGAATTTGTCTGGCTTTTGAATGTCTGTCTTTGAGAACTACCACCTCTTACACAGCTTGCAAATTTTTAGGTTGCTAGTTTCTCAGGTGTGTCATTCTATATAAACTGTACCCCAAAAAGACATGTGGAAAGGAAGAAGGAAGAGACAACTCAATACAGTATAAGGACAGATAATCAGTCAGAAATCACCAAATCAGGAGCAGATGTAGCCCAATTAAACTCAACAGTTCACAGGTGTTCACAGGAATGACTTTAACATAAAAGCACACTTATCCTTAGTACTCCTTAATTTTTTTTTTTCCTAAAGCTCTTTAAATTTTATATACTTTACCAAACTAAACTAGAAAGAGTAGATAGGTAATTGGAGATTAGTTGGATGTAATTGACTTAAAATTCAACATGTTAATTGTTTGTTTGATTTTGGAATCACGGTGAGCCATACTTACTGAGGGGATGAGGGTTAAATGATACCACATAATTTGTTCATATCATTTGGTTTTGAACTCCTGGCAAAAGGCATCCACAATTAAAACTGATATACACAAGATCTGCAGGTTGCTAGAAAATGCTCGAATTCTAGTCCTAATTGGCTTCAACATGTATAATTCTTTCTCAGCAGCATGTGATGGAATTTGTCATTGTCTCACCACCTGGACACAGTGCTATCAGCCAGGAACACAGCACATATGCCATTCATTCTTTTCAAGCTGGTGCTTTCCTGACTGCCATTTTAGGATATTATTGAGGGGAATGGGCAGAGTGATAATGCACACATTTTTCATGAGTATCTACTGTTATGGTATTAGCATTAATCCTTTGACTTCCTATCACATTGCAGAATGGAAAGGTTTGCTTTTGCCCAGGTGCTGTAACATGTGGAAGATAGAATTCCATCTAGTTTTCATATTTTATATTATATTGGGATGATTTTTTTCTGGAAATCATATAACACAGATTTCGCCTTAGCATAGCTCCTAAAACGATGGGTGCTTTCTTTTCTTGGTAAGTTAAACCTTACTAAAGTTCTTACTTGCAGATAATATTTGCATTCAGGGTGAGATGCACCTGCAAGTTCAAAGAATGGGCTGGAAAGTATGCATGACATTGCCATCTTGAACTACCTTTACAATGCAAACCTTACATTATTTGGCTTTATTTAACCCGCTCTTCAGTGCCATTTTTCTTATGCCAGTGCACACTCTGCTTCTTAAGCAAATGAGCTCTGCCTGTCTTAATTTGTCGAAATCTTCAGGATCAGACCTGATAGCCTTTAGCTTTTGGCTTTCCAGATTTGGCAGAAAATTACATCTAGTCACTAGGCTAAAGCTTTTGCTGGGTTATTTGAGAACTAATGTAGCTATAATTCTTACATTATATTGAGTCCCAGTATTTGACTTCCCTGTAGCAATTTCCACATTAGTCTAATCTGGCTAGCAAAGGTGTGCAAGCCACTTCAGCATCCCTGTGTTATCATTTGGACTTCCTCTCTCTTCATTTCATCTGTATCAGTGTGTTTTTCAGTGGTATATCCTGTGAGTCTTTGTTCTTGGTGATTTCTTTGCACTGTGTAATGAGAAGTTATGTGGGCCTTCTGAAAACATAGGAAGAATTGCTGGAAGATATTGGTAAAATAGCAGGGCTTGAGTAATTTAGTCTATAATCTCACTTCAAATATTGAGGTTACCCTTCTGAGTAAAAGCAGCATGTGGGCTCTTGTTTATAACTCCAGCCATACTTAATGGCTTGGACTGAAAGCACTGTTAAACTCAAAAAGAGGTTTTTGTCTATGTACAAGGAGAGAGATATGGATGATTTTGCCAAATAAAACTGTTGTTGGACCATTTTTTTTTTAATACTACTTTCCTCTAAAAATTGACTTTGTGTATGTGCTAATGCAAGGCACTGTAAAGATAAACCACTTATGGGACCTTACTTTGCCTCTTCTGAGGTAAATCTAGCCACCTTTTCTTCCACCTACTAACAGCTGATATTAGTTCTACATGTCATATCACCATTAAGAGCACCACTGGCAGGATGTGGAGTTGTTCTCATATTCCAGAAGGATGGATGTACAGGTCAGACCAATGGTCTGACAGTGAGCCACAGAAGATGACATCAGCAGATTAAAATAAGTCTAATTCTATGCCAGCGTTCAGTGATTCAGGGGCTTCCTGAGTCAGTTTGGTGGCTTGACCTTGGCCAGTAGCCAGATACCCACCCAGCCACTCTCTCGCTCCTCCTCCTCAACAGGACAGCGGAGAAAATAAGATGAAAAAACTTGTAGGTCTGGTGTGGGGTCCTCCATGAGCTGCAGTGTGGATATCTGTTCTGATGTGGTCCTCCATGGGCTGCAGGGGGACAGCCTGCCTCACCATGGTCTTCACCATGCAATGCTAGATGCTTGAGGAAGAGTGGCTGGAAAGCTGCCCGGCGGAAAAGGACCTGGGGTGCTGGTTGACAGCCAGCTGAACATGAGCCAGCAGTGTGCCCAGGTGGCCAAGAAGGCCAACAGCATCCTGGCATGTATCAAGAATAGTGTGACCAGCAGGAGTACGGAAGTGATCGTGCCCCTGTACTTGGCACTGGTGAGGCTGCACCCCAAACCCTGTGTTCAGTTTTGGGCCCCTCACTACAAGAAGGACATTGAGGTGCTGGAGCGTGTCCAGAGAAGGGCAACGAGGCTGGTGAAGGGACTAGAAAACAAGTCTTATGAGGAGCGGCTGAGAGAACTGGCGTTGTTTAGTCTGGAGAAGAGGAGGCTGAGGGGAGACCTTATCGCTCTGTACAACTACCTGAAGGGAGGTTGTAGGGAAGCGGGTGTTGGACTCTTCTCCCAAGTAACTAGCGATAGGACGAGAGGGAATGGCCTCAAGTTGCATGAGGGGAGGTTTAGATTGGACATCAGGAAGAATTTCTTTACCGAAAGAGTGGTTAANAGGTTGGAAGAGACCTCCAAGATCATCAAGTCCAACCGCCAACCAACACCACCATGCCTCCTAAACTAGGCCCTGGAGTGCCACATCTATACCTTTTTTGAACAGGTGTCTGCAGGGCTGTTTCTCTCACGTTTTCTTGCTCCTCTCTCTCACAGCTGCTGTGCAGCGTTTCTCACCCTTTCTTAAACACGTTTTCCCGGAGATGCCACCACCTCGGCCGAGGGGCTCAGCCGTGGGCTGCGGTGGGTGGGTTGGAGCCGGCTGGAACTGGCTGTGTCTGGCACGGGGCAGCCCCGGCCTCTCCTCACAGAGGCCGCCCCTGCAGCCCCCGCTGCGGTATTCACCTCCTCCGTGACATTCATGATTTTATCCCCCATTAACATTTATATCCCCCTCAATTCGTCTATGTTCCAGGCTGAAAATACCTATTTAAGTCAGTTCTTCCCGAGAAGAATGATTCTTTCTTCTTAAGGAGACTGTTCTTCGTAAGGATAGCTTTGATCATCGTTGTTGCCCTTCGCTGTACCTTTTCCAGGACCCTGCTTTTGAGGTGGGAGTGTGGCTGTGGGCATGGAGAGGGTGGCTGAGTGGGGAATGGGGCAGACAGGTTCTCCAAACAACATTCAAGTCACCAAGCTCTCCCGAGGAGAGAAGATATATTCTCTAGCTTTTTGCTTTGTTTTTGCCTGTAGGCAACCTTTATTTATGGACTGAATACAGAGTTAAGAGTTCTACCCTCTGCTTTTCCAAGATAAGGATATCTCTTGACTCCTCCATGTTATAGTTTTCACTATCCGCAGTAAAATAAAATATAACTTAATTATTAGGCTAGCATATAAATTAAATAAAACTTGATATTTGAACAATGATTAAAATGTGAGGTTTATGGAATAATATGTATTTTATATATGTTATTATTCCCTGTTTTGCGGAGATATGACAGCAGAGTGACTTTAACATTTAACATTTAAACATTTCTGAACCACAGGGATTTTTTTTTAAAAGGTAAAAGCTGTTTCCCAGCATGACATAATAGTGAGTTTCTTATACTTTTTGAAATGTAAAGTAAAACAATTACTCAGTTAAGGAATTAAATTATTTAAATTGCAAGTGGAATTTGTTACTCTTTCAAGTAATTTTTAAAAATTAATAAAACATTGCTTAAGTAAATTTAGTGCTTATATCTCAAATATAATGTAATAAATTTCACATAAATGAATAAGTCATTATTTAATTTAAGTACTAAAACCAGATCATTTGCTAACGGTTGGTGTGAGCCTGGAGAGCCTGTGGCTCTTTGTGCAGTAGACATTGACTATAGGATGAAACCGATTTTATCAGTTGGCTTCCCTGACTGGGAAGCTGGGGTGGCAAGAGAGGAGAGGCTGGTACCATTGAGACCTGCAGGACTCAGTGAAAAAGGAAGAGTTGATGGAACTGATGTATCTCATCAGTCTGCTTCATTGCACTTCCTATTTTAGGCACAGCACTGTCCTTGCCGTAGTTACACATCCCGCAGAATTTTCTGGGGGATATATTGTCCAAAGTGGGTTCTGCTAGAACAGTGGTCACACTGCAGAGTGGAAACATGCTGCAGATCACATCAGGAAAGTGTTATGCTGTTTGACAGGCCCTGCAATCCATCCACATCCCAGCTGCAAATTTGGCAGACCCCAGACACCTGCCCTCGGGCCTGACCTGGGAGACTGTAGCTGAGATTCCAGAATTGCAAAGGGCCGTGCTCCACAGATTAGTAGCCTCCCTAGTGTGAGCTGCCTGATGCAAAGCTGGAGAGCTCTGCAAGCCAAAACAGCACTGTGATGCATCATGAGCTCCAAGGCAGAATTTTTGACTACCTGCTTTTTTAAAAATTCCCTTTCATGGAGCTTTTGATACATCTACTTTCACTCCCAAGTAGGTTATTTTCCAGTTTGCTTTCTTGACCCCACTCTCCCTCTGTGTTCTTCTACCCTAAAATATTGTCTTGATGCATGATTACGAATGCTTCGTACTTTCCTCCTAGTCAGTAGCCCTAGATGTTCTCCCTGGGAACCCCAGCTTGAGCTGTCAGTCTTGGCCCTTCAGCCTTTTCAGAGGAGGCAAGGAGTCTGGTCATTACAGGATTTTCAAAATGCAAAGGCTTTTGTGCATGGAAATGGAAGAACAACCACCTTAGTTCTAAATACTTCTAATTAAAACAGTGTAATTAATGTCAAATCTTTTTTTTTTCCTAGAGCCCAGTGTGTAGTCACTGAATAGCTGAATTGTACAAGGAACTTTTAAATTATATTTAATACAGTATATTTTTTAAATTGCATTAATAAATACTATTTAGTAGGATCTGATTTTCAGATTTCAGATTTCAGTAGGATCTAATATTTTCTATGAAAAGTGATTGAGAACTTCCAAAAATTGGTAACTAAACATGATTTAAATTTATTCTGTCTGCTGATATAAAAACTGCCTATCACAAACCACAGCCACCTCCACACTGTTTTTGTGTTCCTGTCTACATTTAATTACATAAACAATTGCATTTTTAGTTCACCTTTCAAAACTCCATATGTATCAAGGGTACGGTGTATTATACATGACAAGTGATACAGGGTATTTTCATCAAATCCAACAATACTTGTTCATAATTACTTTTTAATTGTGTAAATGACTTAATAGCATTAGATGACAATAACTATCTCTTCCTGCTGAAAAATACATCATGGGAAAGAAACTATTCAAGTGAGTTAGAACTTAAGGAGCTCTTGACTCCTACTTCTCCTAGGGCTGCGAGTTTTGCCATTCTGGTAAAAGAACAGTGTCAAAAGCTCATCAGTTCCTTGAAGACAGAGAGCCAGAAGGAAATTAAATTATTAATCTGTGGCTAGCACACTAGGTCTGACAAAAGCCTTCAGCTGTGCTGCTTTCTCATTACCGTCTAGCTCCAAGTGAGCCAAGTCACACCTGATTTTCACCTTCTGGTTGTTATTTGGCAGTGTTTGGTCCGCAGTCTTTCCTTTACATGGATTTTTTATTATAACTGGGCAGTCCACCACAACTGGAATGTTTATTAAAACTCTTTTATTTTTATATAAACTTGCACCACCAAAAGTAATCACATTTTCATCGGAAGCTTTAACTTTGGGGCTGCTGGAGACCTCAGGCTGTCAATGATCTCTGCCTGCAGGGCAGTGTTGCTGTGTGGTGTACCCTACAGTATGAAAGCTGGAGAACTTGCAGAGCTACAGCTTGACACATCTCTTTGTGTTTTTATGTTCAGGCTCCTTTGATAGTGGACTTTCTTGACTTTTATAGCCTCTTAGGTCCAATCTTCAAACCTCAGGAGCAGTTTTGGTGATACACTAGGGAAATGGAGTAACCAATTGTTCCATTTCATCTCACTACCAAAGTTTTGGACAGAAATACATTCTTTTTCCTTGTCCATGTATAATAGCGTTTTATCTGTGCAAGATGCTGATGTTTGCAATTAGCCTTTCAAATCAGGAATTCCTTTTCTGAATTTTTCAATTTCCTCCAGCACAAATGTTTTGAATTTTCATTACCTGTAATTGCCTGCAGTTGTCTTTGTTCAAGGAAGAATACAGAGGTTAGAAGTGTTGATTCAGTGTGTATTTCTAGAGTTGCTTGATTGAAAAAATCAGCAATTCATGGGAACACATTCTAATTTTTGAAAGAATTTTATTAAGATGTCAAAATGCTTCAGTTCACTTAAATTAAGAATTGTATTTTAAAGAGATAAAGAGCTATTTTTTAAAAAAATCAACTTTAGTTCTATTTCAGCTTTTTTTCTGGCTGTGTCATATAACAATAAGTCCCACCTTGAACACATTATGAATGATGGTTGGGGAAAAGGCCCCCAAAAATAAACACTGCTCCTGTGTTGGCATCCTCTGGTGCCAGTGAGTGTTTTTGTACTGCAGTTTTGGAAGCAGAAGTACTGAGAACAGTACCAGGAAAAGTGAGCAGCTATGGGCTGGTACTGAAACTCAGTGCAATATTATTGTTCTAGCAGAGCTGGTAGGGAAAAGGAATTACTTCAAGGGTCCAGTTTTGGGCATGGAATGATGTCAGCTTTTATTTTTACACAATGCAAAGCTTTCACTTTACCTAAAGAAAAACATTGTTAGGATTGAAATGAAAAAAATTTTAAATATATACATTTGACCCCCTAACTCCCAAGATATTTCAATGTTTTGTCCTCATTTTTGGCTTATGACTGTATTTCAGCATCCCAGCATTTTTTACTGGATTGAAGTTCCATTTTTCAGAAGGAAATTGTTATTTCCTGTTTGCATTTCCCAATCTGCTGTGTCTCAGATGTATGACTTGAATGTCCTTTAAATCAGCACAGCATACTGTGGCCAACCGCTCACTGTTTTATCATGATTGTTTAGTACTTAGTCAAATAATTGTGTAAAAACAAAGATATATTTAACGTATTTTTCTAATCTCTTCCTGAATGTGGAAAAAAAAAATTTAAAAGTGTGAAATCTGAATGTTCAAAACCCCACAATTCAATCGACAAGTAAACAAATAGAGAATTAATAACTTCTTAGTTTAAAATTTATTTCTATAAAAATCATTATTTCAGACAAACCTTGATGCTGTGAAGGAGAGGAACTACATAGTAGTACTGATGACACTGATAGACAATTGGTATTTATCTCAGAAAATTTTTAGTTATCCTATAGTGAATAAACTCAAGGCACATAACAAAGTGCTCTTTCTGTGAAATTCCAGTCTTTTTTTGACTTTCAGTTCTTACACTGAAATGGGAATGATGAGTTCCAAGTTCTTCGAATAGAAGCCTTGAGAAAATAGTTTAGTAATTTTTATTCAAGTTGATTTGTATAGTCGGTAGATACCTCTAGAGGTAGTTGGGATGATGGTCAGTGGGAGGTACCTGTTTCTCAACTTTGGTTCTATAGAGCCTGGTACGTAGTTCAGGGTACAGTTTCAGAGGTGCTGTTTTTCTGACAGAAGACAGCTTCCCTCATCCTCCTTTCCACTGCTCTGGCAGCTCATTGCTTTCCATGTACGGTAGCTCACTGCCTCTTCTGTTGTTTCTTTTTTAAAGAATTCTCTTTGTTACACATCATTTGACTGACCGTGTTATGGTGCGGCCCCTCAACCATAAATCTTGATACTGCTAAGAATGTACAAACTTTCGAGTGGGGATAAGTACTAGGGGTAGGGGGAACAAACACCTGGCTTTGCTTTACCATCCTGTGGTAAATGGCACCCTGAGAACAGCTACTTAATTTTCAGGAAGATAAAGCTTTGGGAAAGGAATCCTACCTAGCAGAGACAAAACCATGGTTTCTATTCTTCCTTACTGGGAATCATAATGAATACTCACTATCCCACGGAAAACAAAAATGCTAAATAGTGGGGTGGGTAAACGTCATCACTGAGTCTTGCTGGACAACAGCTAGAAGAAATGGGAAGAACATGTGAAGAAAAATCAGGAAGAGAGAACAGAATGAACGGAAGAGAAGTGAAAGTAATCTTTAATTACACTGACTTTTCCTGAATGATTCTCCTTTTTACTGCTGCTTCTTTCTTGAGGGAGAACTTGACAGCAATATCTAGGGCCAGGATAAAAAGACTGACTACATTTTGCTGTTCTCCAGCTAATCAGTACAGTACAGGACATTATGCTCAGTCTCATTCTTTTAGCGTTTGCTCAGCAGATGAAGGAAGTGGGTTAGTGTCAAACATGTAAGGGAGTGTTTAGAGACTGGAAGTCTTTCATAGTTTAAAAAGAGAGTAGCTCTAAGTAAAGTCCTAAAGAAACTTTTTTCCTGAGTTGTAATCTATGTTAAACCTGTGCTATCAGAAAGCCAGTGCTGTGTATAAAACATTATTAACCTTGGTAAAACAAACCAGAATATCTGTTAAGACTGGAGGTATAATGATTACTTTTGCAGTGACTTGCCAAACCAAGGTTAGCACGGTCTTAGGAGAAGTCACAGATCCCATGGTTTTACTTTTGTTAATTGAGTACTTATTTTTGTCCCTGTGAAAAGTTGCCGTGGACACACTGTTAGGACTTTTTTGTCCACTTCTTCTCCAGACAATGTAAGGATTTTCTGTGCTGTTCTTTGCCATGACAAGAAACTCTGAAAACCTAGCTGCATTGGACACAGTGAGTCATCTTTACTTGTACCATTTAGCGAGATCCTTTCCTGAATGAGTGGAATCTCCTTCTGGCTTTATTTTCCTTACCTCCGCCTCCTTGGTATAGGAATCCTGTGCTGACTCACAAACACTCATGCTCTGCTGCCAGTTGGTTTGGGTGTGGTGCCTGAGGCACAGAAGTTGCCCATTTCCAAAGCTTGGAAGATACTTGAGATCAGCATCTTTGGCAATGCATCTTGTTTTGGAATCACTGGTAGTTCACTACCACTTCGTATTTCCAGTTTGTTTCTAGCACACTGATTTTGCAGCTACCAATTCTTTTTCTGGATAGCCAAGATATCACTTCTTATTATATAAAGAATTGTGGCCAAATTTTATCTTCATCTCATCTCTCCTGTGATAGTGGGATAAATACCAATACCATTTTTGACTGAAATTTTTAAGGACATTTACTCTTTTCCAAATTGGCCGTGGAACCCGTGGCATCACAGAAGATTAGCCAGGGCTCCACTGCTGAATCTGTCTCCAGGCTGCTTTACACAGCATGTCAATGCTAAAGCTATAGAAAATATTTGTGAGAAGAAACCTATTACAAAAGGGGTTTGCCTGCCTCGCTGAAGAAGATCTATACTTCTCTTGGGAAGTTTCAGAAGATCTTAGGAAAAGCAATGGGATATTTTTTTCCTTACTACTTAATAATCATTTATGCTTGATGGAAACTCAAATTTCTGAGCTATTATGTTCTTTGCCTTGCTTGTATCTTTAAATATCAAATGCAAAAACTATGTTAAAGAAGAAAATGCATGTTCAAAACATATGACAGGACTACAAGAGACCAGGAAGTAGTATGCTATGCATACTAGTGAGACCTATTTTACACTCTTGTGCTTCTCCAGATGTGGCATGGAGTATGGATTTTGCTGCATCATCATCTAGCAGCGTCAAGGTATTTTGTTAGGTATTCTGTGACACAGAAAAAGCCATTGTATAACTTGCCTTTAGCCATATTACACTCATGTCATGCATGTAAAATATGCGCTTATAATAGCTCAGACAACAGTCTGGCATAAAGCTTTCTGGACTGTAGTTTGAGTTGGAAGTCTTATTTTTTATTTTGGAAAGATTATTGGTTTAAAAACATTTGTTACTATAATATGCCCTTAAAACTTACCTAAAAATGAACTTGCTTCATAAATGTACCAATTTATATTTTAAGACAAACAATGTCCATATGGAAAAGTCAGGCAGATGTGAATTTTATTGTGTAAATCCCCTTTACAATGTATGTTCCTTGATTTGAAATCTAAGGTACTTCAAAAGTATTGTGAAGTTGGAGAAATAATACATCAGCTAAAATCTGGAGGCTTACGATTTCCTCTTCTTCACCCCATTGAGCTTTGTGTAGTAAGTAATGGAAAATGCCTTTTCATTAGTGCAGTTGATAAAGTTAAAACTTTTCTTGATTAATATTTTCTTGCAGAAATCAGGTACTGCTATGGATTTATGCTATGGATGTGTCTTGGTGCTTGTAATTTCTTTTGTACTAAAGATACAGCTGATAAGGATTTTATTTAAT
The DNA here is from genome assembly GCA_013389945.1 of Fregata magnificens. Taxonomy (NCBI): domain Eukaryota; kingdom Metazoa; phylum Chordata; class Aves; order Suliformes; family Fregatidae; genus Fregata; species Fregata magnificens. Next base: position 59,427 of record WAAD01003108.1, read on the forward strand.
AAGGATAATTGTTGTTGAAAGGTTTGGATGTTTAATATTCCTTAGGTATCTCTACTGACAAATCTAAAAAATGTGAGAATCTCTGATACTTGACGATGACCTTCAGTGATACTACAAGGATTTATGCAAGTCTTATTCAGGTAAATGGTGCAAGGAATATGCTATTTCATTGTTCTTGCCTTGATGCAGCATATAAAGATAAGGCCTGTGGGCAACTGTATGAATCTAAGTTTTCTTTTTACTCTTCTAATGATTAACACAGTTAGTGGATGGCATCCTTTAAAATGCATATAAATCTTACTTCAAAGAATTTTGGAAGCATTTCAATATTCTGATTGTATCCCAAGTCATTTTGGGATAGTCAGTTAACTGTCCCACCAGTTAAAATAAATGTAAGTTACAACAGTAAGAAGCACTGCACATGCATCAACTGCAGGATGGATTGACTATATCTATACAAGTTAAACATGCCTGAGAACTTTCCTGGGCACTGAGATCAGCTGGTAAGAGATGGCACCTGATGATGCTAGTTTTAGCTTCCAGAACAGGGAGTGCATGCAGTCTGTCTGCTGGGAACGGTCCCTGGAATACATTAACCCTCAGTCCATGTCCAGTAATGGTTTGGGAGAGTGCTGGCAGGACCCCAGTCTAGAATTATGCCAGAGTCTTATTAAAAAAATTGATGGTATAAATGATAGTCTCCCAGTACCAGGAGATGTTCTGAAGCAGTGTCTAATATTTTTAAAAAGTGTGGCCTTTCTATCCTAATTACTCTTGGACAGATGGCTGGTTGCAGCAGGACTTTTAAGATTATTAGTGAGAGAAGAATACATGCAAGGTTTTCTGAAAAGAAAAAGAGAACATGTATGATTCATTAAATTCAAGAACTCAGGAGGAGAGAATAGAGTGATATAAAGGAGAAAAAGGTCAGGCAGAGAATATGTATCTGGACCTATACAACAAATGTATAAATATTTGTATATGCTAACACACTGTTTCTGAGTATTAGAGAAAAGAGTTTTGCTGATGCAAGGGAAGACCCTCAGCACTATGCCTACAAGTGAGTTACCTGATACTATATGACAAGCCAATTGAGTTATTATGTGTACTGGCTTCCTCAAATAAGGCAGCAAGAAGAAGGACTCGCTCCTTGTGCATGAACCATCGGTGTCAGAGTTAATGGAAGACACAGATTTTCTCTGAAAATATTACTTTGCTATTTTCTCAAAAGGACATCAAAGATCCACTGGGGATGGTTGCCCAGCTACTGTAAGGTCTTGAAACACCATTGAAATCAATGGGAGATTTAAAGTCTAAAGAACTTGCTGAAGATCTGTGTGCTGCTATCTATTTCCACGAATCTTTTGCAGAAAATGTAAGACATTCACAGCAATTTAAGGGTTGGCACTTTGCTGCTATACATATGCATTATCTTAGAATGTTTGTTTTCCCCCCTGTTGCCTTTCTCATGAGTATCTGAACTCTTAAGGTACTGTTTTGGATTCAAGAACTTTAATTCTCTTTTAATTCCACAGTGGTCATGTCCTCTACTAAATTTATGTTTAGCTTTTTTCTCTCCAGGTGTCATTTCATCAGTGAGTAAAATTTGGTTGATGCTACCAGTGAGATGCATTAGCTGATTCAGGGACATATTTCTATTTTTCCAGTGATTTTTTTTTTCCTAAATTAGTTTCTTTTTAATATTTAAGACAGAATAATCCATCGTGGGCTGATCAGAACTTTGATCTTGATCTCATCCCTGATCACTTTGGCATTGATTTAACATTATTCTTGCCTTACCAGGCAGACTAGGATAAAAACTGTCGTGTGCATTCATCTTTGTTAAAAGATGAATGAATAAGACAGGCTTTAAAAGCTTTTTAAAGAGCAAGGTGCTGGAACTGCATTCTCAATCTGCATTCTTTCCTGCTGTTTTATGGGATGTACTGAAAATGTGCTTTTTAGAGGTCAGATCATTCTTTTCCAGGTATGAAGAAAGGATGTAAGCCATAAATTAAAAGGCCTATAGGATAAGTTCAAGAACTAGTCCATTCCAGCTACAGACACCCTATTCCCTTGAAAATTATGACTCATGAAAAGCAAGAATTGTATCTCATTTCTAGAACTCCAGCTAGCTTAACTCTTATCCATTTGTGGATTGGACTTTGCCATTTATAATAAAATAAAAAAAAAAACCCTTCTTTGTTCTGTTAACTCAGGAAAGAGAAGTACAACCTGCTGGAATAAAAAATACTTAGAGGAGGTCTTACCTGATTGTAAGTATCTACAAGGGCTTTGTGATATACCTTCATCTTTTATTCTCCTCTAAATTAGCAGCCAACAGATAGATGTATGACATTTTCTAAGTAGTTGCCCAGTGTCATCTTTGTGTGATAAAAAAAAAAAGAAATTAATGAATTCCTTGAAAGCACATGAAAAATACACAGTAACAGGGAAGAATACTCAGCATGATCAAGCAAGCAGGCCCAGCATGATGGGAAAAAAGTGCTCATTGAAATACTAGGTCTGAAAATTGCCTGGCTTTCCTGGGGGAACTACCTCTTTGCCAGTATTCCCATTCTCAGGTGAAGAAAAGAGATTCAAGGATATGTGTTTCACACTCCATCTTCTTTATAAGTGCCAGTCTGAGTATATTTTTCTAAACTTATGACAAAGGATCCTGAGCTTTTGTTGTTAAAATTAAATTAACAGAAGCAGAGAGGTTAAGTTTAAAATTACTTCTTTGTGGACATTAAGTAATGTTAGAGAAACAGTGAGATTATGCTAAGTGACATTACCTTGAGCCTGTCACTACCTTTTTCCTCTGCTACACAAGCTGTTTTTCCAGCAGACAGTCTTGTACAATATATATAGAATGGGGATTTGAGTTACAGTGTAATGTAGGATTACATTTGGCACTTGGATTAGGGCCCTTACTTCCAATTCTCCACTGGTTTGCTGTAAAAAACTAATAAGTATGTGTCAGATCCTTTTCTCTTTTACAGAGGTTTGTGACAGGGATAAACCATATTCTCCTGTTATTCTTGTTAACTGAAGGCTCAGCGATCAGGTGCTGTACTCTTTCCCTCATTTATTCAGCACACTGTTACCTTCAGTTGTGTCTTGATTGATTTTAAGTTACTTTAACATTTGTAGTCCACAGAGAAGATTAGAACATTTCCATCTGTCTTTTGAAGACTTTCTCTTAGGATTTCGAGTCTGACAGGACAGTCATGGCATTCTAGATCTGGAAGAAAAGTCAGCAACTGACTCATTAAATGGGACTTAGGCAGAAAGTAGATACCAGAAACCAGGACCTGGAAAGTCACGGTCAGCTGTTGCCTGAGACTTGCGACATGTAAACTTTTATATATACACAGTTTTATTACCTTTGGCACTGAACAGACACTGAGTGCATGCCTTTGCATGTGCCTAAGAGCACCTTGACATGGCTGATCAGCACAGTACCAGCTGAATGGGATTTAGAAAACATAACAAAGTTTGGTTTCAATTAGCTTTAGTCATCTTTAGTGCAGAATCATCTTCTGAACTAATAATGACGGATTCTCTACATGATCAGTAGAATAATGTAGGCAATTCTAGGGTGGGATTAACCTCATCCTAAACTAAACTGAACCAAAATAGGTGAGATGAATCATGCCACAAAAGTATCTCTTTCTCTCCATTAACTGTAGAAGGAATCTAAACAAAGATCTCAGATGATGACATCAGAAGTTAGTTGAGATGAAGCCCACCTCTTCATATTCTTCCTTCTAGCTCCCTGAGGGATTAAACGTAGGGTGCATTCTCAGAGCATGCATAACAGATTGAAAAGACTGGCCATAGCATGAATGCAGCTAAGGCTGCCACTTTCTTTAGAAGAAAGGTCTAGTTAGTGCCTTTGTGTCACATTTCATAACAGCCTAGTAGCCATGGTAACCAACAGTGGACAATCAGCTGGTTGAGATGTCTCCAATGATGCCATCCTCCTAATGTACTTCCTTGCAAGATCACTAAGCAAGGAAGAAATCGAGATAGAAGACAGCAGGACTGTCTCACACCAGCGAAAGAGAGGGATATTTGCAGTGCTTCTGTAATATAAGATCGCTCTTTCCCCCTGCTGACACCTGATGTATGATGCACTCAGTGGTGAATGACTTAAGATTTTCATGGCTGATAGATTTAATTTGAAATCCATCATTAATTATTTTCAGGAATAAGCTTGCCAGTTCATCAATTCCAGGTGTGCTCACTTTCCTGAAACAATTGTTTTGCACTACTGAAAATGGTAATCACTCTATTCCTATTATTTCTATTAAGCTTATAAAGGTGTTTCAAACTACTGATGGCATACAGTGAATCACATTTGCTCTTTGTTGTATAATGAAAAATGATTGTTTCCTACAAGAAGCTAAAGCAGGTGATATTTTTAGAGTGAAAATGTGAATAATTAAGGGTTGAATGATACGATGTTACCGCTTTGGGCTGTCCCACTTGCAGTTAGGAAAGAATCGGTGAACTAGTTTAACCTCGTGGTTGATGATATCATCACACATCTTGTTTGCTCTTCTGCTACTATACATCAGTGGAACATTGCTCTGCTCTCTTTTCCCTGAGTAATTGCATACTGAAAGTAGCATAGCATATAATAGCTACTGTCATGATGCCAATACAGCCTCTTGAAGTCTTTTTTGTTATCTTGTTATTTATAGAGAAGTTAGTCATTTTGACAAAGAAGTAAATCCCTTAAATGGTATTATCCTTTCCATAACCAGTTATAAAATCAATAGATTTTCAGATACAATGGAGGATTGTTGATCCATGGTTCTACCTGAATGTGGTGGGTTGACCCTGGCTGGACGCCAGGTGCCCACCAAAGCTGCTCTATCACTCCCCCTCTTCAGCTGGACATGGGAGAGAAAATATAATGAAAGGCTCATGGGTCGAGATGAGGACAGGGAGAGATCACTCAGCAGTTACCGTCACGGGCAAAACAGTTTGCAGTTTCGTTGGGGAAACTAGTTTAATTTATTACCAATCAAAATCAGAGGAAGATAATGAGAAAATAAAAACTGAATCTTAAAACACCTTCCCTCCACCCTTCCGTTCTTCCCAGTCTTAAATTACTCCCGAGTTCTCTACTTCCTCCCCTCCAGTGGCACAGGGGGATGGGGAATGGGGGTTGCAGTCAGTTCATCACACATCTCTGATGCTCCTTCCTCTTCAGGGGGAGGACTCCTCACACTCTTTCCCTGCTCCAGTGTGGGGTCACTCCCATGGGAAACAGTCCTCCATGAACTTCTCCAACGTGGGTCCTTCCCACAGGCTGCAGTTCTTCATGAACTGCTGCAGCAAGGGACCCTTCCGTGGGTTCAGTCCTTCAGGAATGACAGTTCCAGTGTGGGTCCCCCACAGGCTCTCAAGTCCTGCTAGAAAACCTGTTCCAGTGTGGGCTCCTCTTTCCATGGGTCCACAGGTCCTGCCAGGAGCCTACTCCAGCATGGTCTTCCCATGGGGTCACAGCCTCCTTTGGGCATCCACCTGCTCCACCATGGACCTCCATGGGCTGCAGGGGGACAGCCTGCCTCACCATGTGCATCACCATGGGCTGCAGGGAAATCTCTGCTCCGGCACCTGGAGCGCCTCCTCCCCCTCCTTCACTGACCTTGGTGTCTACAGAGTTGTTTCTCTCACATATTCTCACTCCTCTCTTCAGCTATTGTCCTGGTTTCAGCTGGGATAGAGTTAATTTTCTTCATAGTAGCTGTTATAGTGCTGTGATTTGGATATAGGATGAGCATAATGTTGATAACACACGGATGTTTTAGTTGTTGCTAAGCAGTGTTTACACTAGTCAAGGACTTGTTCAGCTTCCTGTGCTCTGCCAGGTGCACGAGAAGCTGGGAGGGGGCACAGCCAGGACAGCTGACCCCAATGGACCAAAGGGATATTCCATACCATATGGCATCATGCTCAGCATAGAAAGCTGGGAGAAGAAGGAAGGGGAGGACGTTCGGAGTGATGGCGTTTGTCTTCCCAGGTAACTGTTACGCATGATGGAGCCCTGCTTTCCTGGAGATGGCTGAACACCTGCCTGCTGATGGTCAGTAATGAATGAATTCCTTGTTTTGCTTTGCTTGCGTGCGCAGCCTTTGCTTTACCTATTAAACTGTCTTTATCTCAACCCACAAGTTTTCTCACTTTTACCCTTCCAATTCTCTCCCCCTTCCCACTGTGGTGGGGGCGGGGAGGAGTGAGCAAGTGGCTGTGTGGTGCTTAGTTGCTGGCTGAGGTTAAACCACGACAGCCAGAACTGCTGTTGCGCAGGGTTTTTTTTTCCCCCTTCTTAAATATGTTATGACAGAGGCGCTACCACCATCTCTGATTCGCTCGGCCTTGGCCGGTGGTGGGTCCATCCTGGAGCTAGCTGGCATTGGCTCTATCAGGCATGGGGGAAGCTTCTAGCAGGTTCTCACAGAAGCCACCCCTGTAGTGCCCCCCTGCTACCAAAACCTTGCCACACAAATCCAGTACACTGAAGAAAGCCCGTGCAAAATAAACCAAGGAGCATCAGAAATGTTTCAGAGAAAAACAAAGGACAGACAAACTCTTACATCCACTGGTTTTGATTTGCTGGTTTTGTTGTTGCTAGCAGTGTGATTGTAGAAGTAGTAGCAGGTTGCAGTGACATACAGAGCACTACAAGGTACCTATATGGGTCGGTCAGCATCGATGGGTATAAACGGGTGTCATTCTTTACATCTAGTGGATTGCAGAGTGATATCCCCTGATTTATTGCCTTCCTTTGAGTACTCGTTGCTGGTAATGTTTTCTGCTGTTACAAGCCCCAATTCTGGGTTTGGCTAAAGCTTCTGCATGCCAGCTGTGGTGGCAGGTAGATGGATATCACAAACTGTTACTCACTCTCCCCAGCAATGCCTCTGCTGTAGAATAAACTGAGTAGGACTGATCTCACTTAATTTTGGATAACTGCATCACAGACATCTACCTTTGAGACCATCACTACTTCTAGGACACATTACTGTTTGAATTACTTTAGATGTCTTGCTTTCAGTGGGATGAGATGCACAGTCAAAGTGCTTATTTCTGTCTGTAGACTGTGTGGGTTTAGGACTTTTGCTTAGTAAAATTTTACTTTTAGACTGATGAAGCTGCCTCTGTGTGTAGGAACTGCTAGCCCAGGAACTGACTACCTAGATGGCATCAAGAGGAAGGAGAAGTGAAAGCTGCATTACACTTTGAGCCTAGTCCAGTGGCAGAAAGTAGAAAAAAAATCAGCTCATTGTTTCTGCCACCAAGGCCACTTCAGGGCTTTTGTCCAGTTGGGGTACATCTATACCAGTAAATTAAGCCATTCCAGGAAAATATTCCTGAGTACAGAAACTTGACTGTCTGTACTGCTGAATTATTGAAGAGGTCTTGGTACAGTTTTGGCCTGTGCTGACAGTTTTTAGATAGGGAGAGTCATGAGCCAGGGACCCAAACTCCAATATGCAGTTTGGATATGGATACCCTATTTTGGGGAATAGGCAAGTTTGATGATGTGGTTGTGGACCATTTTGTGCCAGTTGCCCTCAGTGCCAGAGAATATTCCTGATCGTAATTAATTTACTAGTATAGATGTAGCTGGAGTGGATGCATGTATTAGTTCCTGATAAAGTTAAATTGACTGCATTTTCTGAAGCTTTCCAGAAAGTTAACTCCAACTCTCTTGTACTGTAGAAGCATTCTGTATTCACTGTCATTAGAAAGATAGCATATTTTATTATTCTTCTCATTTGTGTGTCCTTTGGCTGTTACCCAAACTGCCAGTAGCTAGTTTTTCCCATGCACATTGAGAACAACAAGAAGTGCATCTCAAAATGAACACTGATTTGTAGTGAAAATAGTGTCCACTGATAGGAAAGGCTGTATGAGCAGAAAAAAGTCATGTTGCTCTGGCCACACGGAGTTTCTCATGTGTTATAACATGAGCTACTGTTTCTGCTACTCCCCATCATTCTTTTGCACAGGTTGATTTCTGAGCCCCTTATACTTAACCCTTAGTCTCCCTTCATCAAAAAGGGAAATACAGTCCTTTGCAACCAGAAATCTGTCAAAATTCATTACCACTGTGCCTACAAAACCGTAACCTCTGGGAGATTATTTCAAAAAAAATTTAAAAAGAAGTTTCATAAGAGTTGGCAATATCCAATCACAAATAGGATTCAATGTCATGCTGCATATTTACATAACATAAAAATCTCTCAGGTAGCACTCATTTGTGAGAGATGGAGCTTCTATGAGCAATTATCGGTGACCCTTTCTTGAATACACCAATCAAATTAGCATTTCTCAGGACAAAAAAGTACATTTTTTTAACAACAAAAAGAAAAAGACAGTAGTCTCAGAATAGAAAACCATAATGAGTGTCAGTAATTCTCCCAGTGGGAATTATTCATGATTATGTCAACCTTTTTCAGACAAATTCAAATTCTGAGAGAGAGAAAGAGACCCACAGAACTAGGAACAGAATTTTTCCAGTCCATTTCTTAAAAATAAATGTATTGGTTTGACAAGTGAAGTAAGGATTCAGAATCTGACCTAGGAGTGGTAGACAGCTCTTTCTAATGTCTAATTATAGGCAATGACATATCTGCCAGGACAAAACCCCAAAGGAGGCAGGTGAAGCATTTAACATTCAGTATTGAAAATGATGAACCAGTTATCTGTCTGAAATAAACATTTTTATTCTGCTTAAGAATTTAGTCCCGTGAATTATTCTTGTAGTTTTTTTACTCTTTTCTTGTTTGTCTTTAACGTAGCTAAATTGCACAATAAGGAGAACAGAACTTAATCCTTGTTGTGAGTTCCCCTGTAATTCAAAAGCCTCCTTATAATTAGGGAATTTTTTTTAGAGATTTCATACTCCCAGAATGAATGCTACAAATCCCAGCACTGGCTACAGTTGTGCCTTCTACATTAAATGCACATAGGTTAAAATACAGACCCAGTCCAGGGAACAAGGATTAGAACCCGTGACTCTCCTCCCAGCTTAGTGCACTAATAATAGGCTGAAGTGTGTTACTCCCTCTTTATAGTTCAATGAATCATGATTTTTATTTTTTTTCCAAAGATGAACAGCTTCAATAATCAGAGCATAAAATTCATTTCCTCACTGCAAGCAGTCTGTGAATTTGTAGAAAGGCAAAAGATACCAAGCCAAAAAGGGTGCATAACCGATCTCACTTTTTTTTAACTTGTTTTGTGTAAAGGGAGGAGTTACCATGACTGCCTCTTCCATCTGTCTTTTGTTTGCCTTTTGCTTCTATCTGTCTACTTGGTTTTAAACAGAGTGACCATTCCAAAATTCAAACTATGAGCAGACAGTGTCTTCTCCAGACCCTCTCTTGGGCACTGAGACTTCAGGGAATGTATTGGATTTGAATATTCACTTCGCACATTGTTTAAAACCAGTTAGTTTTCTAACTCTGTCTTACAGATTGTGGGTTTTGGGTATCCCAGCATGAGGTGCCAAATTCTTTCCATTTTAAAAGAAAGTAAGGTGTGATGATGTTCATTACCTTGTTGCCTGCCTCTTTTGCTTTGTATTGCTATGAACCATTTTTCTCTAATAAGTACCATCCTAGAGGTAGCAGACTCAAAGTACTGATGTTTGAGTATGGTTCCATGTTTGTTATTTTAACACTAAATGAATTTGGGCCTCATTTTGATTATCTTGATTTAATTTCACATTAATTTAATTTTTCGTTGACTAAGGTTGTAAGAAGATAGAGGTTTGTTACATTAATCAGGACAATTTTGATCCTTTTTTTTTTTGTTAACAAAAATTGAATGCTGTGAGCTAGAATCCCTCCTTCCTGCTATTTCTGTAGGCAAGGGGGAGCTTGTACTTAGAAGGGAACCAGTGTAACAGTTCTGAGCTTTGTCTCACTTTGGAGTCACTGCTGAGATGGCAAAGATAATAAGATTACAGGATGTGATCACTAGTGTGACAGCAACTCATACAGACAAGATCAGCCTTTTTGCAGCCTAGCTCTCACCCATGCTGCCAATGGGATAACTGTGACAACACAGAGCTCAGCAAAGGGATGCAGAACACAGATGGTACATGGGACAAGTGGTTCGGTGTCCCTTGAACTGTATGGCCACAGCTAGACATTAATACTGAAGGTAGCAAGTGAAAACGCAGATTAGATACATCTATATAATGCACAGCCACATGTGTGTTTAAATTGTAGACAGTTTCTATTCAGAATGTGAATATTTATCACAGTATGTTCAGTTCTCAGTCTTAACACACATCACTATAATGTGACTGCCTAACTCTGTCAGTTTTTCCAGGTTTATGTCACCTTAACTGCCCGCAGCCTGGTCCCCAATCTTTAGAAATAAAGCAACATGGTGATGTTGATTAGGATCATTAGAAGAAGGAGAAGGAAGAAAAGTGTATCTATCAATCACCAACATGAAGCACCAGGAAGACTGTATTCAGTACTGTTTCTTATCTCTCTGCTTCTCTAGGTCTGGAATAGTACTTTTCTTCCCCTCACAGAGATGTTGTGTGATATAGTTTGATAATGCCTTTAGTGCTTACTATAGCGGTCCTGATGAGAGAAAGGAAAAGTCATACAAACAGACAGGAAGAAAAGACAGGTGCCATGTTTCTTAATGTGAATTTTGATTGTCAAGGAGTCTAGATAAAACACCTATATTTTGTTCTGTCTTAATAATTTTTGTTATTTTTTCCACATGTACTCTTAATTATTGTATCAGCATCCCTAAATCTGATCTCACTGTTGGATTTTCAGTTTGCAAAAGTATGTACTGTATGAATTGTATTAAGCCTCTCTCCCTCTCCTCTTGCTCTTCACTGGGGTCTTAGCTTTTTTAATCTCACTTTTCCAAAACTGGGTAAGCTTACGCACTTCTGTTTATGGAGTCTGAAGGGAAAGTCCAAGGGACTGAGCACCTGGTTAGATGAATTTGTTTAACACACTTGAAGTGCATTTTTGTGGTCTGAGAGTGAGGGGGTTCCTTCCTCTCAGCTTGATGGCATTTCTTTTTCTCTGTGTGGGCAGAACCCAATACCTCTGAATGACGCGTCAATTAAAAAAAAACTGAGCAAAGGTTCCAGATAGTCAGTACCCTGTCAGTTTGAGTAAACCGTTCACTTTTGTTCTGCCCTGTCTCTCAGTAGAATTGAACAGATGGAGATCTCCCAAGATAGAAGACAAGAATGGAGATGGAAAGCTCCTTTGCAGACAAAATTATGTAAAGTACATTCTAAGAACTGTTAAAATTTCTGATAGCACTGACAATGGACAATGAAGGGTACAAAGAATGCCAGCTAGGCAGAGAAGAAATCATAAGCATAATATGGAAAGACAAAATATAGGGAATTTTAGATTACTGACAGAGAGGGAAAAAGAACGTGTATAAGAAGGAATGAAAAGGAAAGCAAAAAATTGAGGGACAGCAACCACTCGGTGTGAAAGAAGATGTTCATCTGGAGGTTCATAAAGACTCTGAAAGGCAGAAACATCACAGGTGGTGCACACTAAACAAATGATGTGAATGGAGGAGTGCAAAGCACTCTTGTCTGCAATGAGTTGGAGCAACGGACACAATAAGGCAAGTAAGTCTCATTCACATATTATCATAGCAGTGCATGGGATTTCACAAACTTGGAGAAGACTGCCCGCAGGTAGGAGTGGTTATAGCAGAGAGAACAATGAGTTGATTAACTTCATACATTTTTTGCTAGTTTAACTATAATTAAAAGAGTGGGTTTATTCATTGTTTTAATCCCTGTACTGAGAGAGTTTTTAGAAGACAAAACATGGATTTAAAGAACAGTGACTGCCATATAAGATGAAGCTAAAGTTTAGGTAGGATACAGCTCAAAATGTGTTGGTTGCAGGTCTCTGCTAATCCATATTAGCATTTCAGCTGAAACACTTTAGTGAGGTTGATTTAATCCTTCTCAGACGTCCTTCCATCGCAATATCTGATCTCCTTTCCCAAGGTTATGTTTTCATCTCCAAGTTCTTCTGTGTACTGGGGAACTGGATAGAGAGCTTTAAAGTCTCTGGACTCTCAGGTTCATGTCTGAGCATCCAATCGTGTTTATAGTGTCCCCTAAGATAATTCATTTTTATGTGTTTATATGTACAAACACCATTTCATGGGGTTATAAAGGGCTGGACCAATACTTTTATATTATCTTGGATAGCGTAGTTAAGATATTTACAATTTTCTCAAGGTATTGTCTAACACAAATATTCCGTAAATGCTATCTGTACTTTTTTTTTCCCTTGAATGAAGTCTTTAACATGCTTTCTTGGATTTGTGAGATACAGAATAGAAGAATGTGAAGAATCATTAATTTTTTTGCCATATTTCCTAACTGAATCTTATGGGATCCAGCTCTTTACATGAGTGAGGGGGGAGGAATGAAGAGATAGGACAAGGGGATAATATCCATTCTGCCTTAATAACTTATGAGCCTCTTGGCCTGTTTTAAGCAGATTTTACAGAAAAAAAGAGGGTTTTTTCACAAACCGCTGGGTTGAGGAGAGTCTCTACTTAGGCTGTCCCTGAGGGAAACTGTACAAGATTGCTACTTCTCTTAATACGTATTTAGCATAAAGGAGAGAGGCACTGTAACTGTCCTAATCTATGGGAAAATAGTTTATCAAAGATTGTGCATTAATAAGCATTAGAAATTCCACTCTTTGATCAAAGTTTCTTTCCTGAAGAAGTCTAGTAAGTCTAACAAAGATCAGGTTTAGGCCCTATAGCTGTAGTAGAAGTTAAAAATTCAAAGAAAATTGAGACACAAATTCATTAATGGCCAGGCTTCATTAGTTCTTCTGTTTAAGAAGCTACTTGTGGTCTCACTGAAGCAGCTGGTGATGGGTTAGATCGCATTATCACATTCTGCTCTATATTAGGAAAGCTGTAAGAAGTTCAGTTCTCAGAAAACTGATAATGGGTCATAATCTTCCTGACAGTATTTTAAAAATATCCAACACTGATCTAACTCTCTGCTTACTGAAAAAAAATTAATAACACTTTCATGAACTTGTTCATTCTCATTGCTTATCACCTATCAATTCATGATAGGACCATAGTTTGAATTTGGACTAGTAGTGAACTAAACTAATTTCCATCTGACAAAATTTTTTGCTTGCTTTGATAAACTAAGCCTTCTTTTCAGAAAAAGGGAGCATAAATCTGCCCACTGCCATGGGATCCTTAGCCATTGTGACAGCAGGAAGTCCAAGAGGGGACATGGGCTACAACTAAAATATTAAAACCGTTAGTCTCAAGGAGTGATTCCTGACTGCTACGCCAAATGATGTTCAGTGATGTATCCACTCTGTTTATGTCTCACCTTTTCTTGAGCAGACTGGTGTGCCCTTTTCATAAAGCACTTGGTCCTTGGCTTCTTTGAACCTAAGATAAAACTTCCACTTATATGTGTGTGTGCGTTTGTGTATGCACAGGTGAGTAGGAGGCATAGTGGCTATGCTTCAGCTTATTTTTTATGCCATGCAACTGTTGCAAGTTTTGCATACCTTATGATATGGCACATGAAACATGAGATTATTTGAGGGCATAAACCTCCTGGCATAGCGCCAGAGGACTTTTTGGTGGGGAGCAATTCAAAGCTTGTTCCACTGTACTTTCTGGAAGCTGTTCCTGGAGCAAACCAGTCTCTCAGAACCCACCCCAAATCCTGTTCCAAAGGGAACTATCTGATTTGGTAGGGGGGTGACTGCATGAATTAACATTTGTGCAGTGAGGATGACAGGAGAGCAGGGGACCAGTATCTTATTACTTATTATTGCCTCTTAGTAAGTAAAGCAGGGACCGAATGGCATGGCACTGCTTGTGTTACTTAGGTCCACAAGGCAAAACAGAGATCCTATCCAGATCCACAATGAAAACCATTACTGGCATGTGCTGTTCCTTTCCCTGTGCCTGAACATTGACTGGGAGAGTCAGCATAGCCAGGAGGGTGCTTAGAGTTAAAGAATAAGAATGACTTGAAGGCCACTGTTTGAACTAATGCACTGACCCAGTTTTTCTTACTAGGATGGATACAACGAAAAACTCCATGTTTTTACAGCTGCTTATTCAGCATTTCTAGTAAGGGAAAATAATTTTGTTTTTAAGGCATAAATATTTAAGAAATATATAATTTTAATAAAAACTAATAGGTGCATTTAAAATAATTAGATGGGTATTCTTGCCTCTTCTAATTGCTTTAAACTGCAGTTCTTGAACATTTATTTTTGGGTAACCATTTCAAAATTAAAATAATTTAAATTTCCTTTCAAATGCTTTCCATTTAATTTTCCTCATTAAAAATAGTAAGTAATGTTTAGATGTTAAGTAGACTGCCCATACCTACTTATTTTTGGTGGGTAAAAAGTATAAAATGATACAGAAATGCAGTAGTTGTCATGTTATTACCCATAATCATTTCAAAGGTCAAGAGTAGGATGCAGCGAACAGGTACAAGAATATGGTTTAAAACCCCTTTAAATTTAGGTTAATTTAAAAAAAAAAAAAAAAAAAGAATGAGAGGAAGGTCTCAAACTTAATTCCTCACAAAGAAAGATGATACCCATTAGAAATAGTTTCTGGATACACTTATATGTCTTCTATTAAAAGAATAAAAGCCGCTTTCTTGTGGTTATTTCCAGCAGATTTGTGTATATCCAAGTACTTAAGGAGTTAATTTGCTCTTTCAGCACATCAACTTGTTGCTTCTGTGTTTACTGTTTGAACAGCAAAATTCCCAGTCACTGATGAGACTCAGGGCTTAGTTGTGCTAGATGCTCTCTGAACACAGAGCAGTGTCTTTAGTCCCACTGGTATAGGATATGGCAGGAATTAATGCTGCCTGGAATAAGAGCTGTTAGTTTCATATGTCAAGACAGTTGTTCTAAAAAAAAAAGTATATCAGAAAGGGGATGTTATGGGACAATCCCAACTCATGTCAAATCATAGCCTCGTTCAAAACACACGACCAACACATTGCCTCAGGTAAAATATCCAGCTGAGTGGAATCTAATAAATCTTTAGATTCAGTTTATTATTTTTCTCCCTGAAGTTACTGTTAGTACTTGAGAGAGAATAAAAAAAGAAAAAGAGAAGAAAAAAAGAAGAAAAAATGCCTGTATTTTTCAGCCTTGTTGGTAGCCTGCTGATTTTCCATACTCCGCTGTGCTCCCCTGCTTATCTCTATTCTACTTCAGCAGTTTTAACAGGTGTATGTGGATCATTGGGTTGGCTGCTTTCCATGTGTTCTGGTCATGCTTAAGAAGGTGCTCTGCTATCTACAACATTTTGTTTTCTACTGCAGAAATAGGATTGTATTTTCCATTAAAAAGCAACGTTGGCCTTAAAAAGATTCACCTAGAAAGCAACATCAAAAGAACTCTACTGGCTGGCCTTCAATTACCAAAGGATGGAAATTCACAGTTAAAGATAAAACCTGTGAAACCTGAGTTCAGCAGTGCTCTCTGTGGGTAGTCTTAAGGCAATGACAAACCGTAAGTAGGTAGCAGGGCTTTGATTTTTAGCTGTGCTGTCTAGTTTGTTTCAGTCAGCAAAGTAATATTCTTTTCATTAAATATTTAATTTGAATTTTCCATGTTTAACTGCAATTTTTTTAACTTGATACAAAATCTTGTGTGCTTGGGGCCATTATGATTGCACTACCATTTTGTGCTAAATCTGCCCGTTCTCTCGCTTTCTTTTTCTCTTTCTGTCTTTCTCTTTCTTTGTTCCTCTTTCTTCATTTATTTGCCTTTCTTTTCCTTTCCCTCCCTTCCCTCCTTTCCTCTCTCTTTGACTCAGCACCTCTCTCTCTCACCCCTCTTTCTTCTTCTCAATCTCTCTCATTCTCTCCCTCCTCCATTTGCTGTCCACCCCTCTTCCCAGTTAATAGGCCTCTTTATGTCCAAAGACTGTTTAAAATAAAGTATTAAAAAAGTGTATATTTTAGGAAGGCTAGTTCCCCTTTCTTTTCCTGTCTATTTTATTATCTTCTTATCTCCAGTGAAGTTACCTGACCCCTGGCTCGGACCTTATTGATAAAGACTGTTTGAAGGTAAGAAAGATAAGGAGAAAATTCTCAAGAAAACACTTGATGCCGAGTCTCTTGATGCCAACAGTTCTTTGCTACACAAGAAAAACAGACAAGAAAAAGACTGGAGCCCAACAGGATATTAGGGCTAACCTAATTTATTTATTAGAGCTTGAATTTCTCTCCTCGTGACCTGCTAATTTGTTCTGTCTCCAGCAACGTCAGTAGTTCACAGAAGAAAGCAGATACAAAGGTGATTTTTATTAGTCATTTGGTGAATCTGTGAATGGCTGTGCCTGTCAAAGGCTCCTTTTCATTCATACTGGCAATAATTTCTTCTGCATTAAGCAGTCCATTTGTATAAGTGGAGGTCATTAAAGCTCCTATGAGAGCCTAGTGGAGTAGATTTGGATGAGTTCCACTTGGATATGTTGCTATTCTCCATGTCAGATGTGGAATATTATTTCTGAAAAATGTTTACAACACTGAAGATAAGGGAAGAAAGATGGTATTGTCATACTTTCTCCAAGGTTTTACGCAACTCTGATAAGGATTTACTCTATACACTGTATTTCATATTCATAAATAAAAAAAAAATCCCCCTATCTTTATCTTCCCAGCATTCTCAGATGAAACCCAGTGCAATGTTTGTAGGAAGTTCCTTAAAATACTCAGCCTGAGGCTGAAAGAAGAAACAAAGATATTTTAGGTTATTGTTATGTCTTCCTACTTCAGGGTTGGAAAGACCTCCAATATTGTTTATATATTTTTGAAGGACCTAGCTTATCACAAATGCCTCAGTTTTTCAGGGATGATATCTCAGATTCTGCAACTTGGAAATCCTTCCCAGCTGGATATTGAGCATTCTGATTAGTATAAAATATCCTAGATCACTGTCCTGGCATAAAGAGGCCTTGCAGTAACACCACCCATGAGTGTAAATGACAATAAATTTGACGGAAGAAGTAACTAGGAACTAAAAAAAGATTTTTCATGTGTCTGAAAGCTTCCCTGATAGTGATGGATGAGAGATCAAAAATAAATACATGTATTCAGATTACTTTAAACAGTGTCTTCTATCTTTAATATCTAATCATACCAATGCACACTTTATTGTCCTGGAAAGCTCATGTATGAAAACATTGTTATTCATGTTCATCATGGTAGTGCCTAAAGACAATGTCAGTTCCAAAGAGCTTGCTGTCTAAGTAAATAAGACAGACACAGAATAGGGAATAACAAATACTAACACAATTGTCTCATACTCCTGTAAAACTATGCTTTATGGGCTGCTGCAGGTGACTGTTGCTAATTAAGGCTCTCTACACTTCACAGATAGACTCTAGCATAATACTGAGTCTTCTACTCTCAACGTTTCATTCACCTTCCTCTACAGCCACTGATGTCTCCTTCCTTTTCCTACATTCTCTTCCTCAAAGAGGGGTAGGGATAAAAATCACTTTAATCTGTGCTATTGCCAAATGGAATGACTTAGCAGTCAAAGAACAATTGACTTGCAATAAGACTTAAGCTCATAAATGTTTTTTAACAAGTCCTTCTTGGCTATTCTTCAGTCTCATGCTGCCTGATAAGTGTGCCTTAATATCTCCTTTGGCACTGGATCAGTCGAATTCAGAAATCTAGGTTTACTGGTGAAATCTGAAGATTTTTTCAAATTATGGAGGAGATGGTTTGCTGTCCAGGAAAGTGATTCAAACAGCCTATTTTTAAATGCAAAAGAACAGCTCATAAAATTGTTTTTAGGAACCACTTAATTACACAAGTGCCCATGGTACAACAAAAATTTCCTTCGCTTTGTGTTGATACTAGTGTCTGGGCACAATATATTTAAATTACTTATTATTAATTAATTACTATTTTTTAAATAAAATGGTACCTCAATGGTGTTAAATTATCACTCTCCCATATAGTTCCCAGACTTGTTTAGGAGTTAGGAGAGGTTGGGCACCTTTCCCAATAGGAAGTCTGGAGTCAAGCACCCTCTTTCAGGTGATTGGAGATTTTAGCTAATATTCCTATGCTTATTGGACTCAATATCAGAGAACAGTTCTGGGCTCGTTTAGTTGGCTAATATAGGTATGACCCACGTGAACTAACCTGTGGTTTCTGTGCATACACAGAGGTACACTGTTAGGTGGAACTAGATGTTTAGCTTCCTTCTAAGGTCTACTGTTATCCATCTTCTTATAAGAGGAGATGCCTGTCGTGGTTTAACCCCAGCAGGCAACTAAGCACCACAAAACCGCTCACTCACTTCCCCCTGGTGGGATGCGGGGGAGAATCGGAAGAGTAAAAGTGAGAAAACTCGTGGGCTGAGATAAAGACGGTTTAATAGGTAAAGCAAAAACCGTGCACACAAGCAAAGCAAAACAAGGAATTCATGCACTATTTCCCATGGGCAGGCAGGTGTTCAGCCATCTCCAGGAAAGCAGGGCTCCATCACGCGTAACGGTTACTTGGGAAGACAAACGCCATCACTCCAAACGTCCCCCCCTTCCTTCTTCTTCCCCCAGCTTTATATGCTGAGCATGACGTTACATGGTGTGGAATATCCCTTTGGTCAGTTGGGGTCAGCTGTCCCAGCTGTGTCCCCTTCCAGCTTGTGCACCTGGCAGAGCATGGGAAGCTGAAAAGTCCTTGACTAGTGTAAGAACTGCTTAGCAATAACTAAAACATCTCCGCATTATCAACACTGTTTTCAGCACAAATCCAAAACATAGCCCCATACTAGCTACTATAAAGAGAATTAACTCTATCCCAGCCGAAACCAGCACAATGCCTAAACTTGCCTAAGTTCCTGGAGCAGGTCTGATGGACAAAGAACAGGCCTGGCATACAAAGGTATCACAGCACTGTAGTTTTTCAAAACACAGCTGGCAGTGGAGCAGCTGCTTACTTTAGCCTAATTTCTGCATAGTAGCTGAGTGGCTGGAGCAGTCACCTCTGAGCAAGAGGCATGAGTTGTAGACCTCCTCAAGTTCATGTTTTCACTCCACTAAATATTTCCAAGTGTGTGTATGGGAAATCTCTGAATGAGTCTGCTGAGGATGAGCTATCGTGAGTGTAGGAATGATAGAGTCCAGAAAAAACCCCAAAGTCTATAGTTTGGAGGAAAGTATAACCCAAACCTAATGAGGAACACTGAATGAGGTGTTTGTATCCCACAAAAGGGCAGGTGTTCAAACATGTCTTGTTCATAAATGATTGTTTCTGGGAATTGTCTTGATCAGCATAACTGTAAGGTATGCCTTTCTCTTAGCACTGACTACAACAAACCTAAGTACCTAATTGTAACATCTTATGTGATCCTGTGGGGAAGAAGCTTTTAGTTTTCAGTGCATTATGGTGCTCTGATTCTGGGAAGAATTCATTTGGTCATCTTGGCCAGTCAGCTTAGGATCTCTGTAGAGTCAACAGAGAGAAATAATTACTTTTAGCTTGTCTACATTTGCTCTGAAGATTCACACTTCAGAAATGACAGTGCTCTCTACTACTTCTAAGGGAAATCTAGCTTAGATTTAATAATTTAAATTTTACATATTTTAAGTGATGTCAATCCCTTTCTCTGAATATGACTACAGATGTCTAAAAATGTGACCTTACAATGTAAAGAATAAAATAAATTTCTTGAGCCTTCTGTGGCTATTTGGAGGATATAAGCTATGAACATGTTGGATAAGCTGACATACTCATTTTCTGCAACTATGGGTATTCCTTTAGCCTTCAAAAAAGTTCAGATTCTTTAATTACTCATAATCAAACAACTAAGAAGCGGAAATTCCTGTCAGATTAAGTTGCTTAAATTTCAGAAGATCTGAGGTTGTTTTATGATCTGAAGGTTGATTTCCTAAGACTGTGTAATAATTTACATTAGCTTAGTAATAGCTTATTTGTTTGCAAACACCTGTGATTTTATAATTTTCATCACGTTCATTAATAGAGCTTCACTTGCTTAAAGGTAGCCTTAATGCACTCTAGAACATGTTAAAAAGCAGCACAAAAGAATAATGTATTTAATAGAAATTTGCTTCTTGTCTTTTCTTTACTACTAGACCAGAGAGAAAAACTTTCTGATCTCCCCATTCCTATTGCCTTGTTCTTTGGTGGTATTAAAAGTTTCAGATCATGACAACAGAATAACTTCTATGAAAAAAAAAATGGACAGTGACAATTTATTTGCAGAGGAGGCTCTCCGAAGTAATCTCAAAATCAGTTTCATATATCAGAGCTTAGAACTGTAATCATGATGCTTACTTCAAAACATTGTAATGAATATTTAGTATACTAACCAACACAGGACAACATTAACATAAATTAAATGATTAACTGAAATTTCTTATAATTGTTTTTGCCTTCTACTTGTTGAACAACAGAAAATTGTCTTTAGAAGTATAAGAAAAGTGAGAGAAGCACAGCAGGATTCCCAGAGGTGGAAGCTTTTCCTCTCATTACCACTTTGCCCCATTCTTTACAATTACACTTTGTCCAAAGAGTTGACAAGTAAGCCTATCTGTTTTGATAGCCTTATTTCAAACTTGAGTTACTGGTGATGTTACTAGCCAATTCTCTCAAGCCCTACGGAGTGATAAGACTAATAGGAGAGAATGATGAATGAGTGTAGAGGCAAGGCTCTAGACTAATTATAATTTTTTTAAAAAGACTGTGAAAGGAAAGTAGTTCTTTGCCATCAGGGAAGGAAAGAAATATGAACATCTTTGGATCATGCAGCTCAGATGACTTAAGGCAATTCATAACCAACTGCTAAAATAGAATATACTGTCAGCAAACAGAAGTAGTACAAGGTATGGTAACTGAAAACAGGTTTGTCAATGTATCTTCCACAATTTAGTAGGTAATAAAATGAATGTGTTAAACCATATAGTATTCAGAAATATGGGTAAAGCAAAATTGGGAGTATGCTGCTACTGTAAAGTAATCCTGCAAAGAAATGTAGGTCTCTTTTAAGCGAAATTGTGTTTACCAGGTTAGCTCCTTGCCCTTTTTATTCTAAAGGTAGAGAGATCTGAGAACAGATGCATCTGGGCTTGACACTGAAAGCCACAAAGGAAGGGCCCCACATGTCCTTGTGTTTTATCTTTATGGAATCACAGCATTTTCATTGGTTAGTGCTCCTTTGGTCATGTCATAATGTTCAGCCGTCAAATGTCCATGGATCAAGTCATCCCTTTAGAACTAGGTTGTTTTGTTGTAGGTCTTCCATAGCTATGCTTGTTTGTACAGTGAGGGACTTTATAAGTTTGACTGGGTCGGTGGTTATTCAAGGGTCTTCCAGAGAACATCCTGATGCTGTTGACCAAAAAGAGGACTATATTCCAATTCAGTTTTGATCAAAACTCTTGGTGCCAGGAAACACTGTGTAGTCAGTTGTCTTCTAAATGCAATGAAGCACAGATGAGATCTGGTGTTGAACCTAGTACAAAGACATAGAATATGAACAGATGTAAGCCTAAATATGCTTCACAATACTGCTTGGATAAAGCATACTTCATTTCTCATCCAAATCTGAGTTTGTAGTATTGTTGTGAGCTGGTAAAGATTTCCCTTTTTTCTCAGTCTGAAAGCCACTGCACTTCACCAGCAGAAAAAATTAGTTCTGTGGGGAATTTTAAAAAATACCTGGAACATGAAATAACTAGTCCTGCCTCAGTGATAGATTTAAGGATACCTAATTTAAGGCTACCAGATTTAAGGCTATGGTACCTAATAAAGCATTAAGGATCAAAAAGGGTTGTGTATATGTGGGATGCACACATACTGGGAAAGCATCCTTCTTGAATACAGTGCCACTGTAGGTTTTAGATATTAGTAGTATGATGTAAATGTCAGCAGCTTGGACTAAGTCTGGATTTGCTATTGGCACTTTATGGTCTGTGTTCAGAGAAAGGAGACAGTCCTTGATAAGTTGCCATGGTAATAGGTAGTGTGGAAAAGCCTCAGGTAGACAAATGAAAGCAGAGTCAGGGTGTGATTCACCTGACTCACTATAATAATCTAAAGCCATCCTAGATACATAGGGTACTCCTCCTAATCTCCAGCTGTCATGCCAGGAAGGCATGGGATTCCCATGTGTTCTGGCTCTCAGCTCCACATTTATAACTCAGGTGCATTAGAGTATCATCTCGGACAATATGAAATGACCTATATTTAGGAAATTAATCACTCCATCAGACTCCTTCACTTCTTCTATCTTATAGGTCTAGGTATGCCTGTTTGTGTCTTTATAGCTCAGCTTCTCTCTTCACAGTGAATGCCTTTCTGAAATGTTGTGCTTCCTCCAGCATCTCCCATTGCTTTTCAGCTGAAAGACTTGCAGCTCTGTGCAGACCAAGATTCTGAATTGGTATATAACTGTGGACAGTGCTTCAAAGCTATACCTCCAGCATCTTTTCAGAAATCAGTCCACCAAATTGGTGTCTTTAGAGGTGAATCTAGAGAATAAGCTACAACTCCAAGTAAATATGCCATAACTTAATGCTTTCGTACAGCTGATGAATTTTAAACATGCTTTGTGCATGTTTTCATGGTGATCTTACCTGGAATTTAAAAGTGTGACATTCATGCATTCCTTTCCTCCTCCTTTCAGTTCCTGCTACCACCACTCCTATTCCACCAGCTGTCAGTATAATTCGTAGACTGTTTCACTGGTTAAGCACACTAACATAAATCCCATACATTTCCATGTCTTTAATAGGAGGAAAGTAGAACATGAATATTGCTATATTGCAGAGATCATAGGGAAGAAAAAAACCCCAACATTTTTAGTGATAGTGAACCAAAAAGCACAAACACTCCAGGATTCTTGACTTCTTCAATTGAAACCTGTAATTTTAATGAGTTTTGGTTAGGGTTACAGATTAAATTCAGGCTCTGATGTAGTTACTTAACGCATGAGGTCTCAGGGAGCTGCTCTAACTGTTATGATAATATATGAATGACAGGATTCTATTACTGGCAGCTGTTCTACATGGGCCTTGTTATACATGGATGTGGCACTACATCCATGTCTAACAATTTGTCCTGCCAGTCAAAAATCTTGTCAAATATTGATCTGACATCAGATTCATGTATAACAAGATTTTTGATTGACAGCTGAGCAACTGCCCAGAACTAAACCAAAACCCCACTGTTTTTAAAAGCTAACACTGTCAGCCAGTAATCTGGCTTTTCTGTAGCATTTACCCACAACTACGGTGTCTTGTATCTTTAATTTTATATATAAAAAACTTCAAATTGGTAATATTACGGAGATTGGATTTAGCTTCTTAATGAAATTTTAAAGATAAGAGCTGCTGTAGCTATGCTAACAAATGCTATAGAAAACCATGTTTGGCAGCTTCAATTTCAGTGCAGACATATGGGATATCAAAACAGCAGGAAGAAAGTGAAAAGGCCGAGGGGAATTAAGGTGATGTGTGTAGGAAAAACATGTTAGACATGAGTTTTTAGAGCCTGGATATTATCATTAAAAATCCCCAGCAAAAACCCCCATCGGGATTTTTGAAGTTTATGGAAACTTGGCCAGATTAAGAGTCTCATCATTTCTGCTTGCTTATCTCTTACAATATTTATGCTATTCTGAAGAAGCTTTCTGGATTCTAGTGATTAGCAGGAGGAAGAGAAGGGGAGAGCAGTGTCAGCTTCACTAAGCTTTTGGCTGGCCTATGCAAAGGACGTTGTCGCAGCCATGAGACATAGAGAGAATAAGAAAGAACATAAGCTAGAGTGAAGAGATTAGGCATTCATCACTGAAACTGCCACAAAACCCAAATCAGTCAAGGTGTATCATCAGCAACAGAGAATTACTCAGGCAACATCAGTCATTGAAAGCAACCAATGATATGGCTCAGAATTTTATTGCAGAAGTGCCATCAACAGCACAAGTATAGTTTTGTATTTACCTTTAAAAATCACTGTAGCTAATGTGCCTGTTTTAGTAATTTCAGGGAAAAATAAACACATTCAAGAGAACTTGTGCCATAGAACAGTCACACAGAAGTTCCTGGTTGTTAAATAGAAAAAGGGCTAACAAATATTTTTTCAGGTCAGCACTATAGATTAAAGTGCGAAGGGAAATGCCTGATGCAATCAATTAAATTAGACTAATTATGATCAGCAGTTTAAGACAAATGGGAATCTTATTACTGATGTCAATTGGCTGTGGATCAAGCTCTAAGGGATCTCACCTACTTCATAGGTTGCCTTCCCTCCTTTACTCCAACTGCTTTGAATTAATCTGATGACCCAAGGCATCCGCTACAAGGATACAAAGTACCCGTTAATGAAGCTTAACTGGGTGGTTAAGTCAGGTTTATGGCTCCTTTGTGTTGCTCAAGTATTGCAAAGCATCCAGAACATATAAGTGTAAAAGCTATAGAGACAGATTTTAAACACATATAAACATGTATGCACCATTTCTCCTGTGCTTATCTTCAATTTATTCAACATCCTAAGCCACTTAAAAAACATTAATGGAACCTTACAATAGCTCTGCATGCATTTTACTTGGGAGAGCTTTATATCTGTTTTATGCTTCAGTGAGCAGTTGCACAAGGATGAGACAGCTTGCTTGGTTAGTTCTGTATTTGCAATTATATTTCTATATCATCGGTTTCCAATTACTGTTATTACTCAAATAAACAGCTA
>WAAD01003108.1:88972-102443 GCA_013389945.1 Fregata magnificens
AGGAGGAAAAGAAAATAGATAAAACAACCATAAAGGAAATAATAGAAAAAAAGTCCCTTCACTTAGGCTTAAGCCAAGTTATTACATGTTTACTTTCATTCCCTGCTGAAGACAAAATCCCTAATATCAGTGGATATGTGCCTGCATAAGAAAGGAGTCAAAATTGATGGAAGGTCTCTTCATTTGATCTTCTGTTTTAACAGTAAGGCAAAGGTCTGACAAGTGAAATGCCCAAATGTTGTCAGCTCTAGCTAAAAGAAGTACATAATAAATAGAACCTGTATCTTAAGAAATCTTAGGAAAACTAGGAAATTGCATCTGTACTTTCTGTATTTTCATATCACATCTGTATTTTCTAGGGAAGGATTTTGCCTGTAACTGTAACAACTAAGATATGTTTCGGTATGAGTAAAGATCCTCTCTCTGGCTACATTCCCAATGACAGTAGACAGCAGCTAGAGATCAATAGAGTTGCTTCAGCCTAGTGTTCGTCATGTTGGGCTTGCAGATATACAAATATGCACCTGTTTTTTCTCTGTGGACTTGATTAGAAGATGATCTTCTCCTATTTTGTTTTAAGCTGTAACTTCATGTTCTTCAGTAGTAATGCTTGTGGAAATTGCTCCTAGCCTCTCCTTCAGTCTTCCCTGCTTGTTCTTTTTGAAGGGTTATTTTTCCACTAAGGTCATTTCTATGTCCTGGCCCAACTCCTTGCTTGACTGGGGAGAACAGTGGCTTATAGCACATGGAACAAACAGCAGAGACAGGAACAGTCTGCAAACTCCTTCATGAGGAGATTATGTGACTGCTCTCCTGCTCTAACACCAAAATTTGGGAGAGATTCAGACTCACTTCTCTTACTTGTGTTTTAATCATTCTGATAACCAAGAAAAGTATGCTTCAGTCCTGTTGAAAAAGTGAAAAGTTCTGGCTTTAGCTCACCCTTATTATCCATATACTGTAAATCTTCATCTCGTCTTCCTTGTTTCTGTTTGTTCTAGTGACAGTGATAGGTAGCGCAAAGAACACAAGGCACCTGATACATGTTTGTGAACTCTTACCCTAGTGAACAAAACTGCTACTTTGCGAGGGGTGCAAGTGTCAAAAATGTTTTTGTGGCCAATTGCACTAGGAAGAATTAAAACAGTAAAGCTGGGGCATGATAAAAACCAGGATGACACTGTCAACTTGTCATGGTTAGTACCGCTGGAGCAGGGGGCTGTTTGCTTGTTCCCTAGAGGAAAGCTAAGGATTGCTGTCTGTCCTGCTTTTCAAATTGGATAGAGAGAAGTTTACAAAGCAAGCGCTTATGTTTTCCCTTTTTAAACCAGGGTGGTTCACAAATGCCATGATTCCAGGCACTGTAGTGAAAATACAGTACAGATCCCATGCAGCATCAGCAAGTAGAAGCTAGTAAAACTTCTCAGTTTGTACCTCTTGAGCTTCACATGAATAGTAACAGGAAGAGATAACAAAAAAATGTCAAAAGAGACAGTGTTCATCCGTATCTGGGAGAAATGGATCTGTTCTATAGGTCCACTGTCTTGTCCAGGAAATCCTTGATCGCTCAAGGGCCCTATACAAGCCTTGCCTATAGACCAGGGTTAATAAGAACTTATAGGAGATGACTTCATTACTAAGTAAAACATTCCCCTTTCTGCCCAGTTTAAAACCTCTTCTACAAGTGAAAAAGATGCTTAATTTTGACAAAGTTTCACTGAAAGCACATACAAAAGCTCATGCTGAAAAACAGAAAAAAGTGAATGAGTTTGCTTAAATCAGTAAATTTCAATTATACTGCATCTGTTGCTTTAAAAACACAAATGTAGAAATCTAAGAATAATGATTTGAGGATCTCTGGTTGCTGACGAGAATATTTTAAGAAACAATGTTACTAAAGACTAGGGTCAAATTGAGCTTCGGTGTAGGTGGGCATAACTTCCATTGCCTTCAAGGAAAATTGCACTAATGTAAAAATAAGTGTTGCCATATATGTCACTTTCCTTTTAAACCGAATAACTGGGAAATTATTTTAAAAGCAGGAAAGTTTTCAGATTACCTGCTGCTAATGTTGAAGAGATGCATGTAGTATTCTGGTAGGTAATTTATGGAGAGGTACTTTTGTATTTAATGTGTTAGGGGTTTCAAAAAAGACACTCTGACCTGCAGCTAAAATAGTTGTGAATCATTCTACTTGTAGATGACAAGATGCCTCCTGAAATTATTTCTTTTGCAGTGTCTTCACAAAGTGACACTATTCTCTCTGCAGGCAAACAAGAAAGAAAGAAAGAAAGAAAGAAAACCATAAAAAAAAAAACCCACAAGCAAAAAAACCAAGTAACGTTTCAAGGCCAAAGAATTCGCCTTTTTCCTGATGTAGCAAAATCCACTCTGCTTAGTCTATGTAGACTTATGAACTTAAAGACAGAATTTGTAGAGAAGGGTGTTAAGAGTGCTTATCTTTTATTATCCAAAAGAAATTAAGGCTCCAAATAGAAGAGAAAAGATACCTTTTTCATGACTGATGATGCCAATAGGCTGTTTGATATTCAATTTGGAGCACATAACCTATCAAAGACGACAGAGGACTCTCTCTCTACAGATTGCCTCACACCATGTGAATAAATCCCACTGGTTACCTCTGGAATATATCGTATAGGAGAAGAAAGATAAAGATTCTTCTATTTCACCAGGCTCCATTTCACCAGATTTCTTTATGGTTACCCTAATAAACCCCACAACATGATGAGTTATGAATTAAGATAGAAATTAGCTGATGTAGCCTGTTATCACGCTGCAGTAATTCCCTAGGATGTGTGACCTCAGTCTGGATGGGACATTACAACAACTAAGAAAAATGGTACGACTGGGAATAAAAATTATTTACATTGAGTCTTTTCCATTCTTATGCAAGTCTACTTAGAATTATTATTTCAGGATTGGGGAGCATCTGGTAGGTCAGCGTACTGCCTGGTCGGCTTGTATGGATAGGAAATACTGAAAGCAGTATATTGTGTCATTTTGCACCCAAACTGTACATTTGCAAAACATTAGAGTTACTAATGCCAGCAATTTCCTTCCTTTTATGAAATTTAAAATAAACCCAATATGTCAAATCAAAATAGTAGATAAACTGTAAAATTAGGAGATAATTTCATGTTTTGGCCAAAAAGGCTGTCTAGGTGCAGTATGAAAGCTTTCTTATGTTACCTGACCTTTTGTGTTGTTAGTTAGATTGGACTAAGTGGAGTGCATATGCCTAACCTGATGTTCCATTACTGTCTTATTATCATGGAAATTTTCCAAAAAATATCACAAATATTATGTCACGTATAAGTCCTACATAGATCAAGGATTTTTGCTTAAATTAAAAAAAAAAAAAAAAAGGAAAGAAAATTTTGCAGACAAGATTGTGGTTTGCTAATTATTTTTTTTTTCTGCTGGGAAAATAAAAATGAAAGATTTAGTCTCAGGTTGTATTCATATTACTTTGTTTGTGTCTAAGGTCATGGGAAGAGTACTTTGTTCCCAACAGGCTTTCAATTACTCCATGGCATGCACTCCTTGTCTGTACTACAATTCCCAAAATGCATGCTGGAGAGTTGTCTGACTGAATCACTCAGTGCTTTAAAGGAGCTTGACTGTGGTGCACCACTAATTGGTAGGGTGGGCAATAAAGGAAAAAGAAACGCAAGGTGCCACTGTGGTTTAGATAGATAGATAAAACTTACTTTATTTTGGG
Organism: Fregata magnificens; assembly: GCA_013389945.1. NCBI lineage: Eukaryota > Metazoa > Chordata > Aves > Suliformes > Fregatidae > Fregata > Fregata magnificens. The sequence continues at coordinate 92,715 of WAAD01003108.1, forward strand.
TTGAGTTGACAATGAGATTCGTCCACCTGAAATGCACAAAGCACTGGGGGCTTTGTGTTTCCTTTCCCTTTGTCTTTCAACATTTTCCATCCTAAATCTCTTGTTCTGCCAAAAAGTCCATTTTAAATGGTTTTCTTTGGTTTTAATCTGTTCTAATTATGAAGAATTCTTGCCATTTTATTAAATATTTGACAGAAGTTACTGGATTAAATGACTTGTTGATTTTTTTTTTTTTGGTGTAGCCACTGCTACTAGTAAAGCATACATTCTGTTTTTTAAGTCCAAATGAGGATACAGATTTAGCAGTGAAGAACCTCTAGGTAAGTTTCTTTTTTTTTCTGTAAGGATATTAATGATTTTATTTGACCCCTCAAATATATTTTGAGCAGATTATTTGGGTTTTTTTCTTGATAAAATACCTATTAAAAAGGTTACATATAAATGTGAGCCCTGCAGGTACAGGGATGCCATCCAGAGGGACCTTGACAGGCTTGAAGAGTGAGCCCATGTGATCCTCATGAAGTTCAACAAGGCCAAGAGAAGGTCCTGCACCTCAAGAAGAGAAGTCTCTGGGGAGACATTATTGCAGCTTTTCAGTATATGTAGGGGTCTTATAAAAGATGGAGACCGCCTTTTTACCAGGGCCTGTAGTGACAGGAAAAGGGGCAATGGTTCTAAACTGAAAGAGGGTAGATTTAGATTAGGTATAAGGAAGAAATTTTTTACAGCGAGGGTGGTGAGACACTGGCGCAGGTTGCCCAGAGACATTGTGGCTGGTCCATCATTGGAAGTGTCCAAGGTCAGGTTGGATAGGGCTTTGAGCAACCTTATCTAGCGAAAGATGTCCCTGCCTGTGGCAGGGCGGTTGGACTAGATGATCTTTCAAGGTTCCTTCCAACCCAAATCATTCTATGATTCTATGTATTCATGGTGAAATTTGGAACAGATACTGAAACAGACATTTAATTTTTTTTTTTCATTTAGTGAATATGTGTTACTGATGAACAACCACAGATTGACAGTATGAGTAAGTACTGTAGAAAAATGTAGAACTGACATTGATATTAGAGAAAATACATGAAAATTATTGCTGGCATTATCTTTGCTCCCTATACAGTATGGATATGACTGTGATGCTCTACTGAGCATCCCCCTGGAATACAGACTCTAACTCCTACTTACCTTTACTTTCTGAGGCCACTAACAGTCTTTGTTAAATATCCCATAACATTAACTGTTACCTCAACTCGAATGGCTACCCTATTCTTTCGAGGGTTTCTTTTGAGATAACAAAGCAGTTTTATTCTGTTAATATAATATACTTCTGTCTGAAGTATTAATAATATCATCTCTACCTGTAGGAGTTTCCTCAAGAGTAGTACTTTCTCCATTTTATCTATACAGTTTCTCTATTTATTTACTTTTGCAGCCTTTGACATTGTACTGGGTCTGGCTGAGGGGGAGCTGGTTTCCCCCCGCCAGCCTGCTGTGCTCTGTGTCGGTGGCTGGAGGCGGCACCAGTGTCTGGCTGCGGCCGGGCGGTGCCTGCCCAGCCCCGGGGCTGTCTGTCTGTCTGTCTGTCTGTCTGTCTCTCTCTCTCTCTCTCCCTCCCCTTCCAACATTTCTCCCCCCACCCCCCCGCTGTGGGCTGGGGGTGGGCGGCATCTTGGGAGGGGGCGGCCAGGACAGCCGGCCCGGGCTGAGCGGGGCTATTCCGTACCGTGTGACGTCTGCTCAGGGATAAAAGCTGGGAGGAAGGAGGGAGCGGGGGGCATTCCTGGTTTGGGACGTTGGTCTGTGTCCTCGGGAGCAGCCGCGGCACGTGCTGGGCCCTGCTTCCCGGGAGGGGGCTGGGCGTCGCTGTGGTGAGAGGTGGGGAGTGGGGTCTGTGTTGTCCTTTCCCTTTTGTTTCCGCACGTGGTCTTTGTTTCATTAAACTGCCTTTGTCCTGACCCAGGAGGTTTCTTTCCACCTCATGTTCTCCCCCTGCCCTGCTAAGGAGGGGAGTGATAGAGCGGCTGGGTGGCACCTGGTGTCCAGCCAGGGGCAAACCACCACAGACATCTTTTACCTAGTGGTCTAAAGAACAAGTCTACAGTCCCAATGTGCTTCTAACTGCTGCCATTTGGCCCAGCTATCCTACCTTTGCTTAGTGCACTGAAAAAAGTTCATAACATCTGGCAATTCTAAAATCCCATACTCCAGCTCCCTTCTTACAAAGTCTTCAGGAGAAACTGTGCTACCTAATACCTGACCTTTATTTTCTCATCAGAGGCCTGAAAAAAAAAAAGAACATCTCATTTCTCCAGTTACCAATCAAAGCATTTCCTTTCATCACTCTTGCCTCATTTGCCACCTCTCCAATCAGCAACCAATAGCTGTTCTCATCTCTCTAATCATTGCTCACAACAATAGCTCAACTGATTTTAATTTCAGCACAGTTCTAGTGATAGTACAGAAATTACTTTCCTTCGTCTAGCTGACAACATTCTTCTTGTTCATGTCTCCTTTCCTTCTAGACTTTAGTTGACCTTTTAGCACCGTGGACCACTACATGCTTTTGCCCCAGTTCCGCAGACATCTATTGTTCTGTTTTCTCACATACATAAATAAATATATAAATAAACAGAAACAATGAACCCCCCCTGTTTTGTTCTGACTTTTGGGGTTTTTTTTCCCCCAAGACATTTATCTACAGAATTGCCCTTAGCAAATTTTATCATTTGCTTCTTTTATCTGTCAGTATTATTCCCCTTACCTCACCTTGGCAAGGGATCATTGTGATCCTAGGGTCTTATCCTATTTCTTAAGACTTAGGTCACTTGGCAGTACAGATTTTTTCAGTTTGGGTTCTGATCTCCTGTTTCAAAGACTGAGTCTAGGTTTAGTATTTATGACATCCCCATCCTACTGCACCCCGCTATAAAATACTGGAAAGCTGCATAAATTATTCCTTAATAGGTAAAGAATAAATGTATTTAGTCCTTTTACCTGCAGGAAAGTGAGATGTGGAATTCCAGACTGCAGGCAGCCTTTTTACCTTCCTTTACATTCAGGAGCTTAAAACAGTTCTTCCTAAGGGGGGAAAAAAATCCCCACAACCCAACACACTGAATAGAATTTTATTTACGTAATTCTTCATAACTCAAACATTTGGGGTCTTCTGTCAAGGACATCCACTGCATTATCCAATTTTAAGAAGACCTAACTAACCAGGAATAGAGGCAGCTTCTGTCTGGATTGCCTAATCATCCAGATATTCTCACATGATGGGAATAAGTGTTTACATGACTCAGCCAGCATTGCCAATGATTATCTTCTGTTGAGGCTGTTGCAGGGAATAATTTAGAGTGTATTGAGCCACAGAAAGAGAAAGAATGAGCTAGCTCAAAATAAGGATTTGACAAATTTCCACTTTATCTTCTCTTCCTGGGCACACAGTGGGATTCAGAGCTCAGAGTTAGATTTATGTCTTCCCACATAGGACCTGGAGAGAGCTAAGCAACTCAGAATTGAATCCAGGAAACCTCTGGGCTGCCCAAGGAGCTACCTTGATGTAAACATGGGAATCACTGATGACAGGTGTATATCTAACAGCCTGACCATCTCTGAAGTCTGCTGACTGACTGAAAGCTCATCGGAAGATGCCTCCAGCCACTTATGATCCCTGACACAGTACCCTGCCTAGAAGCTAAGTTGCTTACTTACAGCTCCTCTTTCAAAGAATGAAACAAGATTCTCCCCTGTGGTAATGAAAAGGGTGCCACAATTGCCCAATTTGGTAGGATTGTCTATTAGACATTTATAAATTGGGAATTCTCTAGGTTCAGAAGGGTTTTTCTGAGCCTGAAAGAAACAGTCTCACATCTCTCCTCCTTCCCTTCAGGCTTTTATATAGAGTGAGTTTAACAAGATCCTCTCCCTGTCGTGTTAAAGCGGTTTCAAGATCTTTGGAGGCAGAAATAGAAATGTATGAGGAGTGGTCCCATCCTGTAGACTGTAATCCTTGGGGTTCTTGTGTGGCAAGTTAAAATGTTTACCAGTTGTATCACGTAAATATATGTAGAGAGACTAAATTTGGGGTAGCTAAAAACCAAAACAAGTTTTTACAAAGTCCTGCCATTCCTGGTGAACAAAATACTGTTAGTCTAGTCATAGACTAGTCATATCTGTTTCATCTAGCCATTGCTCTAATGCTGAGAAAATTATGGAGAAATTGTGTGCTTCTGTACTACTTGGGAAAAGGGTGATTATTCTGGGGATGTCTGCTTTACAGTTTATGGCTGCTTTGCTTTGGACACACTCCTTGAGGAATACCTGAGAGTGAAATACTGCTGATTACATGCAGAAATGTGCAAGACACAGTGAATCACCCAGGAGAAATGAGCGCTTCTAAGGAGCAGTTCAAAGTGCTGTCCTGAGGTAGATGTCTAAAACAGGTCTGTGGTATTGCACCCTAAACCACCGTTTCTCTCTCATTGGCTATAAAAGGAAACAGATGTAGATACTTACACTGTAGTATGCCTAAAGTAATAGGAGAATCCAGGTCATCATATTTACCCAAACAGCTACTAATTTCTAATCTATCATGTCACTGTGCAATCAAGATACCAAAAAAAAAAAAAAAAAAAGATAAATAGTAACAAATATTAAAAATATCCAGTGGAAAATCGTGTGTGCTAAAATTCACAAAATCACTGGGATTTGCAAAGATATTTACTAAGTGATGTTAACCATGTACTCAACCAAGAAATAATGTGCACTGAAAGTAAAAGCAAAGTGAACTTATTATACTTCTCTCTCTCCCTATTCCAATATAATTTTTTGATATTACAAGATATGCTTGATGACTTTGATATAAACTTTGAAACTCCTAAATAACTGCAACATCAGTAGCAGATTGGTGAGAAGTCTGAAAACACAGTGTCTTTTTTTTTTCCTTTTTTCCTACGTTTATATCCAACAGCAACTGAGAAAGCAACCTTATCTAACAGGAAATAAGCCACTACAAGGACAGTTAAAGCTATACCTAGGAAAACTATATAGTTTAAATATTCTCCTCAATATATCAGAGATAAAATATGGTGTCTGGATTTGTACATACAGTTCGAGGCAATCTGAATTTGACACAACCCAGGGGAATATGCAAAGGTGAATTTCAGCAATGCGTAATTGCTCTCTGCTCCTGGGGCTTCTAAGCTGTTAGTTTTGGATAATACCAGAGAGACTGATGGCTGTTTTAGAAATGACAGCTTGCTCACAACCTCAGTGGGTGTTTAATCAACAGATTTTACTACAATGCAAGGACACTACAGCTAATCTGAACCTAGTGACTGGAGCACATTTCGATACATGGCAATGGGTTAATTAGTCTCCACATCATGCACCTGTTCAGATCTTGCCACAACTCCCATTTCTCCACTCACTTATGTTATGTGTCCCGTGGAAATTAGAGCTTGAAGTTCTCATCATGACCATGAAGGGCAGTGGGTTGGAGGTGGCGGTCTGCATAGGTCTCAAGCCATCAGGGCACTGGGAACAGCTCAGCTGAACAACCAGACCTGGGCATTCAGAAGAGCTCTCAGGTCCCCTAATATACATAGACTGTAAATGGCTCTGCAGTGCATGGCCAACCTCAGCCTGAGCCTGAGCGTAAGCATGGTTTGTGTCCCATTTCACTCACAGGTCAAAACCCGAGCATCCTAAATCTAGACTATAGATCTTCCCACCCAGGGTTTCAAAGCCTCAGTTGTATAGATTGACTTAGACCATTTCATTACTTACTTGATGTTATAGTAGAAGGTAGTAGGAGAGAAGCTTCTACAGCTCTGGTCATGCCTGTGAGATTGTAACTCTTGAGACTGCAAGTCCAGGGCCTTTTACCACTCATCTGAGAGTGCTACTGCTTATATGCCAGACTCACAAGCAAGGCTCAGTAGGGTCCCCGAGTCAAAAACCATGGCTTATTTAGGCCTGTGGCACCCACATGGTATAGTCCCAGTGAACATTTGTATACCCATTCTTTTCACCATTCCATTAAAAGATCCCAGTGTATCACTTCATAGATCAGATGTTGGAATGTATATAATATTTTATAAAATATGCCTTCATCCCCTTGTAATAAATTAAACTGATACCATCAGCACTGCATTTTGTAAAACACGGTAGCTGTGGAAATAAAAGCACATCTCTGAAACTCTCCAGTACGATTATCTTTGCACAATAGTCTTTTCAGGGAAGTACAGTAATTACCAAACAGAAATATGTGCTCATTATTCTAATTCAATTACCTTTCAACAGCTGGAACAGTGACTGTTTCTGTCACCGATTTCTAGATTTTAACTTTATTTTAAATTCAGTAAAAGCCACAAGTCTTCCTTAATCGCAGGTACTTTTGGCTTCAGGACAGATGATAACCAGAAATTATAACAGAAGTTTTTGAAAGTTTTACAGGATATCCGACAGGGTTGGCTGGGTGATTGGTTAAATAGTGAGATATGCTTTCTACGTCTAAACCAGCAGAATGCCTCTAACCTATATCAATGTTACAAAAATCACCTGCAGCAGACTCGCTTTTTCCTAACAAGAATAGATAACCCTCTTCCATTTTGAATATTCTTTTTAATGTTGTGTACTTACCCCAGGAGTAACTTAAATAAAGTGGCTATATAAATGCACATGTGTTTAGATAAAACACCACTATAAAAATTCACATTTAGAGCAACTATCATGACTGTAGCAGAAAAATCATTCAGATCTGTAATACTGCAATAGCATTATTCAGTTATGAAACAGAAAGCAAACATATATATATGTATATACAACAAATGTAACACAATATATTATAAAACAATATATAAGTATGTACTATAATGGCTTCTGTACTATATTACTTCAGAATTGTGAATCTCAGAACTGTTGAGAGTTACAAACTTTAATGAATGTCACTTCTACTGAACCCTTGCTAGAAAGCAGAAGAGCCCGATTTTTTTTTTTTTTTTTAGCTTCTAATATCTCTCAGTGCATTTTGTGAAATGAGTGATATTTTGGAATAGCTACATTTGTTGACTTAAAACCACTACCTCTTCTGGCATTTTTTACTTCAGCTATAGCTAGAAGGTCAAGAGCCAAATAAACAGTAAGATAGACCTCTATGCTATTACAAACTGTTCCAGTAATTCTGCTTCACATTGTGTAGGAGAAAATTTTTGTTATCATCTCAGGACAGGGGAATGGATTTACTCATTGTACCTCACGTTGAATCATATCCAAAAATCTGCGAACTGAAGGTGCAACTCTCAAAAGGGTTTAGCCCCTTTTTACTGGGGGGAATGTATTCCTGGGTGAATCAGACATACATTTATCATAAATATAAATATCTATCTTTAGATGCAGAGTCAAAACATTTCTCAGTACCTCAAACTGTCTGCCTATCAGTATGCTGCTGTCACAGAGTTTATTTCTTGAATGTGCCTCTCTCTTTATATATTCATTGCTTTTGTCCACGATGCTTCTCTTCTGAAAACATAAGATAAACACCTTTGATCAAGGGTTTATTTAAACAAAGCAAACAACCTTCTCCACTGAAAAACTATCCTTAACATAGAAACCAGAAAATAAAAGATATCTCTCTTCCACATTACACAAAAGTTTAATCGAGTATAAAAATGACATGTCTTGCAAGTGAAAGTGCAGTATTTCCTTTGCGGTGTGTGCTAATTGAACTGTGCAGTAGACAAAAGAAAACATCACTAATTATAGCAGTGATTAAAAAGTTGTATAGAATTATCTGGCAGGTGAAGACATTAGTTTATGTCCAAGGCTAATGGATTGATACATTTGTTTTATTTTAAGGAAACACTGCAAAGACTCTCTTGTTTTATTTCAGTACTACAGGGGTGAAGTTCAGGACAGAGTGGCTCTGCTTGAAACCAATGCACTAATGAAGTGCTCAAAGTATAGGGTTTGTGTAGGTTTGTGCAGGTCATCAGTACAAAAGGAGAATTTTAACCCAAGTGCTATTTATCTTAGAGAGCCACCGTCTAAAAACACCACTAAATGATGTAGCTGGTTGCTGTTATGGGAAATATTTTGGTACTATGATGTCACCAGAGAGCTACAATTCACAAACAACTTCAGTATCATGTATTCCATATTAATTTATTGTTAGTTGTTGCTTATTAAATAATTAATTGCCAAAAAGTGCAATGGTTTGGCATTCAAAACACATTCCCGAAGATACTTGCAGGACATATTGACTGTATTTCATTGTATTTTTTTACTTTGAAAAATGTGGTTCTGTGTTTTCCAGACATTTTAGTAGACTTTTATAGGTCATTTCTTCTCTAGTCTGGACAGGTCTGCTGCTTTTATTGCCAGTTACAATTTACAGCAACAGGTCTGCAATGTTTTTCTACTTGAACTCAGTGGACCACATCAGGTCCTGATTACATCCTTCTGACCCAAAGAATGTTGTTTCTGTAACCCAATGGGAGAAGTGATATGAAAATCTGCGGAGTTATATGCAATTTGGGTCTACTTGTTATGACTTATAGTGTCATCTTTATTGTAATGACATATGGGCTTCTTGGTCAAGGAGCATAATTTTCTTCACTGACTTCATGTCCCTCATCCAAATTTGTCTCTGTTCTGTCTTCCTTCTGGTTGTTTGCATGTGATTCAGCAGATGTGAAAATTCTACTCAGTTTGTTTTATACAGTAGCATGCTTTCAGACAGACCTCTTTCAAGGGTTCTGCAGAGCTTTAGTCAGCTTGCAGTCTTCTATTATGATATGCCGACACAAGAAAAATCCTTGTATTAAACAAATCCATAAATCAGCAAAACATTTGAGAAACAAGGCAAGCCAGTACACTGGCAAAAGTTCAACTATTTGAAAAAGTATTCTCTTCTTAGTCCCAGGTGCTTTAAAATGAGTGAATAGCATACAAATGTTCACTTCAAAATAGTATTTCAGGCAGTTGTTGATTATTAACTGTTTAATTTTTAACCACTGTCATTTCAGATCTCAAATTGGCCATGAACGATTCACCATAAGCCATGCTGACTTCCAACACTAGTGTTCTGCAAACAATCAATCTTGTGATGAGGATTATGCTACTTAGGAGCTAGAAGGTATTCAGGGGCTTTGTATACATAGTACTTCAAATATATATGGAAGGATGTAAGCAGACATACTGTGCTTAGTAATATTAAGAGGATTTTCATTATATTGTATATGGATTTGAGGCATTATTCTTCACAAATGACAAGCTATTCTAGCTCTCTGCGGTATGCTCAGTTTCTGTCTGTGAGCAGAGGATAATGTTTGCTGTGTTCTACACACAGTTCGGTGGCCTGATCTTGCAAATAATTATGTATGTATGTATATATAGAGCTTCACTAAGAGAATTACTCACATAAAGTTACTCGCGTGTAAGTGTTTGTAGGAATAATTTATGAGAGACGAAAGCAGTGTAAAAATGCTCTGATTCAATAATGAAAACAAAACGAAAAGCAACTATAAACTGGCTTCAGCATTGTGGATTCAACTGTCTGAAAATTGCTTATGGGGAAGACTGCTTCTTAGCATTTGACACACACTATCTGCTCTACTGAGACAGCTAGTAAGTGTTATTTTGCTTCTTTGTGCTAGCTGACAAATCTAGCTGCTACTGGTTCTTTTTCTATTATGTGGTATTAACTATATTTCTATACAGATTTCACAGATA
>WAAD01003109.1:0-14176 GCA_013389945.1 Fregata magnificens
ATGTGCAGCTGAAATTAAAAGGAATTTTATGTGCATATAAAGTACTGTAAAAATAGTATATAACATTGTAAAATCAGCTATGGAGTGCTGTACTAGTTAATGGACATGTGAAACTTCTAGCCTTCAGCTTCCTTATGCACGAGTTCTTTTCCTCCAGAAAGAAAAGGAATGGTGCTTAATATCTCAAATAAATGTAGAAATACATTTTTTTGGTCTGATTTTTCAATACAGTGAAGTTGTTGTGATGGCTGCTTGCTAACTTGCGAATGGAGGAGTCAGTGGAACGAACCCCTTTTCTGTTCCTGATGCCTCCTCCTTTGTGTCAGCGTTTGTTTTCCTGTGATCCATACTGAGCCAGTTGAAGACACTTTCTACTGGTTTAATGGTCTGAGCAGTTCTCTGTGAGGTTAGATGCTTAGAAGGGAGATGGTGGGAGGGGAAGGAAGGAGATTTGTCCTTTCAGAAGCAGGTACCTGCTGTTGAATAGGCTTAGCTGCACTGTAACTACACACCTATGGGTTGGTGAACCAGAGATGCAGCAGAACATTTAAAACTGGGAAAGGCTCCCCAAGAAGAAAAATCAATTCTGTGTTCAGTGTAAGATTTCGGTAGTGTGCAGTGAGATATGATGTTGTCAGACATTTAGTGATACCAGGAGGAGGGAAGAAATTACGAGTATTTTCCATTTTGACTACTTTTTCCACTTCAAAGAGACCTGAGAATTCATATAGAAAAGTTATTGCTGAAATGCTTGTCCTACCAACACAAGTGGGACAAATTAAATTTGTATGAGCTTTGCTAACATCTGAGTGTCTCTTGACTTTGTAACATCAGCATCTTTAACGTAGGTTTTTTGGTGTTTGACAGGAAATAATTTCTGCCAGTTGAATGCTCAAGTTGCTGCCTTAAGAAAAACATGGGCACTTCTTTATTTTGAGGGACTCAGATTGGGAAAAAGTTGATATTCACAACTAGACAAATTTTACTGCTTCATGTCTTTTGCTGTTCTAGGCTTAATTTATCAAATACTTGCTTCTATATGTCCTCTGCTGTGTTTTCTTCTTTTTGGATACTCTGACAGTTTCATAATGCACTGTCTGCAAAATTTAGATGCAAAAGCCCCTTGCCAAAATGAGTCTCGTCCCAGATGAATCTGTGGCACCAAACAATAGACAATGTTGAGCTCTTGGTCAAGTGCAAATAACTTAATATTTAGGAGAAAGCATCTTAAATATTTGTCACTGCTTAGTCAAAATTCTATTTTGAAGTGCTTTCGACATCATAGGAGAATTTACACACTTGAAATATATTCCTTAAAAAAGAAGTTTTAAACAAACTATTTTGATGTACAGGTATAAGTGCATCTTTCCTAGCTGAAACTAAGTTGAAGCAGTAGTGTTTTGAATTCTGTAAGTAGTGTTACCTAAACTTTTCAAAATTATTGGTAGCTCTTTCACCAGAAAGATATTTAAATACTTCAGCTGATTCTAGCGCAGTGAAAATCCAGTGTGGACAGTCTTTGAATTCTCTGCAGCACTGATTTTTAAGTGAATAATTCTAGACATTCAAATACAAATCATAGTTTAGGAATGGATTTTATGTTATTTTCAAAGCCATTTGAACTCATTTTTCCAGCCACTTTGTCAAGGAAATAGACACCAATGTTTCGGTGTCTTGTTTATTCTTTTGCCAGGTGAAGATCCATATAATTTACTGATAAATTCAGAGAGATTGAGAGCAGTTCATTTCCATTCAGTTGCAGCAAAACCTGATTTAAATTTTGTTTGTTTTTGTGTGCATTAGAGTATGGTAACTTAGACGAGAATTCTTTGGCATGAGAATTGACCATTTGATCTTATTCAATCTGTTTGAAAGTTTCAGTGGAAGTAACCTGTTCACATCCATATTTAATCTACTTTCAGCCTGCTGTGTCTGCCATAGTTTAGCATGGAAGAGGAAAGAATTTCTCGATGGATCATAGGAATTTTAAGTAAATGAGTTTGGCCTCATATAAAATTACAATATTAGTGTACAGCTGACATGTTTTCCTCAAAACATCTGTTCTATACTGTCTGTTCTACTTTATATATTTTAATAAAGTGCATTTTAATATAATGAATATGGACCTTTCAGTTCACAAAGTTAGACTTGTATCCAGTCCAGGCTTTTGACAGTATTTCTCTTCACGTAATAATCCTGAAACATTCTTATTAATGATACTTTCAGTGTCCAGAGATCTCTAAGCCAAATACTAATAATAAAACTTTCTGTTTATTAATATGAGGGGATGCATAATGTTTGTATTACCTGTTCTTTTCTGACCTTGTCCTTCCCCACAAGTGGAAATCCGACTAATAGCAAACACCAGTTGGATGTCTCCTCCGATCAGTTTCCCTACGTATTTCACAAGACACTGTTCTGCCACACTGCGAGCAGAGTGCAAAGGAGTGGGTCTTCAAGTATCTTCCTCCAGAAATCTGTTCTTAGTCAGACATTCAAGAGGCAGTGAATTTCTTACTCCCATCTAAGTAAGCATTCCTTCCCACTTCCCTACCCTTTCTGGGAAGACTCCACTGTCATTCTTTTGTCTGCTGCTTCCTTTGGATGCCCATGAGGGAAACCTGGCATTGGATGCTGTTTTCACAATCTACAAAAAAGTTCCTGACTTCACTTATTTCCTTCTCTGGACAGAGGAAGTCTCCTGGCTGAGTTTAGCCTGTCTCAGTCTGTCTCAGCCTGTTTGCCACAGCGTAAATAGAGAAATACTGCTTTAATAACTGGATGAATTCAGTCTCCCATGTGGTGTATGCCATTTTTTTTTTAAGTTAACTCTGCAGCATTTTCATTCAGAAGGTGGAAAGGGACATGATTTCTTTGGAATTTTAAAGGGTATAGAGTTATTTATAAATGCAAGGGTCCACTCTAAGTGTTCTTCTGAATTTTAGTGCTGGTGATAACCGATGTGTTAACAGTGAGAGTTTATAAGCTGTTTGCATATCCTGTGTGCGTTTGCACTTGTCATCTTAATACTGAATTAACTTCCTTTGCCTGTAAAATTAGTTTGTAACACTCGAGAAACTTTTTTTTGTTGTTTTGAATTTCATCCACTCAGAGATACTATAACATTTCATCTGCCTGCACAAGTTTACGTGCATCTTGAGAATGAGGTGGATGTTCATGTAAAATGAAACAAGATACTCTAGATTGATGACTGTATTTTAAGTTGAGCTTGTGGGCTTTCAGATGAACAAGCTGTCTTGATTTGTGCCCTCATATGTGAAGCGTTACACTTTAATCTTGAACTCTGAATTTATGCATCCTTTCTTTCCTGTTCTGCAAACATCTGAAAGAACCTCAGATGTTAAAAAAAAAAAAAAAAAAATCCTTGCTTTATGCTTAGTCCAGGAATAAAAATTTCCAAATGAAGCATTTGAGCAAGCTAAATGGAGGTTTAGCTTTAGTTTGAGCTAAGCTATTACATTTCAGCAAAAGGGTAAGGTAAAAGGTTGTAGATCTTTCATTATCTACTGTAATTGTGTATCTACTGTTTTTAAAAAAAAAAAGCTGATATTTTATTTTGCAAGCATTATTATATGCAGCTGCTGTTCAATATTACCCAAGAATCTTACAAGTATTTGCATCAGTTCAGATTAGCAGCTATGGAAAATAGAGGATGAAAGGACTGAGATCTCTTAAGCAATTTAACAATTCTGTATTCCTGGAAAAAAATTCAGATGTTTGTGCTGTGTGACTTGAATACATTGGATGTTAAATCTATCCCTCTTCTGCTAGTTCTCTGGAAAACACTGCTACTAAATTCTTAACTTTTTTTTTTTTTACTTAAATTGGCTGCCAATTTGTTTTCAACTTCTTAACTGGTTTGCAGCTTAGTTCTCATGAGATGCTTCACTGGGTCTTGTGAGTGTGGTGCTTCATCAGAAAATGTATAAAACTGTATTTAATTTCTTCAAGTTAATGTAACTCAATTGCTATTAACTTGAGCTGTATTCCATTCAACTTCATATTTTATGATAATGCTTGGTCTTTCAGTTGTATTGATCATCTTTAATTTCAAGAATACCACATGCAGAACAATTCAGAGAAGTTTTTAGTTCCTGAAATTTATGCTTATTTTAAATGTTAATAAAAAACTATCGTATCTGCTCTTTGGGTTGCTAGTGAGTATTGATGTGTTTTGTTTTTTGTTTTTTTTTTTTTTTTTTTAAACTGAAAATTAGAGGGGGAGACAGGAGTATACTTGTCCTGGGAAGTAGATGAAATGCAGAAACACCAAAGAGAATGAACAGCTGTACCAGACAAAGGATGTTAAACAGCCAAGTGAGTGTTCTTAGGTTGATTCTTCACTCACACTTCAGTGTAGCTTGTCAGATTCTGGAAGAATCTTTTGAGCAAAGAATTAAAATTAAGTATGTTCACATAGTCCAGTTGAACTCCTAATTTGGTCTGCTTGGGTGTGGGGTTTTTGTTTTGTTTTGTTTTTTATTTCTCATATATATTTCTTCCACTTTTCTCTTAACATTATGATTTTGCTCTTGGCCTTACATCAGTTTACAGTCTTAGAGTTAACTTGCGGTCCAGTATAAGGTTCCCTACTTCACATTTTCTTAAATAAGTCATATATTTACCAAGGCTTTGAAGGTTAGTTGTGTTCAGTGCATAGGCCATTCCTCTGCCCCAAGTCATTGTTGCTGTTTACTAGACTTCCCCAGCTGATTTCATGGTCAGTGATTTTTCTAGTCTTGCTTATTTTAAGTTGCTTATCTGAAGAAGTTATTCAGTTACTAGTTTATTTCTGTGAATAATTGTTAGTCTTTGGAGCAGGCTATACTGGTAAGTGGCATCATTTTTATCCTCATACTGATTAAATGACAAGATAATGAAATACGATTAAGTTCTACATTAGATTAAAAAAAAAACACTGAAGGTTTCCCACACAAGCTGTGTTTTGAAGACTTTGCTTAACTCTCTTGCAAGTTCTAGTTAGCTTTCTCTGTGCCAAATCTGTCTTAACGGTGTTCAAGACTTTTTAGGTAGGCTGAAAAAGTCTCTGTTTAAACACAGCTTTTCTGCAGCATTACACCATGATGGAGTTTCTCACTTAGTGTCTTTCTTTAGATCTAAGAGTAAGATTGCGACTGTTGAGGAACTTGAATCTCATTCAGTGAGCCTGCCTGCTTTATCTGCAACAGAAAATTCACTTGAAAGGACACTTTGACTTTTTACCTTCTTTTTCTTTTGATGTTCTCCTCCCATTCCTTGCAATTCAATTAATCGTACCTATGGCATGTAAAAGAAGAATGAGCTGGTTTATTCGGTTGGAACAAGTGGGAGGGATAATGGGAAATCTTTCAAGAAAATGAGAAACAGATGGAATTGTGTGATATTTCCACCTGCAGGGAGCAAACACACCAACAAAGCCTAAGGTAAAAGGAAATTGAAACACTGTCCAGATGTACTCTGTTTCACTATGCATTTGTATGTTGGTTCAGTATGGAGCTAAGTTTGTGTTTGGTTTTTGTTTTTAATAATTGAAGGAGCTTTATGATCTTAAACTTATAGTTCTAATGATTACAAAGAATAAAAAGCTGGTTTTCAGCTGGGAGAAATTAAGTTTCAAAATTTTTTTTTTTTTTAAATTGGAAGGTACTTCTCAGTCCTTCCCTCCTCCTCCATCCTTAAATACTCCAGAAAGATCTACAAGCAGTGCAGGGAAAAGTTTGTGTAATGCAGGTATTTGAACAAATGAGTTTTGAAGTTTAGGAGCTTAGAGGCCATCTACCAGCCCATGAAGGAATCTGCAAAGGGAACTGTCAATCTGCAGTGCTGCTACCTGGGTGACCCTGGAAAATAATGCAGCTGACTTTTCAAAATGAGCATGTGAAAAGAGACTTGAAACAGAGTTTATGCCTATATCAGATCTCAGATCACAGGAGCTGCTGTTTTTTATAATTGTGCTCCTCAGAAGTTAAGGTACCACTGAGGCAGAGACTTACCAGAGATCCCGAATGAGACCATCCCTGCTGCACAGTATTGTCGTTCAAACGATGCATGAGAAACAAGGGAGGAAAATACCCTATGGGTACAGATCGGGAATTAATGATTTAATGAAGCACTGGGATAATAGTGTGACGAGGTGTACAGAACAGAATAGCTACTTATTGTGCTGTACTTTTAAGTCATTCAGTGTGGTAAGATTTATTTAAATAAGCTAGCTAATTTTTCTTAAATGCTGGTATCAAAATACTGCTGGAGAAGGAGAAATTGTTATTCATTTGGTAGTCAAAAGGTAATCTTGAATGTGATATTTAAGACGTTTGTTTCTGCAAACATCAGTGTCCGCAAATTTCTCCTCTTTGTATTTTTAGAGAAACAGATCTTCAACTAGAATGCAAAAATGTAATGCAGTACTTCTAACATTTATATCTAGTCAACCACCAGCAGGCATCAACTCATCTATATTTATTTGATAATGTAATAATTCTGTTATAATAAATCACATTTTCTACAGGAGAGTTGAAGGACACACAAAGGGTGAGACACTTGCACTAGACTCTTCACGAATGGATGTCCCCGGACTTGAAAGCTTGTAATTGCGACAGATTGAGGAAANNNNCAAATATATTAACTTTTTTTTTTTTTTTGTGGTGTGGGAAAAGGGTTAAATAGAAATCAGTAGTGGTGGGATACATGGAAACTCTGGGGAAAGGACACTAAAGGTAGAGGAGTGTTAGGGACTGAGAAGGGTTTAGTGGGGGAGGTACAAGATGAACCACAGATAGAGAGGGTGTAGAAATGGATGCAAAGGGCTCTTGAAATAAATTTGTTGACAGTAACTGGGGATTTTTCAGTGTTAAGATTGATTGAGCTGGGAGAAAAGAACTGTAGCACAGGTATTTCATCACACAGGTAGGAGGAAAAAGTTGAAAGTATGGGTGCCTGCTCCCAGGACGGCTGTGGTTCTCTGGTGGTTGCAACTTTCCGCACAAAGGTAAGAGCTTGACCTTGAATCGCTTCTGCCTGAGGAGGGAAGTTGGGAGGGAAACATCCAAGTTGGTAAGTAATTTACCCACTAATCTAGCAAAATTTAAAGAAGGATGAACTCTGTGGAGCTTTTCAAAGACAAGCACAGAAGTGCTGAGTCTTAAGGGAGACTACAGCTCTGAGTATGAAATTTTGCAGGAGAGATTTTAGACAGTTTTGGCCTTCCCCTGTCATCTAGCTGGTATCACTAATAATAAAAGGCTCACTGTTGGCTGATTTGGATCCAAGTTTGTAGTTCTCACAATCTATATGGGACGCTCTGATATTGCAGAAAGTTCTGGGACAATGTTCTTTTTCATTACAAAGCTTCACAGACTTAAGTCGAGCCCAAAGTCCTTGGTCAGTAATGTTACCAAAGCTAATACCCAATACAGATCAAATTAAAATCTTACTGTAATGTAACCCCCAAAAAACGTGTAGGAGTCTTCTACCCCACTAACTCTAAAGACATGAATCAAAATGTGGGATGTAAAAAAGATGTATTAAATAGCACTCAGTTCATTTTTTTCCTGATTCTTTCTAAATCAAAGCACTTGAAACACTTTCATGTGTCTTAGTATTCATAACATTGTGCTCAAAAAAGATCCTAAAAATAAATACATGAAATATGTAAATAAAGCAATTTCATTTTATTGCCTGAACTGAGATCCAGGAAGTATGAAAAGATACTTTAGTCCTAAGTTTTAACAAGTTCAAGAAGTTCGTTGCAAAAATATTTTGAAATTTCAACCCAGCCCTTTTTTTAGATATTTTACAATCAAAAAAGCTTCCCACAAATTGCGTCATATAAGAATGGATATGCCAGTTAGACCAAAGATCTGGCTAATCTGATATCCTGCCTCTGACCACAACCAGTGGTGAAACACTTCAAGAGCAGCCTAAGAGGAAGGAAAGCATAAGCTGCCTCCGGCATGTTCTCCTAGTCTCCAGCTAGCTGCGACTTTCTAAATTGGGACCCTTTCTGGATTTTTACTTCAATGAATTAGTTCAGTTGCTTTATGATTTGTGAGTTATATAAATAGCTCAATGCAAGTTGAATAGATTCAGAAAACCTTTAAAAGAAGGAAATTGTATAGCAAAACTTTTTTTTTATATTATTAATATATCTACAGTAGAAACATGACTCATTTGACAGCCAAGAACAAAAGAGTCCATTGAGAACTTTCTCAAAAGAACTAAGTTAAGCGTGGATTTTCTCTGTTAAAAAGAACCTTTAACCAAATACAAAAAATTATCAAGATGATAAATGGAATGTTATTCTACAGGCAAGATGGCATTTACTTTGCAAAATTAAATCTATACTGCACATGACAGAAATGCGGTTGGCAAGTTTCAGTTACTAGATGTGTCTAGAAAGACTATCCACAGATTTTCCACACTCTGTTTTCACCTGGAAAAATACCTCCAAGCTCCAGCAATTAGTTACCTTTGGAGAGAATTTGGTTGAAGTTTCCATCTTTAAATGTGTTTGGTATTCCAGAGGAAGCATACTAAAGCAACCTACAGGAGAACTAAATATGGGAGTTAGATGGGGGCAGGTGCTGCACTCCCACTGAATCAAGTGCTTCTGTCCCTGTACAAAGACAAAATGTACTTGACGTTGGGTTAGTTACTGGCTTGGGTTTGCTCTCTCCTATTGATTTCTTCCCTCATGCTCATGTCAGGGCCTGCAGGAATTAGCAGAGGTAAACCTGTTCCCAGGTGAAAGTTGGATCCTTTGCTTTTAGCTGAAGTGTAATGGCTGGAGGAATACTTTCTGAAATAAATAAATGGTGCTTAGGAATCCAGGTTTTCCTTCCAGGAACTTCTGTTTCCAGAACAGGGGTGAGATGCTGTTGGATATTACCTCTTACATTCTGCGGATTTTAACCTGAGTATTCAGTCTTCTTTACAGAGGGCTTTTGTAACAGATTCTGAATTTCAGGTGTACCATAATTTACACAGAGCTCAGATTATTTTAATGCTGATATAAAGATATCTTTACCCAAGTTCATTTATTACTTAGGGTGAGAGCTACAATGGAAAAAGTCCTTTTTATACACTGTGGTCTTAAGTTGTTACCTGTGCAAGTGCTCAATCTAGTTGTCAACTTTGTTATGCACTTCTGCTGCCTGTGTGCCCACTTCTCCTACAGAGCAGTATCCACACAGTTGTGGGTCACAGCAATGAGCTTTGCTGCTTGCATTGCTCTCAACCAGACTGACCAGCTCAGCAGCACCCTTGGCCTGCTGCAGGCTTCTGACTCACAGCTGGATCATGTCTGGTGAGTTTGGAGCAGGATCAGTTCAAATGTGCAAAAGTAACTCCACCGGGCTAGCAAACAGAATGACTGCCTCATCTGGTACCGATGCAGGACAGCAGGTGCATCTGCAGTGTGGTGAAATGAAAAGATTTGGTATCCACGGTTTTCTGGCTTAATTCACTGATTAACAGCATTATAGAAAAGGAGGGGACAGGGCTGTCTTTTTTTTCTGTTTTCATAGAATAGTTTGGGTCTGAAGGGACCTTTAAAGATCATCTAGTCCACCCTCCCTGCAATGAGCAGGGACATCTTCAACTAGATCAGGTTGCTCAGAGCCCCGTCCAACCTGACCTTGAATGTTTCCAGGGATGGGGCATCCTCTCTGGGCAACCTGGTCCAGTGGTTCACCACTCTCATTGTAAAAAATTTCTTCCTTATATCTAGTCTGAAGCTACCCTCTTTTGTTTAAAACCATCACCCCTTGTCCTATTGCAACAGGCGCCACTAAAACGTCTGTCCCCATCTTTCTTATATGCCCCCT
The DNA here is from genome assembly GCA_013389945.1 of Fregata magnificens. Lineage (NCBI taxonomy): Eukaryota > Metazoa > Chordata > Aves > Suliformes > Fregatidae > Fregata > Fregata magnificens. The sequence goes on from WAAD01003109.1 coordinate 9,846, forward strand.
TTAAATACTGAAAGGCTGCAATAAGATGTCCCTGGAGAGAAGGCCTCTTCTCCAGGCTGAACAACCCCAACTCTCTCAGCCTTTCTTCATAGGAGAGGTGTTCCATTCCTCTGATGATTTTTGTGGCCCTCCTCTGGACCCACTCCAACAGGTCCATGTCTTTCCTGTGCTGAGGACCCCAGAGCTGGACGCAGTACTCCAGGTGGGGTCTCAGCAGAGCAGAGTAGAGGGGCAGAATCACCTCCCTCGACCTGCTGGCCATGCTTCTTTTGATGCGGCCCAGGATACGTTTGGCTTTCAGTTTTGGTACCTCAGACTTTCTGTTGAACAGCAAACGCCTTTTAATCTTCATGCCTTGGTTTCGTGTCAGTCATGTGGACGCTTCTTGACCTAGCAGGGGTTAGGGAATAAACTAATTGAGCATGCAAACGCTGTAAAGATAAGTTTCACGAACTTCTTTTGTTTCAGACTTTCTGACAGTTGATCCCAAGTCAGGATAATTATTCCAGCTCTGTAGGCAGAGTTTGGAATAGATGCAAGAGGAGCTCTGGGAGGCTGTGTTCTCTCTCCTGTCTAAAAAAGCACGGAGGATGGGCTTGCTAACTGCTTGCATTAACCAATTGTGTTCCTCTTCTACCCCCTTGCTTTCTAGCATCAGATATGTTGAAGGGGCAGGTGTAGGTGGGCCAAAAGTTCTCTTAGCTTTATAATATCAGTGATTCTTGTAGGAAAATTCCTTCTTCCAGCCCTGCCAGTCAGGAAAGTAGTGCCAGGAAGCCTGCAGCAGTCAGACTGAACTGGAGGAAATAAAGATACAACTTCTTACAAGATTTAATCTTGGGGCATAAGTAAATGTGTAGACCACTCTGTTATGTTCACATGCACTATGAGGTGTGTTAAGAGGAATCTTTAACTTTCTGGACATTCTAAGTTTTTGTCTTCCCCCCCCCCCACCCCCCCGCTGATGCCTGTATATAGTATCTACTTCTGTAATAAACTGATGAAGTCGTTTGTACTTGCAATCTAGGTAAATAAGACCAAACTTAAATTCACTGCATATAGGCTTTGGTAGCAAAGAACCATGATTGTTAACTGAAGGCATTTGAGAGATTTTAAATATGGAGCTGTCTTAATATTATTTGGGCATCTTTCACTTGAAATATTTCAAAAGCTCTTTCAGATTTTTCTTGTTAGATTAGGATGGTCCACCTCCAAGCTAAATCTGAGATGTTAAAAGTATTATCTAAATTTGGTTGGGTAGAATTTAATGTGTGAGCCTAGCCTAGTAAAACTAGAGAGCAAAGCCATTTCATGCTAAGAGGTTGTTAGTAATAAATTAGGGTGTTTGTATAGCTTTACAAAGAATAAACTAGATTTGCTTCCTGTAGGTGAATTAGCCTACCATAATGGTAAAAATGTACCAGGAAGAAGTAAAAAGAAAACAGAAGTTGAAATCTAGAGGGGAGTTTTGCTCTGCCAAGTGTATTGGAAGAGTGGAAACGTGAGGGGTTTTAGCATGTTTCGTGGAGAAAGGTGATTGAGACAGATGCAGCTGGGTATAATCTTTAGGCAAAATTAGACTGTAGCTGTTAGTGCTACCTTAGCAGTTTGGGGAGAGGGAGAAAGACTGTCTTCCACCAGTTTAAATACACACCAAATGAAAAGTGGGGTAGGCACAGTGTGGAACATCCAGTGATCTCAATTTCACCATCAGATGAGCGACATGATTGCTGGCTATTTAAGTGTGTATATCTAAGTATGGTTTAGACAGGGCGCCACAAATGTACCAAGAAGTCTGATGGAGACCCGACAGAGAATGGTTACGGCTGGTTCGGGGCATGACAGAAGCTGCTTAATTTAGAACCATGAGACCATCAAACATTGCAATGTGCGAGGGGTAAATATAGCTCCCAGTTTGGGAGGTATCAGGTTCGGAGTGGAAGGAAGACGGAAGCAATCGGGACAAATTGTGTGACTAGTATGGAAATATTTGCTGCAGTCATTCCATTAACCTCAGGCACCAAATATACTTTAGGGAAGCATTAGGGGAATGTGTCACTCGGCAGCCTGTGCCTCTGCCGGGCAGCCAAGGTGGTGGGAGCACCGCTTGCAGGGGAAGCACTGCGCTCACTGAGCGGGTCCCTCCTCGGCTGCCTCCCTCTGCACATCATGTGCCTGGGGAGGTGGTTTTCACAGACTGTCTAGGAAGTGAAGCACTCAAGTATTTTGCTTTCCTCCTAAACTTACGCTTCTGTGTTTTGACCGAGCGCTGCAGAAAACTGTTGATTTTTTTTTTTATTACTCTCCCTTTTTATATATTGCTGGAATAAATGACATCCTCCAGAGTTCTTTATTCTTTTCGTTAAGCGTGGGAGGGCAGATTTTGGGGTCTGTTTCTGGTTCTTTTGAGGGACCTATCAACTTCTGTGGCTTGGAGTTAGGTCCCTGATGGAGTGCTTGACACTAAGCTTCCTACAATGATGCTGAGAGGCAGACAAATCCTTGTCAGCTGTGTGGCAAGACACCTTGATATTGCTGCTTTGCTGCTCACCTGTGCTAAGTAACCTCCATCATCTGTCTCTTTGGGCTGGCAAAGAGTGAGGCAAAATGCTTGTCAGAGGCGGTATAGCTCTCCAGCTTGTTTAATTGGTTGTGGGGTATTTTTTGTTTTAGGAGAAACATGTTCTGTCTCTAGGACTGTTCTCATAGGTTTGAAATTTTTGTTATTCTTTGATACAGTTGTTTCATGCAAAGTGTGATCTGGCTTTGTTAGAGACAAAATCCATATCTCTGTCTGCAGCTAAATCCAGCTTGACCCCAAAGCTGCTGATGAAGATTCTGAACTGTTCATAAACATTTTTTCCTGATACTGTGTATAGCTGCCAAGCAAACATGAAGGGATGCTACTGTTCCAGCCTTGATAAGCAGGTATTTAATTGCACTTTGAGGAATTTACTTTTGGGTAAAGGTGTCTGACTCTTCAGAGCTGGAACACTGTATGATGTGTGAAAATACCAGATATTCGCTGACTGGGGCAGGGGAAAAAAAAAATTTACAAATATAATGAAACTTCTAAGACATGACAGCAGAGGGAGCCATTGAGATTTGGTTTGTTTGCTTCTTTTTTAAAGGAAAAAAAACTCGGCCTTCAAGTCATAGAGCACTTTTTCCCTTCATATTTAACTCAATAGACAGATGAGAATTTGGAGGGGGGGGAAATCTATGTTAGTTCAATACATTTTACACTACTGTCACTTGTGGTATTGAGATGTGCTAGATATTTGATTATATTAGCATTCTGGGCAGCTTTCTAAATAAATTCTGAGAACATAACTTAGTGGAGCAATCAATGACATTAGTTTGTCACATGCACACACTCTCTGCTAGAATGTGTAATATTGTTTATTAAAATCTGTGCTATAAACCTGTGTTATTTTTAATCTGTATTATTAGTGGCCTCATTTTTATATCTACTGATATTTCTTTCTACTGTTTTGTATTTACTTCAGTATATATATTCCCATATGTTTGCACAGTGCCTGGAGCTGCGTGGGCTTTGTGAGAATGTTAACAGAAGTTTCCAAAAGCGAGCTATGTGTGCACAAAATGTGTTTCCATGTTTTCAAAAAATTTATTAACAGTAGACTGCGGCAAATGGGTAAGAAGAAAAAGGCATTTAAGTTCTTATTATTGGCTCTTCTTATTACCTGCTAGAAACCACAACAAAAAATGCCAGCTCATAGTGCTACACGCCGTCTCCACAAACATATTAAGGCATGTGCACCCTGAATCAAACGGTGCAGCATAAACTGTGGCGTGGGAGGAGAAAGCGGAGGTGGGAAGATGAAGTTAGCTGCATAGAGCAGATTTGTGCCAGTTGAGATTTTACTCCAGGCATCTTAGTTGCTGTAAACTAGAGCTAGAGGATAATGTTTCCCTTAGAAGTGGTGTTTAGCGTGCTTAATGCATTTTGTTTGCATCAGGAGTCAGCTATCACGGAGTTCTCTAGTTTTGAATTGCAGTAGTAAGAGCATCATGTATACTCTTCATGATGATTCCTGTTTAGTTACATCCTGCATGCACATCAGTCTCAAAAAGCAGGTATTCTTCTTCAGTGCACAGGTTATTTTTTTTGTGAAGACATCTAAGATACAATGCTGATTCGATGTTTGAACACTACTTGTGTCTTTGTGAGGGGAGACTTTCATTTCACGCTTTTCTGGCCATCCCATCTTCACAGTTGTTCTGGTGTACCTTCTAGAGCTACTGAGTGTTTGTCAACAAACGTGGATGTTGGAATGGACTTCAACAATTATTTTTTTTTTTTTTTT
>WAAD01003109.1:20564-142111 GCA_013389945.1 Fregata magnificens
GTGTCTTAGTTGAATTCTATTTGTCAGAGATTGCTATTATTTCTACACTTGCAAACTTACTCTCTGTTGTCAAACTACCTTCTCCTCCCCACCTGAAAAAAACCTCATTCCATCTGTGTGATATCTCTTCATGAATGTCCAACCATTAACTCAAATCCCCAAAGGGTCTATATTTATAGCCTTTATGTTTGTATAAATACAAACATGTTTTGTTTTATATGTACATATATAAAGCACACATATATAAAGAAGACGAACTTTCCTTTCTGTTACATATTCACACATCCACATCCCATTTTTATCTCTGAAGGCAACTTTGCTGTCTTACTTCATGCAGACCTGTAAAGGAAGGTATATTTTTGGGTATCATCTTTGCCTTTCTTGCATGTTACAGCCAATTGTTGAAGATTTTTCTGGTATTTCCAAGAGAGGAAGTATTTTCAATCCAGTTACACAGGTAAATTTTTTCTAATTTTCTGTGTCAGTTGTTATAACAGCTATCTGGGCATGGGAATTGCAGCCTTACTCTATTCAAATGTGCAGGACACACCTGAAAAGATTTTTGTGTTTTGTTTTGGGTTTTTTTTTCCAGGCCATTGCTTAGACTTTATCACTTCTTTAGCACATCACACACAAACTTCATTTCACAGTTCCTTCCCAGCCTACCCACCTTCTTTCTTTCACTGCAAATATGCCAACTTTTTCTTCTGAAGTAGCCCGATGCCAATTTTTTTCTATCTTTTAGTTTTTCATATAGATATCATCATTCTTTTTCATGCCACCAACTTACCTCCGTACCCTCCTTCAAAATCTTCATCTTCTCTGTGCCTTTATAAAGGATTGTTAGGTGATGTGACCAGAAAGGCTGATGCTGACCAGCAGCATCTGGTTTTCTTGTACTTCCCTCACCATGAGCTGAGGTTCAGCTGGCTCTTATACAGCTGCCTAGTTTAAAGTAGTCATCCCTAAGTAGTGTCTATTCTCCATGGCAAGACATCAGGACAGCTTCTTGCATTCTGTGATGTGAACCCAAGGCAGCTCAGAGAAACTCCTTGCCATTGCTACCAGGATGATTCACTGGGCAGCAAATGGATGGTATCTACCATTTGTGACTTCATTGTATTTCTTCTTCTGTTACCTTAGAAACCCTGCATGGGAAGGCAAGGATGCTTTTTTTTCTCTCTTTTTTTTTTTTTTCTTTCCCCCTTCCCCTCTCTTCTCTCTGTAGGTTTCTATATTGTCTTACTGCGAAAAGGAGTCCTGGTCAGTGACCAAGTCTCCTAGATCCTGTCATAATATGAATAAAGTAGATGTGTGAATTTATAGATTAAAGTTTCAGGGTGGTTGTTTGTTTCCTAAGGCACAATCTTGGTCTGTTGAAAAATCCTGAAAACTCATTAAATCACAAAATCTGCATTCTTTTCCAAAAGAGAGTCCCAGAGTTGCCCTTAAATTGCTTGCCAATAATAATAATTATTATTATTTTTCTATCCTATCTAAAAGATCATCTTTTGAATTGAAAAATTTTAACCAGTTCTAAAGCTGTGAAGGATGCTCTGTTTTTGGGGCTGATAACTGGGTTTTCAGAACCGAAAGTTTTTCCTTCTCATCAGTTAATCCCAAAGAAATGCATAGAAAAGCTCACTGCTGGTATTCCCATCTGTATTGATCAGCTGACCCACCCTTTGGCCAGGGCAAATCATAAAGCACTTGCACTGTAAATGTTTTGTGTAAATCATGTAGCACTTCAAAAAGCTACTGGGAAAGTCTGTTGAGGTCTCTGCCATGTATTGCTGTGCCTGTCACCAGAGACTCCTCTCCATTTAATGGAAAACCTAAACTGAATAGCAAGAGGATGAAAATGTTGTGGTGTGTTGACTTTGCATTGTACTTTGTCTTTTTGTTTCTTCTTTTGATCACATATCTTAACAGTTTAAAAAAAAAAAAGTGTTATCCAACAGGTCAGTGCTTTTTAAATGTCACCTGTAGGTCTGGTAATAGTCAATAGGAGTTTTGTCATTGTCTTTGATGAAGGAACATTTAAGACTTGATTTTTCTTGTGGGAAGCGGAATACTTTTAAAGACGGAGCAGTAATATTTTGCAGTGCTGCTGATGCCACTGGCAGAAGGCGATGTGCTTTCCAGGCTTGGGGTGTCTCCAGTGGTGTGGTGAAGGCAGGTGCCTTGCCACAGCCCTGGACCTTGCAAGTGCCTTACTTCCAGCCATGCTTCCTTTTCCAGCCTTATAACTTGATGGTTAAACACTACTAATTTTTTAATGTTTTTTTTTTTAAAGTGAAACTTGTATTTTCTTTTTGCCAGCAGATGGCAGTGGTGTAGGAGTGTTTGAACATAACCATTGGAAAAAAGGGCTTTGCTACAACTGTTTGCAGGCTGCCATGTACTCAGTCTCTTCCAGCTGTGAGGGGATTATGAACGTATTTCTCCTTGGTCTGCCTAAGTTGGTTCATCTCATCAGCACTTTCTGATCAATTGATACGTGTGTTTTTGGCAATTACTTTCTAGTGTGTGTGAACTGATACCATCTTGGGTATTAATGAAAATGGATGCTAATACAATAAACAGAAGTACTTTTTACACAGCCTTTCCCTAGCGACATAGGAGCATTGAGCATCTTCAAGCGTTTTTCCTTTTAGAAATGGCCAGGTGAACATTTTCTGATATGTAAATTAGTCTTTTAAAAAATCTGTTGGTATCATGATGCAGGATTTGAAATGAACTTGTTTTGGTAACTTCTAATTTCTCAGGATGGATCACTCTGCATTTATCAGGAGTGGCTTTATGGGAGGGGGATATAATGAGCTGTCAACCCCTTGTTTGCATGAGTGGGTGTCGCTCTTGCTTCCATCTCCTGTGGTGTGGTCCTGACTCCACAGCCTCCTCCCACTCAGGTCAGGGCTAGAGGGGGGTACCTGTTTCCACAATGTGCTCTGCTGATGAGTCATGCCTGTCAACATACAGATGCCAGAAAGTGAGTATTTCAGCCTCACACTGAAGCCCCCTACTCAACTGCTCTCTAAACCTGACGATAACTGCTCTCTAAGCCTGAACATACCTGCACTCTAAAAGTTTATTGATTTTTTTGGATGTTAATTAAAAATAACAACATTGCATTCAATGCAAGGCCAGAATTGTGTTAGTTGTGGAAGTGCTGAGCATCCCAGTACCTTATTTGTGCTTGAGCCTTTTCAGGATTCAGAAAATTGAGTGTATCTCTGGTTATGTCCCTGACACAGTAGGCGAGACGCGAGACTGACTAACGTAGACTGACAGAATAGGGTGCCTCATAAATTCAGTTGTTGCTTCTGCTCTTCTTTTTAGTGCAGCTGAAGTCTGATATCATGATGACTGTCTTTTATATAACACCTTATTTCTTGAGTGCACCAAGCATTTCTCAAAAGCTCTTGAAGTCATCAGCTCAGCTTCACCACACCTGTGTCAGGAACTTGCTTCCTAGTTGATGGAGGGAGAGAGGCAGGTTGTCTCCAGTCATGACTCAGGTCTTACGAACATGGAAACAACTCCCAGGGGCTCTTTCATTTTTGTTCTGTAAAGAAGTTTTAAACTGCTAGGCTCTAGCCTACTGCATCTAGACTTTCAATGTAGGCTTTTTGGTCAGTTGGCTAAACTTAGGTGACATGAATCTCTACCACAGCTAGGAGTTTGAGTGAAGAAAACCAACTTGTGTAGCTATTCTTCATAGTCCCAGAGTTAATTTGGAAAAAAACCTCATTTGGGAAGGAATTTGAGACGGACAGTTGTATAAGTAATTGGCTCAAGTGGGAGGTCTTGCACAGAATTATCAGTATGGATGAAAACATGAAAATAGCTGAGAAATTTCTAAATGTAGATCGACTTTTGAATTTATCACCAGGAGTGCAGGAGGAGGCACAAGAAAAGAATAAATCAACAGGAGAAGGGAAAGGAGGGAAGATATTTAAATGAGGGGACAAGAAGTTCAGCAGAGGGTTTGTGAGGTAAGAGCTGTATAGGCATGGACAAAAATGTTTGCAAGATTTCAGGAACTGGAAAAATGATTGGCTATATAGGGAGGGAAGCTGTGAGTGATGTTATCAAGGAAGTCAAGTAGGAGGTGGCTGAGATGACTAGTATTCTTTTTCCCTTCTGTAGAAGATGACATAGGTGATATCTTCTTCCGTCACATGCCAAAAAAGCACATTGACTCTATCTGCAAGGAAAAGTTGCGTGAAAACTTCATGCCACATATTGCAAGTGCACATTTCTCCATAATAAATCCTACCCTCTCCCTGTTTTCTGACCAAACTGTAGTAAGTATATAAATATAATATACTTTTAAGTGTAATTAAATATGAGACAAAATACTTCTAAGACACTCCACATTAGACATGACAGCCCTAATTTTACTGTCGTTTCTTTATCCTCTGGGTTTGCTTCTCATGGCAGTACAAATTATGGCCCTGCTGTGTGGCCACAAGATTTAAGCTGAGGGTAACCCACAGAAGGGATATATTGAATCACTGGTCCTACTGCTTACTGGCATCTGAAACTTAAGAAGCTGTGGTTACTTCTGTTGTTGTTTTTAAGCTTCTATCATGTGTAGAGCGGCAGTGATAAGTACCAGCTGCTACAAAAAATGCTTTGGTCTGAAATTCAGAATCTTTTGGGGGAAAAGATTTTTCCATTACATTTTCACACTCATTTTCCTGGGGAGCAAAAGGCACCAACAGTCCTGTTGCCAAGTATCTCTTATCAGCTAAAGTGAAGCATGTAATTGCTCATGTATTGTGAAACTTGTGTAGGCTACTGGCCTTTCTGAAATATGTAAGAGTTATGCTCTTCAACTTATTTAAATGTTTCACGTAGGAGCTGAGTGGAGGAATTCTGACTTCCACTTGGTAGCCTGAAGGTCATTTTCTGCTTCAAAATAATCAAAAATATGTAGAAAAATGAGGAGTTTTCAAAGATGAAATCAGTTCTCAAAAGGGAAAAAAAAATTGTACTCAAATGCAGATCATGATTTGATGGTTGTACAGCACTGAGCACACCAGGGTTCTGGGCTGGGGATACAGAATATTATTGCAATACAAATAAAGACTGCTCACACTTTAATAATTTAACATAGTGCTCACGAGGCCAGTGAACTGTATCAGTCAATGCTTTCTGTAAATACTGAAAACTGTTCATGTGAATTATCAGCATGCTTATGCAGCTCCAATGTTGTTTACTTTGTACTATGCCTTTCAATTTTTGATGGCACTGCCATTTTGAGAGAGAATTTACGTAGTGTATTACAGAGAAGGAGGTATGTTGTACTTAAGGTGAAAATGGGTTCATTGCATCCAAGGAAAAAATGAGAATTTGAGCGTCATTTCTCTACTCACCATTAAAACCTATCTGTGAATAAAAAAGGAGGTACAAGTTTGCCCATAGAAGCATACATGTGTGTCAAATATGCTGGTACCCTTAGCCCCCACACCAGTTAACAGAATAATGAGGAAAAAAATGTGCTTTCTAATCCTTGTTGGATGAAAATGACATGCAAGGTTCAAATCCAAAGGAAGAGAGGGGTAACAGGTAGAAGATGAAGGTAGGAAAGGGAGGAGTAATGAACTGTCTCTCTGGTTTCGTGGTTATTTCATCTTCTGCCTGTGAGGAGCAGTGAGGTCTCACACCATCTAACACAGTGGAGGGACTTACGGGGCCAGAGAGGACTGGTGCTATGTGAGTAGAGGGGCTGGGACAGGGAAGCATGGAGAGGGAAAAATCTTTACAGCTGATGGAAGCATTAGCAGCCAGCCTGCCAAAAGCACTGTAAAAAGAAATGAGTGACGTTGCAAATGAAGACAGATGTGCTTGCAACGGCAGGCGACCGTTTCAGTGAAAAGAAATGCCCTTACGCCAGCAGGATGGGAGTAACGCGCTCTGTGAAGCATACAGGGACATGGCAGCGTACAGTGACCATTAGAAAGAGATGCTGATTTCCTTTCAAGGTGTTGTGTAAACATACAGTATCTGCAGATACCTGTTGAAATTGTGTGTTGCAATTCTGTTACAGTTGCATCAGTCACCTACCCTTTTGCTCGTGATTTGTGAAGGAGCGGGAAGTTAAGCAGACAAGTAATGTTGCTATGTACTTGGTGTCCTGATGGAAACCAGATTTTTATGAATCCAGTGATGCAGTAAACTACTAGAATATGCTTTTTATGACTACCAGAAATGCCATAACATTTCAAGGTACTAGCTTCTGAGGATAGATTTATATGATTGAAAAATCTTTGAGAAGAACAGATGTGAACACTGGAACCAAATGAGAGTATGTATTTCTCACATCTGTCCCTTTAATTTTCTGCATCTTTGTGACTTTGTCTGGAATTGTGGGATGCTATATCTGTCATATGCCAACAGATGGCAACATTATAAGTCCATTTTTAAAGATGGTTAGAAATAACCAACCTCTCAGCTGCTCCAAATTTAGTCAGAAAAAAAAGAGGAAAATTAATTCCGTCTTTCCTTCAATGTAAAATGATATTGTGTGCCAGTTAAAAAACCAACAAACTACCCCCAAAAAAACCTCACCAAAAACCCCACAATCACAGTACAGTTATTTGTTCATTCTGTTTTAATAATTCTTCCAACATCTCCTGTATTTCTTCATTTTACATACTTTACATTAAATTTAATATTCAGTGTTGTTTGACCTGGTTTTATTATGTTACCCTTTCACGAGTATGTATGAAACAATGTTCAGTGATGTTTCCTAAGCCTTTGGAGATCCCAGAAGTAATAAAACTTTAACGTAGATAGACATCTCAGGTGTTTTCTATTGGTTTCCTTGATATGTTTGTACAATATTTTATCAGAAGCAGCAATAGCAACACAGAAGTCACAGGGTGAATTCTCATTGTTTCACATTATACAGAAATCAGATGAGATGAGCCGTTGATCCTGCTATCTTAAACGATGACGCTTTATAATAATACTGAATGAAATTCAGACTGAGCCTTTACAATTTATGAATAAAGCAATTTGCTTGGCTTGCTGCAGCCAGCTCACTTGTATCACTTGGCCATGCATGGTGCACCGATGGGTTGGGAGGCTCGTGGCAGCTTCTCCAGCTTGCTCAGCAATTCAGCGAGTGATGCCAGGGGGTAGCACAGCAGTGCTGGGTGGTGAAATGGGGTGGAAAGTGAAGATATCTCAGGAGGGAGACCTAAAAGTATTGTGGTAGAGGTGCAAACTAATTGGGCAAAATCTTTAGGGGATCACCATCTTGCTTGAAATCGTGTCTCTGCTTCAGAGTTTACAATTTTTTTTTCTCCCTGTGTGTGTATAACTTTAAAATCTATATTGTACACCCAACAGATCTGCTTTTCAGAGTAAAAAAACATACTTACTTTATATTTAAATTAGAATCTTCATTGAAAGAAAATGTCATGTATACAGCCTTCACCTGCTTTCTAAAAATACTGTTCATTGAAATTAAATTTGTGAGCAATCAGTCTTTAGGAATAATCTGCACAAAATCAGAGGTAAGGACATTCAGAGATAGGGACAATACTGAGAGCAGGAATAGGCTGTGAGGGGTTAGGGGTAGGACCGTTGCTGGTGGATAGGCAGACTCCAGACTAAACTCTATGTATTAGCCTAGGTAACGTCCCTTTGTCTTCAGGTGGGTGGATGCACAGGAGAGGCTTGTTGGTTTGAGGTCACATTTTTACAAAGGGATTCTGAATATTTAAAGATGAAAAATCCTTTACAAATATGGGATGATTATTGCTATCATTGTGCCTACTATTACAGCGTGCATGTAAGTGTCGGCACCTACTTGGAGTCCTACAGCACAGTATCATTGAACTGAAGAGTTCAGAGAATGTAATCCAGGCAGGACTCTTGATTTTGTTACAAAGCAGAGACTAATGACACCACTGTGATTTGGCTTTAGGCCAAAACCTGTTGCCTTTCATAATTAATTGGCTTGTTAGCTTGCGAAGAAGAATGCGCATAGGTTGTACTAAATGGTGTCAAGTCAATCTTAGAAGCAGGCAATACAGCGTACCTCAAGGGTCTGCTCTTGAACTTTTTCTTCATCCCTAGCAAGCAAGTTAGTGGAAAAAGTACTGGATATTTTTGATGGTTAGGGCATCTGTGATAGCAGCTGCTTTTCCTCCCACTGAATCTTAAATCCAGTTTGCTTCAAATATGAACTATTGACAGAGATACCAAACTGTGTAGCTGGCTTTGTAAATTTATTGCACTTGGTAATTAGCTGTTTCACCCGCAATACCTGAGTATGAGCTATGGGAAGAAGCGCTCTGTGATGTGCCCCATGCTACTTCTGGGGTCTACATTTCTGCCATGTCCCAGCAATGAAGGCTGAGGTGGTCCTTTCCTGCTTCCCTCCTATAGTCCAGGTCATTCCCATTGTGGAACCAACTGGGTCACACTGTACTTCCCTCACTGCAGCTGCACTATCTTTAAAAAAAAAAAAAAAAAATTAATACCTGGAAGTGAGAAGGGATGATGCCTCATCTGGTCTACTCTGACTTAGGACATTCTATGATTCTATGGTCTACAGCTTCCTCACAAAGGGAAGAGGAGGGGCAAGTGCTGATCTCTTCTCTCTGGTGACCAATGATAGGACCCGAGGGAATAGCAGGAAGATGTGCCAGGGGAGGTTTAGTTTGGATATTAGGAAAAGGTTCTTCACCCAGAGGGTGGTGGAGCACAGGAACAGGCTCCCCAGGGAGGTGATCACAGCGCCAACCCTGACAATATTCAAGAAGCATTTGGACAATGGCCTCAGACACATAGTGTGAATTTTGGGGTTGTCCTATGCAGGGACAGGAGTTGGACTTGATGATACTTGTGGGTCCCTTCCAACTCAGGACATTCTATGATTCTATGTTTGAGGACCAAGATGAGGAGAGCACCTGGGTTCCCTAACTTCATAAAAATTGTCTTGCAAGTGCCCATTTCTGGGCACTGGCTTATGTTTCTAGGAGCCGGGGGAAAGTTGCTGTGTTTCACCAAAGCACCCTCTACTTCCATTGTGTATTTGATGAGCTGTGCCCTGGATTCTGTTTGAAAGTGTCAAATCAGAAGACAGGCTGTGCTATTACCAAGGCTTAATGCTGCTGTGCTCCACGCAGGATCTATCTGTGGCTATTGAGCATCAACAGGGCAACTTCTGCTGGGCATCCTGAGAACTGTGAGGCTGCAGCCTGAGGAAACAGCCAGCCCCTTGAAAAACCCTTAGAAGCTGCAGTTGCTCACACACGTGTTGACCTCAACCTTGTGGAAGCAGTTGTTCAGATAAAAAGCCTGTTTCTGAATTATTGCAGGTGCAGTGCATTATTATTTTTATCTATTATTTTTGTCTATGAAACCTCAGTATGGGATTTGGCCTTTTTAGAAAATACCTTGAGATACTTGCTCTCGTATGAGACTGAACTTGAGTAAGTTTGCAATCTGTGAAATGTATAGGACCGAAGGGCATTGGTTTATCCTGACAGGTGTCAAGTATGAGATCTGTTATCTGTGGTGCCCTTCGAAAGGCAGAGACTGGCTGGAGACTGTAGGGAAAGGTTGCCTGGGAGGGAGCAAACTGGGGGTGAGAGCTGAGCTCTGTGGCATTTCGTTTAGAAATTGCAATGCCTAGTAATCCACTCTGCTCTGCATATTAGAGGATATTTTACTAATATATTTTGTCTGGTAGTTTTGGTGGCTTTCTAGGGCCAAATACTGTGTGAACTGGAAGATAGAGGATTGCAGCCACACATCTGCTGCTGTGACATGGTACTCGTACATAGGCTGTGCTATGGAGGAGCTACGGATAAATCCATGATGAAACTGCGCCCGGATGTCTGAGTTGTACCAAAGAGACTTTTGGAGTCTGTATCTCGAACAGCCCAAGTCAACTAGCTGACCTTTGATCAAGGCCCTTTTTCTCGCTAGCTTTCTCAGTTGCTACTTCCTAGCCCTTCACCCTTGACAGAAGGAAGGTGTCTTATCTCATTAAGGTGTCCTGATAAAATATATAAATAATACTGAAGTGCACCAATAGTCACATGAAAAGACCTGTAAGCCTTGATAGCAATGTCACCTCAACTTGCAGGATACAGACTGTAGATTTATGCAAGTATTTAATAGTGGCTTGCCAAGAGAATCGGTACTCTTTTCAAAAGGAATCTTTCTTTGTGTCTTTTGATATTTAAAGAGCTGTAATTACAATGGCAAAGCTTTGAATTATTTTTTTTTTTTCTGTCCTCTTTTACACATTAATTTATGGACCAATCCAACATTACAGACAAGCTAATGAAAGAACCACACACTCCCTTTATTATTTTTTCTTCTTTTTACAGTTTCACTTGTGTGGATGAATGCAAAGTAGTTAATGCTATAAATAAGTTTAATGATGTATCTCTTCTCTCAATTGCTGGTTGTTGATGCTGCAGTCCTGCATAATAGGAAAAGAAAAGAATTGAATTTAAATCTTTGTCTCTCTTTTTCTCTCTCATGCTCCGAAAGGTTCTTCCAGCTACTAAATACAAGTATTGCTCCCTTAGTTCTATATATTTAAAGCTCTCAACATGATTCCCTCATCACCTCCCTTCCACTCCCTTTTTTGTATTTTTAGCTTTGCGAAAAGATCAAAATTACATAAGCCAATTTGCTTCAGCAAAATTTGGCAACCTCCTATGAAATGATGTCTTTTCAGCTGGTCAGGGTCGGTGGTGAACAGCAGCAGGTATAAAAAGGGAGGAAATTCCCACTGTGAGATTTCTACTACTGCCTCATGCAGCATCCCCACGTTGTCAGACATATTGTGGCAAAACCTGGGACTTGCACTCTTCAGGACTGAGAGTGACATTCAGCCCCGAACAGCAAAAATTGTGCTACATCCAGGTCAAGCAGCTTAATAACAATCTGGTTGTAACCTAAATTGGGGAACATCTGGGTTGTCTTTCACAGGTTGTTACAGAGTTTATTAGTCTGGGTGCAATCCCCTCCTGACAGCTCTTTATAGCTTCCACGTTTTTGATTTGGTTAGTCTGGAGCACAGGCAGAACAAACCTAAATTTGCCTTGAAACAAGACAAAGGGCTTCTACAGTTCCAACGTGGTAATGTGGAAAGCTATAAATAACTTCCGTAAAACTTAGGTTAGCAACACTAACTGTAATGCCGTTGATGGGACATGCGCTCTCTACACAGGGAAACAAGTACCTCGATCAGAAAGCCTGCGAGGCTAACAAAGCAGCTGATCTCATCCATCTCACCTTTTTGCAACAGGTTTGGGAACGGCTTGCCTCTGACAGCCATAGCTATCTTGAGAGCTGGGAGGTAATTTCCACATAAGGGACATCTGCAGAATGCAGGTCTAATTGTGCCCTTTTATCTAAGGAGGCAACAGTAATGTAAAATATATTCCAGGGTATCTTTGAAAGCATCAAGCTCTTTTCACAAAGGATTGTAAAAGATACAAATTGTCCAGGGACTCATCTGTCTGTCTGTAATGCTGATGCAGTTGTGTGACAATCTCTATCTTGAAGGGTTCAGGAAGAATATGAGCTTTGGGATTGGGGTTGCAAGATGCTATGGGACCAGTGTTTTGCATCACGGCAAGTGCAACATAACATGGTCCTTCACCATTGCATCAAGGGGCTGGGCATGACAGAAATGATCTGTGTCCCTTTAGACAGGGATCACATCCAGTTCCATTGAGGTGCAAGCAGACATTTTGTGCTAATCTCAGAAGAGAGACTGCAAAATCCTAGGGTGCTTTGATTAGATAAGGTTTTCTTTCAGAAGACTGCATAAAATGTTTAAAAGGGACCAGTGAGTGAAACTTAAAACTCCTTCCCTTGGAGAGGTCCAGGTGTGTCCTGGAGACTATTCCATGTTGTTATCCCCACTCCCTCTTTCCCTAGTCCCATTGTTAATTAATTCTTCTTTTGTAGTGTAGGATAGGTTCTATAGCAAGGGTGAAGGGTGCCTCAACCCCTGTTGGCTTGGAGGGTGTCGCTCTGAATTTAACACCTAAACCTGAGGAATGAATACAAGTAAGCATCACTGAGCTGTGCAGAGGATATTTAACCACTGTGCTGTTCCACAAAAGATGGGATGTCTTCTTTCCTGCTTTTTCACAATACAGTGCTTTAGAAATAGAGGAGGTGTCTCCTCTGTGAGGAAAGACAGCAGATGCCTGCTCTCAGAAGTGGTTCCTGGGCCGCTGATCTTGGGTGAAGCATGGTACCAAAGACCAAGCAATGGATGGAGTTAATGAAGACCTAGTGGCATGACCCTCTGGGTCCTTGTGTATACATGTAAAGATATTTAATTCACAGTTCATGAACAAGACAGCTAAATACTGCTTGCCCTTTGTTGGTCTGCCTTGAAAGGACAAGGCACAAAATGGAAAAATGAGAAACCTGCCAAAAAAGCTGGATGGATCTTGAACCAATGCCAGAAGAAATCCCAGAGTTCTTGACTTTCTTTGCATTTTGTTCAGGCCCAGGATACTAAATGTCCTTGGCCAAAAACATCCAACTGTGTGGTCCAAGTCTTTCTGACATTGATGAAACTCTAACAGAAAAGAGTTAGAAAGACTTCAAGAAGGCCAGGAAGGAGGACCCAGGCAACTACAGGCCTGGCACCCTCACCTTCATCCCTGGGAAGGTGATGGAGCAGCTAATCCTGGAAACTATTTCCAGGCACGTTAAGGATGAGAAAATCGTCAGGAATAGTCAACATGGCTGACTTCCAACTTGACCAACTTGATAAACTTCTATGATGAAGTGACTGGCCTGGTAGATGAAGGGAGGGCAGTGGATGTTGTCTACCTGGACTTCAGTAAGGCCTTTGACGCTGTCTCCCATAAGATCCTCATAGAGAAGCTGTTGATGTATGGGTTGGATGAGCAGACAGTGAGGTGGATTGAAAACTGTCTGAATGGCTGGGCCCAGAGGGTGGTGATGAAGGGTACAAAGTCTAATTGGATGCCAGTGACTAGTGGTGTACTCCAGGGATCAGTATGGGGTCCAGTCCTGTTTAACATCTTCATTAATGATCTGAATGATGGGGCAGAGTGCACCCTCAGCAAGTTTGCTGATGACACAAAACTGGCTGATATGCCAGAGGGCCATGCTGCCATCCAGAGGGACCTCGACAGGCAGGAGAAATGCCTGTCAGGAGCCTCGTGGAGTTCAACAAAGGGAAGTACAAAGTCCTGCAGCTGGGGAAGAACAACCCCATGCACCAGTACATGCTGGGGGCCACCCAGCTAGAAAGCAGCTTGGCTGCTTGGTCCTGGGAGTCCTGGTGAACACCAGGTTGAACACAAGTCAGAAACACACCCTTGCTGCAAAGAAGGCAAATGGTATCCTGGGCTGCGTTAGACCAAGTATTGCCAGCAGGTGGAGGGAGGTGATCCTGCCCTTCTGCTCAGCACTGGTGAGGCCACACCTGGAGTGCTGGGTCCAGTTCTGGGCTCCTCAGTACAGGAGAGACATGGACATACTGGAGAGAGTTCAGCAAAGGGCCACAAGGATGATTAAGGGACTGGAGCATCTCTCCTGTGAAGAAAGGTTGAGACAGCTGAGCCTGTTCAACCTGGAGAAGAAAAGGCTCAGGGAGTTCTCACCTGAAGGGAAGGTGCAAATTGGACAGAGCCCGGCTCTTTTCAGTGCCACCCAGTGACAGGACCAGAGGCAATGGGCACAAACTGAAACACAGGTGGTTCCCTCTGAATATCAGGAAACACTTTTTTACTGTGAGAGTGACCGAGCTCTGGCACAGGTTTCCCAGGGAGGTTGTGGAGTCTCCTTCCTTGGAGATCTTCAAAAGCCATCTGGACATGGTCCTGGGCAACCTGCTCTGGGTGGCCCTGCTTGAGCAGGGCAGTTGGACTAGATGCCCTCCAGAGGTCCCTTCCGACTTCAACCATGCTTTGATTCTGTGAAAACTCAAATGACCTCCTGAAATAAGACTTTATTGACAGTCTCCTTCTTTTTGGGAAAGAGAACAAGTATTTAAACTGTTCTCATGAGATGGAATTTTCCTCATAGTATTTTTCCAGATGTTTTATGGTCTTATGTTTATTATTGCAATAGTGATACTTAACTCTTTTTGTAAGTCAGAATTTTTTTGAAATTAATGAAAATATTTAAACAACTCTTTCTGGTGAAAAGCAACTTACAGTTTATTTGTGTGAGACTTTTCATACAAAATCGAAACTAGGGAAAGTTTTCATTTCATCTGCATAATTGTTATGTTAAATTGCACATTAGTTTTCACATGGTAGTGTTCAAACTACTCCTGCTGCAGCCAGGGAACAATGGGAGAGCAGGTAATTAAACACCTGCAGATTTTCATAGATCTTAATGGAAAAGTGTGTAGTCTGGCAGATAATGTGTCTCTTAAGTTGCCTAAGTAGAATACTTGAAGTACTGTTAACGCAGCACTTTTATTGACATTTTGAACACTTTTTCCATCAATGCCATTACAGATTAATTATTTTCAATTTTCTTAAGTGCCAAAAAACCCGCGTTAATCTGCATCAGCTCACATGGTAGAAAAGGAAAGCTCTGAAACATCTACAACCCTAGAAAGGTATATTATGCTAATCATTAAATATTTAATCTTACCTTTAAATTCATTTAAAATCAGGTATCTGTTAATTTTTCACTAGCGGGTCAGAATTTTTAATCAAAAATGTGAAAATTGATGGCTTATATATATTCTGCTAAACAAACTTTTCATGAATCACAGTCAATAAAAACTTTCCCTGGTTCCTTAGGATTTTCTTTTTTGAATTTAATCTTTTTTTATGTGGTGAAAAATTATGTAAATTTGAGAGAACTTTCTGAAGTAAAAATGGGGGGTAGTTTGGAAATTTTTTGTAGCAATCTTTTTTTTTTTTTTCTTTTTCTTAAGCAGCTTTAATATTTAGTCTTAAGGTCTGGAATCTTCTACATATTGAAATGAACTAGGTGCCAAAATTCTGTTGAAATTCAATTACGTTCGGGAGCCTAGTCCCTCTATAATCACTTTAACATATCTGTCAAAATTAAATTGATCAGTTGCGATAGCTAGTATGATAATTCAGGAGAATTTACTACCAGTATATGCTATTTCAGGAACTGTCATCAAATTTTAAAGAAAAGAATATTCAGTAACTGAAAAAAATCTAGAGGTATGTGAAAATGCATCCATTTAGCTCAGGTCTTGTCTTGTTGCATATCACAGCTGAATTTGATGAAAGTTTTGTCCTGAATGGCATTTGATTTGTGATATTTAAGAGCTCTTATTAGAATAAACTTTTCTTTGCTTTTTTTTCTCTGTAGCAGTGACAAACCAAGTGGTTAGTAAGGCAAAGCTTCTTGGGCTGGAGAGTGGAATAATGCTGTTAAACTTTGCGTGTTTAGTGGCCAAGCTGAAATGAACTGACTGTGCAGTGAAACTTGGAAGTATCTACCCACATTTAAAACCTGAGCAAGCCTAAAGCAAAGCTTTGAAGACAGAAGTGCTTACTGTGAAGCCACAAGGCTTTTTACTGTCCCTTGCTTATCCTTTTGCACTTCTGTGCTGGTGTTGGTAAGGTCAACTAAGAGGTTTCACCAACCCTGCAAAAGGTTTTGTTTTGAGCATTGCCAGACTAATGCAAGTGTGGAAGCACTGGAAATTGCAGTGAACGGTGAATGATGCAGTGAACTGCTCCCAGCCAGCTGGACAGACTTGCTGCCTTTGGATGACGTCCTGAGAACGGGCAGATCTTGGGCCCTTTGCTGACTCAAGCCAGACGGGAACCATTTCTTTGTGTCTCATGAATGTCCGCATGACAAACTTTCTTACCCCTCATCAACATCCCTCTCTGCATCCACCCAATTTTTAAGGAAAGTTGAGCTTGACTGTGGCTTTGAATGTTAGCCTTGTACCTCCACCCCCACCTCTAATTCTTGCACCACCAGCTTGTGGCAAGCTGCTGGATAGCTATCACCTTTGTGAGCCTGGAGTGAAAGTGCTCTGGGTTAAGGTTATGCAAAACCTACGTGCTGCTGCTCAAGCTCTGCAGGGTCTGCAGAGAGGTGGGCAAACTTTCCAGCTTCAGGCTTCAGGATGGCGCATCGCACTAGAACTAAACCTGAGGTAGTCTGTGCCTGCTTGAGGGCTTAGAAATGCAAGCGAGGAGACTTGATCAGAACAAAATGCCTTTTTTTGCTAAGAGAAATGCCAGAAATTGGGAAGAATGTCAACAAATGCTGCTGGAGTGCTGGTTTTCTTCTCTCTCTTTCAGTTGTGATATGCCACTGGAGCCTGAACCTGGCAGCATGGGATTGTCTGGGTAGCGACTCACAAACTGGTGTCAGCAGTTGGCTTCAACAGCCCCCGGGACTCAGCAGCCTCTCCCACATCTATAGCTGCTTGCTCTGTGCAGTGGGCATATGGCACTGCTACCCTCCCACTCTCCTCCGGGCTCCCCTCTCCTTCCCACCAGCACTTGGCAATGTCTGGACTAGCGAGAGCTCATCTCTGCTGCTCAGCTCTCTTTACATTTCCTCTTGAACTCTGTGCATTTGGGTTTTGTGTCCCTGTTTCATTAGCAAAGTGCTGAGAAAGAGTTAAATAAATTGGGCAGTGTGTGACCTCGGAATTACAAAAAGCCCTGGCTCCTCCAACTCAGCAGCCGACAGGGGATTCAGGGGGTGTGGTGTTGCAGATGGCAGCGCGTTATTACAGCCGCAGGATTGACGAACGTTTGCTGCGGAAATCTCTTGCCCTTGCCGTGGAGACTGACCTTGAAATGCTGCAGAATTCCTGGGGTGGATTTCTGTGTGCCTGTACCAAAAGCCTGAGTTGGTTAGAGGTGTTTGCTTGCTCTGCCTGGTAGCTGTAGAGATGACACTGAAAGGGACTGTTGCAGACTACCTGAGCGCTCCCTATATTCCTGAGTTGTCTAAGGGAATATATTTGATCGTATGTGTCCATTTTTAGCTGCAGCTGTTCGTGTGATATCTTTTCCTTGCTATGGTTAAAGCTGCTTTTATGTCTCTTAGTGTCTGTTCCTTAACCTTCTAAAAATTCAGGATGTCTAGGAAGGTGGGCAAAGAAAGAGAGAGTGAGGGTACTTATTTCTGCCCACCAAAATGATCCCTTATTCTGCTGTTTCCCTGCTCATAACCATTTCTGTAACACAATGGTTGAAAACATTAAACTTAGTTTTTATATAGCATAAAAACTAGACTTTGGGTTTTGGGTTGGTTTTTTTTTTTTTTTTCATCAGGAAGCACTTATTTTTTGTCCGTTGGTAACGTTCCAAACAAAAAAAGCCACATTTATCACTGGCAAAACATTATAACAAAGTCTTAAAAAATCATAAGTCAATATTTCTTGGTGATTTATGATGCACTCCTGTACAAACAACCTGAAGCAACTTACAGACGTACGGCAAGGAGAACATTGTCACCTCAGAAAACTAACTGATAAGATTTCATAGAAAATAAGTCTCAGGAAAATGTTGCTCAGGAGAGACAGCAGACCTTTAAAGAAGTTACTCTGAGGCTGCAAGTGAAAACTGCCCAGTGCAGGGGGAGGCTAGACGTAGAGTAAAAAAACAAGTGTGGCCAACTCATGAGTACACGTATGACCCTGAGCAAAAGAAGGACCTGTGTAGAAATGGAAAACAGGTAAAGTTGCTAAACCTCAGTATAAAACAATGACAATTGCCTGTAAGGACAAAGTCAAAAGGGCAAGATCAATAAATCAAGAAGCATATTACATGGGGTGTAAAGGATAACAAGAAATTATCTTTTGTTGTTAGTAAGAAGACAATCAAGGAAAAATGTATCTACTGCTCAAAACAGAGGGAAAGCTGTCAAATGTGATGGAGCCTGAAATTCTGGAGTTCCTTGTTTTAGTTCTCACCAAAAAAGGACCATGCTCAGGTTATTAATACAATTAACAAAAAAGGATGATAAGCCAGAAGCGCTTCTCAGACATAAAGAAAGTACAGGTTAGAGAGAATTCAGAAGACTTATATCTATCCAATTTGAAAATACCTAACATTTACCCAAAGCTCCTTAAAAAGCAAGATGAAACAATTTCCAAAAACTGAAAGGCTACCTTTCAAATCTCATGAATAGTAGTTGAGGTTTTAGAAGTCTGGAAAAGGACAAATAAGATTTCTGTTTTCAACAGGGGTAAAGAAAGAGCTTTTGAATTAGAAACCAATGTAATTTCAATTCCTGGTAAAACAAACAAACAAACAAATGAACAGAAAATTATTAAAATAGCTATTCACAAATACCTAGAAATTAATGAGATGCAATGCAGTCATCATGGAGGGTTGTTGTGAACAAAGTGCATCAAATCAGCCTAATATCTTTCTAGTAAAGTGACAAACATTCTGGGGAGAGAGAAAACAATAGATTTTCTAAGTTTTGACTTTCAGAACTCAGGCTTCTGATGTTGACTTGCATGATATTTAAAAGTAAGCAACAGATTCACATTCTGGACAAAACTACTGTAATGCAGGTGTAAACACTGAAAAATTGTGCTCAGAGTAGTTTGTTTTCAAGTTAGAACACTGTGTTTTGCATTGGTTTGGGAGGTTATTTTGCTCCTGTCCTGAGTTTCAACTTGCTGAATGTTTTGATTCGTTATGTGGCTAATGGAATGAAAAGTATGTTTGTTAAATCGATGGATGACATCGAGGTGGGAAGACCTGGAAATGTCCTGGAGGGGAGAATTAGAATTTGAAATGAGCTAGGGGAAAAAGTAAGATACAAGTCAGTTCTACAAATTCTACTTTTAGGCATGTATAATCAGCCACATAAATACAAGGGGAAGAACAAACTAATCTATAGAAAAGGATCCACAGGATATAGTGGATGCAAATTGCATGAGTCAACAAGCTACCTGCTGTTGCCAAAAAATGCAAATGTGCTGGGATGTATAAATCCTGTCTGCTAGATGTGGTCTTGCAAGATGAACACTGTGTTGTTAGTTTTGGTCACTGTGTTTGAAAAAGGCTGTTGACTGATGAGATAGAGTTTAAAGGAGAGCAGGAAAACGTTCTCTAGAAAATGCCTATACTGATGTCAAGAAAATATGCTCTCCAGAGAATAATTTGGGTTCCATTTGTGTCTTCAAATTTAAAAAAAAAAAAAAAAAAAGGTACTTGAGAGGGGTTAGGGTTCCAATTGGCTTTTCCCATATGGGTAAAGCAAGAAGTAATGATTATAAGTTACAGCAAGGGAGGACTCAAGGAAAAAAAGTAAGGATAGCCAAGCCTGAGAAGCAGCTTACTTGAAAACCCATAAGCACTTGTCATAAGAAGTCTGTACGAGATTGGGAAGCCATCTGTCAGAAGCAGTGCCGGAGTAGTAGGCTAAGGGATGAACCAGATGAAGCCTGGAGGCCTCTTCCAGGCTTTCCCTTCTAAGTTTTCACAATTGCTGTTTGAAGGATGAAGTGTTTAGAGACAAATGAGAGTCTTAGGGGCAGGTCTTCCCTCCCACAATGTACTGCTACATCCAGGCTTTTTCCAGGAACTGTCTTATAGTCATCTTATTTGGTCAGACTCCAAGGAATTGGCTCAGTTTCTTCCTGTTAATGAAAATTAACAGTTTCAATAAACCCCCTTAACCTTGGCTTTTTATTGAGCAGGATATGTTAGAATGTGCCTAAACTTAGGCTAATATCAGTGACAAAAACCTTTAGCCTCAGGCCTTTGGTGCTGATAAGATTTATAGATTTCTACTTTTTTTTTCTTCTTATAAAATAGGACTGAAGTTCCTCTCTCCTCACTGTGAGGCAAGTATTGATTGTTGCCTCTTATATATGTAGTATATTACAGCAGGAGTCAATAAATACCAGACCTTCTCCTCTGTCATGCTACAGTAGGAATTTGGGGGAGAGAGGCAATGAACTACACTTTAATCCCACACCAGACATTTTGGTGATGCTTACGAGTAGGGGAATTTTCACTTACACGTCTAACATTTTCTCATGAACAGTTTGGATTTGTGATTTTATTAAAACAGTTTAACATCTACAATTGTTGTTGCTGTGCTATCTTTAAGTAATTTGTTATAGAATGAGCCCATTAACATGACTCAGTTTACAGCCTAACAGTTCAGCTGTAAGATTTTGTAAAGACTTTGTGGGTTAGACATTTCTTTGCCTTTTAGTTATAAATAATAGATTATTTCTTTGAGAAGTACATTGCTTCTAATTTAATAGAAAATACTTCAGTAATTGAACTGGCTCTTTGAATGTTATATTGGCAGGCTTGAGAAAACCATAGTAGACTATTCAGATGAAATAAATAAAGGTACACATATCCTTTATGATGATTACCATTATTATTCTTATTAATAATGCCAGTACTCCCAGGAAATAGTACAAGACAGACATTTTTTGCCTCAGCCTGATATGACTCCTTTCTACAGCCTTTTTCATATCTGGAAGAAATGTCATACAGAACAGCAGGCACACACCTTTAATTAGAGTCCAGTGAAAGCGATTGTGTTGAGGAGTTCTGAGAGACAGAGGTACTAATTTGTAGAAAGATAATTAAAGAAAATCTGCATGCTGCATGCCATCTCACATGTTTGGCTTTTGTGGTAGGGCATGCAGCTGGATATTGGAGTCCAGGGTCTCCCTTCTCATCCATGTTGCTTCTTTTGTGACAGAGGACTCCTAATTTGGGGTTTTAGATACCTGTAAGAATAGGTATCTCACCTACGTGAGAAATAGGTATCTTCCCTAAAGAATGGGGAAAAATTGTGCCAATTGTTATTTTTAGGGATGATCATACTAAAAGTCGGTATCCTCCCTTCGATCCATTCCTATGTAGACAGGCTTTGTTTCCAGCAGACAAAACAGTTTGGGCTGGTGATGTTAAATGTGCTCTGCTTTCACTTCTGTAAATATCTAGTAAGCATTTGGGTTGTGCATTTGCTCTCTTCTGTCCTCATCTGCATTTGATCACCTCAGAGACTGGGAAGGGAAGATGGGATGAGAATGATTTCTTCTTTCTGATTTTGCAAAACGCCAAGCTTGCTGCAGCAGTACTGAGATGGTCACTAGAAGTGTCCCTCATAGACGGTGCTCAGCAAATCAAATTATAATTTGTTTCTCAGTACCAGTAGGAAGTATTAATATATATTTAAGTTGTGCATTTCTTGCCTTCACATTCATCTGCTGCTGTGACACAGGTCTTGTGCTTAACTTCTATGGTAAGCAATTTGGAGAAGATAGGAAGAGGCATATACATCCTGAATGGTTATTGCCTTTCCTCTATTTAATAGTATGGCCAGGAAATGCTGCAGAGAGGTACTTTCTCTCTGATACTCAGTTTTTAAATCATGGTCAGAAAGCAAGTTACTGAGAGGTCACATAGTGCATGATCTCCCTGTAGGTCAGCTCCCATCTGGTTAATAATACCTGTCTGTGAGCTGTTAGTGCCTCTTTCACTAAGTTACCCCACATGGACCACGTGGTAAAAGATGCACATTCTCAGTCAGTGACTGAGAAATAATTGGCAAAGAGTGAATTTACATAGTACTACTAACTTGTTCATAATGTAGTGATACTCACAAGGTAGGCATTTTTTATCAACAGAGCGACCACTGCATATTAAAGGCTCGATGAAGTCAGAAATAAAGCCTACCTGCCATAGAAACACTTAGGGTATGTTCATTGTCTTTCCTCTCATTTTATTTGCGGTCCTAATAAGATGTTAGAACCGGAGGTGGTTTTGCTGTATTCCTCTTTCTATCGGCACCAAAAAGGCAAATATTAATTTCTTTACTGAACCTAGTCCAACACTGCTGACCTTCTCCACAGATACAAAATGCAAGGCCATAGGTTCCTCATATTTAGTGCTTGAACAAGAGCCAGGCTATGTCACTTAATTTCTCTAAGTGGTTGGATCCTTTATGGCCTTTTAAGAATAATGTCACCCACTACATGTACTGTGTTAATACACCTGAAGTATCAGAACCTACTTCTTCAAGAGCATCTTTGTTGCCATATACTTAAGTCAGCAATTCAGATAACTCAAGGAAAAGCATTTGTAAAGTTGTTGTGAGTCTTTCCTTGTGACCTGTTGATTACTAACATCAGGACTGCCTCAGCTGCGTGTGAAGGCATACACAGTAGCCTCCTGGTCAAAGTAGGAAGCACATGTACAAGTTTCTCCATGGCTTAAGGGAGACTCTTTCCAAGGAAATATCTTAAACTGAACTATTGACCGGTCTAGGTTGGGATTTTTCTCCACTCTTTTAATTGACAGCAGGCCGCTGTAGGAAGCCAAAATTATGGGACTGAGAGATGGAGGTATCTCCACACGTGAACAGGCAAAAGGCAGCCTGACTTGTCAGCCTGGGGCCTCGGGTGCTGGTCATCTTTCTGGGGATGGTTTCTCAGGGCACGTTCACATCAGAGAGCCTCAGCCACCGGG
Source organism: Fregata magnificens (assembly GCA_013389945.1). Classification (NCBI taxonomy): domain Eukaryota; kingdom Metazoa; phylum Chordata; class Aves; order Suliformes; family Fregatidae; genus Fregata; species Fregata magnificens. The sequence continues at coordinate 43,031 of WAAD01003109.1, forward strand.
TGCAAGACCTGTGGACAGGAGCTTTGGGCTGGGCATCCGTGCCTCGCACAAGTGCATATCTCAGGGCTGCAGGAGAGCTCCCAGGTTGGAAGGAGGCAGGATTTACCCCTTCCCTTGCCCTGCAGCATTTTCTATTGCCTGTTCAGGTGTTCCTCTGCTCTGCATGCTGACTTTGGTCAATCCCAATCCTAGAGCTGCAGCCATAATTTCTAGGCAATATGTGACTGTTAATTGTGGTGATGTTTACATTTATGTCTGACTATTCATGTTGTACACAGGAGACTCCTTGAAAAAAATGAGCATTTTTTGTTACTGTGTGGTAACAACATGTATTTTAGAGCATTAGGTTTAAACCCCTATGTAATTCCAAAAAAGGAAAAATAATGTCCCCATGATGATTTTGATTTTGCTCCCATTGTCGCAAACTCCTAATTTAAAAATGAGTTATCAAGTAAGAAATATAAAAAAAAAAATCAAAATGAAGTGTAACACAAGCCTTTCTTTCCTCCATCCTTAGAGTCTGAAACAAAAAAAGTATTTTAAGGAAAGCTGTCAAGGTAAAAAAGCACTGTCATTTGCATTCTTCTGGGAAGATAGGAATTTCTATACTAAAGCTGCAGGGATCAGAGAAAATAATTGATTTTTCTTCTTTTCTTTCAGGGTTTTTAGTTGTATGCATCTGTCTTCATTATGTATGTAATGTGATTTCATGTTTTATATCCATATAGGCATTTTGGCCCTGGTCCTGCAAAGTCATATCTTTTATATCTTTCATGACTTTCTTGAAACAATAGGAGCTCAGCATTACTGACACAAGGACATTTATTTAGGAGCAGAACACTGCATATCTCCTGAAAATCTTGGTATTGATTCAAAGTGGAAAAGGAATGTGTCTGCATTAAGCAGATTTAGTGGGCTGGGATTGCGTGCTGTGACCTGTTTTCCTTCACAGAAGTTGGCTAGTATATTTTACTTTCACAGTTTAAAGTAGCTAAGTTTTTGCCTTTGGTTAAGGTAACTGAATACTAGAGAGTGGGAACTGAAATGTCAGGAAGACTGAAAATAAGCACTGTATATTATTCTTTCTTCCCATATGGAATTTAATAATGCAGTATTATTTTATTTATGTTTGGATTTTTTCCTAATTTTTTTCATTACACTGTTATCAGGACATGAATGGTAATACAGCTTTTGAAATTTAATATCAAATCTAATATCCTAGTAAGACAACTGCTGAATCTAGTAATTTTCCATTTGGCTTTGAACAAACCTTACTTGCTGCTGTTGTGGGTTTTTTTTCTTTTAATTTTCCTCAGGCTTTCTGATGTTTTGAATGGTTGTTACTGAAGCTCTTTTGTGCTCGATCAATTCAACGTTATGCCTCTCTTTTGGGGATCCGATTATTGACAGTCCTTTCTTGCTGGGCTATCGGGTAACTTGACATCAGCTATGTGGTGGGACTGTCCCAAGGCATCACCTTAGGATGTGAATCTCTAGTGACACTTTAGTGACTCAAAGGAGAGAGAGGATTAATCTGGCTGCAGTCTGGCCTGAGGTTTTGCAATTACTGCAGATCTGCCTTAGGTAAAACATATAGGCTATGTCACTGCAATGCTTAAAACATTTCAATCCTTTCTACAGAAAGTGTATTTCTTTTATATTTCTAGGGGTTTTTCCCCAAATTAATTATTGTTCTTTTACATCTTTTATAAACGTTGTTAATGTTCTCACTGCATCACAAATTAATAGGACTTGCCTCTGTTTTAATATTGCTTTATTGCCTCTAAGGAACTACAGTAAACAGCCAGACTCTCTCATACTGGCATGGTTTATATTTATTAGAAGACAACTCTTTGTGGTAAGACCTTGTCCTGTTAAGCACTGATTAACTTGAATGGAATTAGTCTTTGTCCATTTATCACTTTTTATATTAATTAGTACCTTGAGGCCTCATCTGAGGTCACACCATTTGAACTAATCAATCTGTAAACGGACTGTGAGAGAGGGTCCTTGCCTCTGTGAACGCTGAGGCTGGAGAGACCAGACGAATGGTGGGAGAGGCAGCAGAGGGGTGACCTGACGTACCCACAGCAGCTCACTGCTACCAACAGGGACAGACCCCATCTCCTCCTCTTTACCCCAAACTCCACTGTCTTCCCTGCTGGTTTAGTGCAGTAGTTTTCTAAACTGCAGAAGGCTCATAATCAAGGAACTGGTTGATTATGGAACTGTCTGAACCATTCTGGAAAGCTCCAGCGTACTTACAATGTGTTCACTTTTGCCAAAGCCACGTGTTAAAATGACTTCTGCAGGGGCTTTCTAAAGACCTCTGATTATAGTCAACATTTTAAATATTGTCAACTCTCCTAATTAGACCTTTAGATGCTGCCCACAGTCCTGGAACCCCCATTTCTGATCTTAAATTTTTCCCTTGCAAAATTCATTTACTTGTGCTATTCTTTACCAGGTCTTAGATCTGGGGGCTTTAAACACTATTCAGAATTGGAGCAGAGTGAAAGTTATCAATATCTACATCCAAACATGAGAACTGTACTGTGCTACTTTTGTTACTCCTGTTATTATTTTGCCTGGTAATGGATACAGATTTTCAAGGGCAAAGAGGTAAAATTAGGCCATGAAACATAGAGGAGAGATTGTGCTGCATGAAAGAGAACAGGAGAAAAAAAAAGATCACAAAGCCCTGGGTTTGTGAAAACTGCTCTCAATATATGTGGAAACAGTAGCAAAATCTGTGATAAAATAGAGCTGACAGAAATGTGATTTTCTTTTTCCAGGTGGCCACGTGAATTCTTCTATACAGCTTTGTCATGTATTTTATCTGGTACCACCAGACTTCTTAACACTCTCAGTTCACTTGTGAGACTAAACAGTTCCTTCACTAGACAATGCTGTACTTTTTGTAAGAATCACATCATTCTCATTAATTTTAATGAGCATTTAATGCATCTCAAGTGTGTTATTTTTACATCCTGAAATTTGTGACTGTTGAAGGATTAGAAGCGTGAATTTTTATTATTATTATTTGGCCTGCACTGCACTGTAGAACTGGCTGTTCCTGGCTAAGTGAGGGAGCAGCACTGCGGAAGGTATATCTTTATTCTTTCTGAGTGAAGAATTAAAGGTCTGGCACATCTGTGCCCTAACACAGATTAATGAAACATACAATTTTAAGGCAGTCACAAGGCTTTTACAATGGTGTCTTCTTTGGTTTAACTGAACATTAGAAATTCACAGGGAAACAAAGAAACTCAGATTGTCAGAAAAGCATCATTGTCCTGTCAAAGCATCCGGTTCCACTGATGTTGTCTTTTCATTATGCAATATTTGCCTGTGTTTAGTTATTGTTATTTATTTACATTTCAGAAAGATGGGCATCTTTCTCTTATCTCATGTCAAAGAGTTTTACTGACAATGTCAGTCTTTTTCCGGGTAGTTGACCACTTAATCAGAGAAAGCCACTTCCTTAAATTATACAGCTGGACTTGGTACCTGTATATTAGATTATATCAACTTGATTAAATTTTGCTTTTATGTATTTTCATTGGCAGACCTTTCTGCGAATAGAATAAAGACCTTTCGAATTTGCCTCTTGCTTGATCAGGACATGCTGTTCTCCCTTTGCATTCCCCATCCTTCCTATTCTTGATCAAACTTTAGTCAACCAGATTAGGAATAGTAACAAGCCAGCCAAAACCTAAACCCAATCAGCAATGCAGATATTAAAAGTAGGGACTAATATCTGTGGGGCGGGGGGAATCTTCCCTTATTGCCATTGACAGCTTAGGTCTGAGGCTGAGTAATTACTACTGCAGGGTAATTTAATACTGTTTTATTAACACTGACTTACATCTCAGAGAGGAGTTCAGGGATCCAGGAGGACATCTATTTTCTGTGAAATGCTGTCCCATTTAAGGAAATTAAATAGTAATCTGCAGTTTAATTGCAACAACATAAAAGAATAAAGAAGGACTAGCATTTGAGCATGGAATAGCTATTGGGTTTGTGGGTTTTTTTGGTCTTCTGACCATGCTAATTAAGCTGTCCAGCGCTTTGGTTGCACATGTCCTTGCTTTTCTGACATTCCTCACTAGCCTACTTACTTTGCAAGTTCAAAGTTGGTGAGACAGGTGGAGAAGTTTCTCTAACGGTTTGTTGCCACTGGGGTCCTTCTCTATCAGTGGAGCTGACAACGGAAGGCCTCTGTAACAAAAGCTCACCACTGCAGCTTGTGACTGTAGTGTCCAGCAAGGTCAGAGTTCATTAATGCATGTGTTGAGTCTTGTATCCCAGCAGCTATGCTGCTGGCAAAGCAGAGCATATTAAATGGGTCCAAAGCAGTGAAATGTAAGGATTTTTTTGTACGTGAATTTTCATTTTCCCTTAATGACAATGCATCATGGGCATTCTGGTTATCTCAAGGTGGTAATGTTTCCCAGCTACTACACCCTGCATATCTCTGTAGTTGCCAAGGTTCAAGGCTGGGTTTAAGTAGTTGTTTGGATAAAATTAGTGGTCACAGGTGATTTCAAGGATATGTTTTTTAGATAATTGAGAAGTATGGATTTGTCCCTCTAACACTTTTCTGTGAATGTTCTAATAACCAATGCACCCTTGTTTCCAAGGCTGACACTCAGATGCAAATGAGTACAGGAAAAGAGAATTCTCCCTGTACTGAAAGCAGCAGTCACAAGCAAAGATTATAAACAAACAATTGGCTGAATTACGGTTGCAGAAAATGTTTGTTGAATAGTTTCAATTAACGAGCAGTCTTGTGAGAACCAAAGTCACTCAGCATTTGATCAGTGGCTATATTAATTCAGCTAGGTCCAAGTGGCTACCCCCAAGTTCAGAGTATTTTTCCATATGTCTGAAACTTGATGTCTCCCCTGACCCTAACTGCGATGTGGTTTGTGGATCTGAAGGAAGTTTCTAGGGCTCATGTGAGCTCTGTTACTGCAGGGAAAGAAGCACATCATCTCCATGGCACAGCGAGAAGCTCTAAGGTCTGTGCTGCTGCTGCAGGGAACAGGGGGTTGCGCTTTGCAAAGGAGTGAGCTGTGCTTACCAGGGCAGGACTGCTGCCAGGAGTGGGGTTTACATGTGCCCCCACCAGCAGGCCCTGCCCTGATGCTGGTGGAGTGAGTGTGGGGCCAGAGGGTGGAAGGGTCTGTTGGGGGAGAGGGGGACTTGCAATACTTTCTCTTCCCAGCATGGACCAGCATAAATTAGCTGCAAATTCTGGTATGAAAACTGTACTGTGAATTTAAACTGTGATTATAATCACAAGACGGAGGCTGGGATTCAGGTCTTCCTAGTCTAATATTCTGTCTCTAACAGTGGGTGAGAGCAGATGCTTAGGGAAGCATGCAGGAACATAAAGAGTGATCCTTCCCCTGCTAAACCTGCTCAGCAGTCAGCAACTTGGGGATTATGCAGTTCAGCACTCTACTCAGCAAAAGAATAAAATATCTAGGAAGATCCCATGTTCTGGACATCTGTACAGTCTTTGTGGAAATGGAGTGATTAATTTTGTTCCATCGGAGGTCAATTCAGGCAAAGCAATAGAGTTTGTCATGTTCAGGAGTGAGAGGACTTGACTGGGCAATAACTAACTCACTGCTGTTTAATATTTGCAATACAGCAATGTGTAGGTACGTCAGGGGAAAGGGGGCTGCTATTTTGGGCTGTATGTACACAGCTAATAGAGAAATCTATCCCCATTTCTGGTGTGACGTAGTTCAACATTCACAGTGCGTACATATCAACAACTCATCGGTCTTCAGTCAATTGCAACAGAAGATGCAGAAAATCAGAGGATAATCATTCAAATAAGGACCCATCATAAAACTGCCTTCTCTAGTGAAATGGCAGGAGAAAGATGAAGGGAAGAGATGCTTCTATCATTTGTAACAGTCATAACTGTTTGCAATTGCTTTAATGCTGCGTGCTATAGCTTCAAACATACCAAGAAAGCTTGGTGCAAAGCATGCTTGCAGCCATTGTTCTGTAAGGTGCAATTGATATAGGATGTTATAGGAGACACGTGGATATGTAGTTTCTGCTCTTTTGTTCTGTTTGCGTGCAGATGTGTGGGAAGTTAAGTATTTTTCAGGCTTAGGGAGAAATGGCTGCACCGCAGTCAATGAGAGTTAAATCCTGGCTTTATTGAAATCAGTGGTTAAATCCAGCATGTAGGAAGTTGTTTTTTAAAAACAGAGCAGAAATCCAATTTGAGATTTCTTATTACTAACCTTGTGCAAATATAATTCTTCTATACGAATTATCTTCATATCATGTCAAAAGTGAGAGAGTATTGGGATAGTTTTCCCCCAGAGCTCTGTCAGAGTTTTTCATCAGCTGACTTTTATCATTGTCACTGATATATTTTTCATCCAGGATTTTTCTTCACCGGCGTCTGATAATTATGCTGACTGGTTTGGTGACTATTTCCATGGGGAACTAATCTAAGAGCACTGTTATTCTTCTCACTTGCAACTGCAGTATGTTTTGAACCTGTAATGGAAATGTTGGTGCACTAAATTAATACCTCTGTGGAGGGGCTAGGAGGCCGGAAGCTGGACCAAGACATTAACTTTTTCCAGGTTATTTGGAGTTCAGATTTAAGAGTAAATTGGAGCAGTGCTTTGGGGCTTGGGATGCAGGATAGCATATTGGAAATGACCTCGTAACATCCTGCCTTGCTGAGCTCGGATGATGTTAAAGCAATATGGACTTGAAGGAGAAAAGGCAGTTACCAAATGTTTGCCAACTTTGACTTCTGGAGGAAAGATACTGCCATCCCAACTGACCTTCTAATGACATTGTACAGTTTGGGAAGCAGAAGAATTGTGAACATTATTAGGAAATAACACTGCTGTGCTTGAAGAAAATAAGACATTATTTCAATATGAAGTTTTCCTTGAAGTTTCTTCCCCTTCTGAGGTTACTGCCCTTATCATCCCTACTTAGTGATTTTGTTCTTCAACATTTTGAGCTCCTTTATGACTCTGCTTTTTCACCCAGGCATTTTATTTCTAGCTGAGTATTAAAGATCACTAATAGCTGAGTATTAAGGACCACTAATTATTAGAGGCAGGCAGTAGCATAAAACAATAGTAAAACTAATTGTAAGGGAACATGAAGTAATTCAGTTAAGCATAATAGCCTTCGGGTGGGTGAGCACTAAAGTGTTAGTGGACGTGCAGTGATTCATCTGCCTCCTCTTAACAGCTACCATTCAAATTGAATTTAAATACTGTAAACAAAAGTCTTGTCGTGGTGTGCTTGGAACTGTAATACAGCTGCAAAGTTCCAGAGGAAAATGCTGCATTGCAGCTCTCCTTCTGTTTCGCAGCAAATCTCTGCTGGCATGTAACATGCAGAGGAGGAGCTTCAACACAAGCAGGCTGTTTTCAGCTTCATTATGCAGATCAGCTGCCTCTATCATCCACATTATGAAAACATATTTAACTTCCTTTGGGGGTGGAGGAGAGAGAGAGTAAGAGAGGAATGGGGCGGCGGGGAAGAGGTCAGACAGCTTACACACTGATTTCTCCTGGCATTACTGTTCCAGGGTCTCTCAAAGTGTAGTGTTTTTGCCTTTGTACAGATCCAACAGATTTTGACATCCACGTTGTTTAATTTCAACTGTTGCTTATTACTGGGATTTAGTATTAGACTTTGTGGCAGTGTTTTGGGTGAGCCTGAAAGGAGTATTCTCTAATGCTTTAACTAACAGGCAGACCATACTTTACTGAAAGCTGTGATTCATGGCTGGTTGCTGACACTAGGGAAAGTGAAGACCTTCCAAATAACCTTGAAACAGAGCTGATCGGCACATGCTTTTAAATATGGGGGAAAGGGGGTGTAAAGAAAGGAGGAGGAATTTAGGAGTCCCATGTTTACAGCATTCATGTTTAGTAACTTGCCTCCCAAAGAAAACTCCCTGGTTGTCTGTAGTTTCTTACAATCATTTAAGAAAAGAAGGAAAAGCAAATGCTGCAGATAGCGCCAGACTGAGAGGAGGCAGTCCTTGAATGGTCCCAGAGAACAGATTTCTGTAAATGGGATGATTTAGTGCTGTGTTATACCAGGTGAAAAATGGGATTTAGGGGAGGGTTCTGCAACCCCCTCAGTGGGGCCCAGCAAAATGTCAGGGAGGAGAACACCAGGAACCTGCAGGACAAGAAGCAATATGGGAACTGCCAATGTCCCATCCTACCCGCAGATTATCCCTTCCAGCAAGAGCAGATTGAAAATGAAGGAGAGCTATAATAAGGCTTTGTGCCATTGACACACTGTAGGTTAATAGGGAATACTCTGTTGCCTTCCAGAAAGCTCAGATATCCTAAAAAGATACACAGAGGTCCTCCTCCCTGGATTTCAGCAAAGCAGGGAGTGCAAAATTGAAACCTGTTTTGGGGAAAAAAGGAAATGGAAATGGAAAGCTTTAAAAAAAAAAAAACCCCAACACAACAAATGCACAAAACAAACAACAACCCAAAAACAAAATACAAGAGCAGTAATGTGTTATCGCTATTTCCCAGCTATATTTTCAACCTTGTCATAGGTCTTTCCCTCCCCCAAAATAATTTCTCACATTTAAATAGAATTAGGAAGTCAATGTATCCTGAAAAAGGTGGTTTTCTTGCAAAAAGGAAAAAAATCAGCAGAAAAAGGTTTCTAAAGGTAGGGGAAGGAGTTTGCATGCAGAGCTTTTGTTCTCGTCTGTTTTGCAACCCAGGCCTTTTGCAGGCCCATGCGAGTTCAGCTCTTGCATCTGAAGCCTAATGCTGAATCCATTACAGGGCTCTGGTGAGCCTGCAATGAATTCTAGTCATTCCTAGGAGGATGCTCACGGCTCAGTTAACAAGGTTGAAGTTGCCTGGCCCCAGGCTACATCTCCTATTTTGGGGGGGAAATAGTACAAAGATTGAAATCACTTTTTTTTCCTTTGCCTGTCTCTTAACTTTTCATTAGGGATGCATCATTCTTGCTACACTATTAAAATATTTACAGAATTGTTGGGAAACAGAAGAACCATTCAGACAAAATATTCACAATCTTCCCCCTAGATTCTGCATCCAAAACTGCTTCTAATAGTGCATTAATTAATTAAAGTACCTTTCCTATTGTTTTTTAAAGTGTCTGTCATTGCTGGAGTGCATCTGCTGTTGAAGTGGTAGCTCTGAAAAAAAAAAAGAGTACAATTATACAATATGGGTATTGTTTTAAAATTAAAAATAGAGAAAGAAACTGCACTTCAGCACTCTTGAGAATCAGTCTGAGTGCTATAATTTGGATACCCAGACTAGACAATGCCTCTTCCCATCTAAGATAAATGAAGACCTTGCTTCCTTCAAGCTTTTTGCATTTAGCATGTAGAAACAGTGTTTCTCATGCTTGATCATGGACACCCCCCACCCNTTAATGGCTTACTAGTGTTCAGGAAAGTAGTGTGGAAAAAAAGATGTTCATTGTTCCCAGAGGTGTTGAATATCTTTTGCTCGAGTGATTTGTTCACTGCAAACATAAGTGCAGGTCAGCTGAAACTATCTGTAAGTTTGTGATAAGCTTGTTGAATTCATTTGACCAAAAAACATAGAGAGAAATTTAAAAAAAAAATTATTTTGAAAAGTTTTTCACCTTTTTCAATAGTTTTCATTTCCCAACAAAAACTTGACCATTTTGGCATCACCCAAAACAACTAGTTTTTCCATTTGAAATTTAGCCAGGAAGCCAAATTATCAGCTTTTTCACATTGCTTTAATTGATCCCTATCTGGTAGCACCTGATCTTTGCCAGGAAAGAAGACTGCGAAGATTGTAAATTCTCCAGTCTTCTTTTTGCACCTTGTTACTTGAGACTCAGTTGTTTTCACACTCAAAAGCACTGGATTCCTGAATTGTCAATGGTAGGAACAAAGTCATTCTCATTAATTTTAATGGGAATTTTAAACATACTAATGTTTTAAAATAGATCCCTTTAAGACATCTTTAACTGTTCTCTGTTGAGAAAGGTTAAATCTTGCCAAACACATATCGCTTCAGTATTTTTCAGATGGACAGATAAATCCAGTTCATGATGATTAGTTTCCTAATGTTTTGCAAAGACTCTCTATTGTCTACCACTGAAGGTGCAGCAGGCAGGACAGAAGGGTGGTACAACTGGGAATAACATCAGAGCCTGGAACAGAACTGATGTTCAAGAAGCGCTTTGCACCTTGAAGCATTATTTTCTGAGGAAGTGTGGGTCTTAAAGTGTCACAACTTCAAGCCGTGGAAGTGACAGAAGCAAAACTTAAAAGAGAAGAAATAGATATGATGTCTAGACTGAATGCTTTTGTAAGCTGCTATAGAAGAAATGCCAAGATCTTCTTACCTGGCAAGTGGATGTGACAGACAAATAATGCCAGTTTGATATGCTTTTTAGAAGATCTAGAATTGGGAAATCTTAACTCACTAAATCTGTTCTGATGAAAAAACTCTCAGCTGGCTGTTCTCAGTTGCTATGGAAAGGTTAAGAAAACTGGGTGCTGTATCTTCTAGTGAATTGGCAATTTGCCTTAGAATGGTTTTTCACATTCGTATTTGTATTTAAACATACCAAACCTGCATTTTTGTACTTCCTACAGTCTATTCCATATGGCAGTTTTTGTTCTCAATGATCTAATTACTACCAGTGCTGGAGTCTTTGATCAAGCAAACAGTTGATACCAGGTCTTGAACCCACAGCTTGGCTCCTTCTGGGCACAGATACCACTTGAAAAGCATCTGAGTTGAAGGAGGAGTTTCAAATGTAGTCAACCTTCACCAGAACCTGCTAGCACAGCAGTCAACGGTGGAATTCCCAAGAAAAGTCGGTGTCCGTGAGACCAACCTAAATTAAGTGCTGTTTAAAAATCTGCCTTCCTGAAGTCCAATCCCATAACAATAAACCTTGAAAACAAGAGCACAGGGGAGATCTGAGGAATGTATAGCTAGAAGCAATAGACAACACTCCCTTCCCTAACATACTATTTCCAGAAACACACACAGCTGAAATGTCAAGTGGCTTAGAAGTCCACCGGTTATACACCTTTGAGAAAGAAAATTAATTTGACTTACTCAGTAGAAACATATTCATGGAGTGAGCAAAAGAAAAAGGAAAGAAATGCCAACCCATCACACTTCTGTTGCAGAAAGGTGATCACAACGGTGTCGTCTCAACACGGCACAACCGCAGAATGAGACTGACCAGTCTGGAAGCTGATAGTGCAAAACCCCTAAATATACGATACAGTTGCAAAATACTTAAAACATATTTTAAAAGTAACGCTTGAATAAAGTAGACAAGTAATGTTTAAAAAGAGATTACTTTTTGCATCATATGTCTGCAAAGTATTGTGGTCTTTGAAAGTAACTTCTCACTCAGATAAATTTATTAGGAATAGAGCTTTTCTTCAGTATTAGGTAAATAAAAATAAATGTCTCAAACGTTGGCTAAGGGACTGAGAATAATATACTTGTATTTTCATTAGCGTAGCTAGCTCTGTGCTGGTCACTGTGGAATATTAAATATTGGAAATCAATAGAGTAGCTGTATATGGATAGTACACTTAAAGAGTAATTACTAATACCTAGCTCCTCTGCATGTCTACATTCACTTCAGCAAATAACACTGGTTTTAATGTTGATAAATGTGTAGTATGAACTGGCTGGCTTAATTAAAACTGTTGGGATGGAAAAGCTTAATGCTGTGTGATGTTTTATTCAGGCTTATAGCAGGTTCTATGCCACCAGTCGAGGCAAGGCAAGGGATATGTCAACGTTTCAAAGACCCACACACCCTGCTGTGAGGCTAAAACCTCCTGCAGCTATAGAGGAAAGCAGGGACTGCAGGGGGCTGTGGGGATCAGGCCAGGGCTGGGGAGGTGGCAGGCCACCCCCTCCCAGGAAGGCTGCCTGGTCCTTCCCTGGGCCAAATGTGCCCTAGGCCATTTAGGAAGGATGCTATGTGGAGAAGTTGTGTTGCTACTTCCTATGAGGATAATGTAAGTTGAAGAATGAAAATTTCAATTTGTCCTGCCCTGCTGAGGAGCTTTGGGCAGTCCTGATTTGCCCTTGTTGTCCCCATGTCTGTTCCCTGTTGTCACAGCGTGAGGGTGCTTCACAAGAACTAATAAATTTTCCCTTCCAGGAAGATATTTTTAGGGAGCTGAGGCACATCAGGATGTACTGAAATGGAACACAGTGGAATTTCACTGGTTTCAAACTTAGACACACAAGCAGATTCAGAGTCACTGTTACAAGCCCTTGCCTTGACCTAAAGCACCCACGAAAACTGTGACAGAGCCAGGAACCAAACCTTGAGCTCCCTAAATATATAAATATATAAAGCAAAAGCACAGTGCTGAAGTATCTATTGTCAAAAAATGTATGACCAATATTCATGCTGTGATTTTTGTCAGGTATGACAGTTTTGGTTGGGGAAAAATAATGTTATCTAGCTGATTTTACTGTTGCATTTCCAAAATGAAATATTACACTGTTTCCCTGAAAAGTGTCTCTAATTTTTCATGTGCAAATGTATTTCTGTTTAGTTTTTACAAACCTATGTAGCACAAACTCAGTGAGCTATTTCCCTTATGCGTTAAATGAAATATATTGAACTTAATAATGGTCAGCGCTTTGGACACCTTATACAGGGGAAAAAAAAATCAAGGAAAGCGCAACCAATTGTTTTTTTTTCTTTTCTGTTGATAATGTTTTTCCAGATTATATTTTTAAATTATTCCCTACTTAGGGTGTTTCCAACTAATGTAAGCCTTTATTAAAACACGCGGTTCAATCATTTTCTTTGGCATTAGATCAGACACAGTTCCTGTAAGTTTTGGTATGCAGTACTTTTGTGGTTGATCTGTGGAGTCTTTTGGTGTGCCAGAATACAATGTACAATAAAATAGACTTCTACCAGGTTCCCTCAGGCTACTGTTTTGGAAGTTATATGTCCACTGACTCTCAATATCACTAAAAATAAAAATAAAAATAATAATAATAAAAAAAGACCAGAAACTAGTAGCTGTAGTTATGCTGAAGGAAAATAGTTCACTACTTTTAAATTAGATTAAAATTTTTTTAAAAGAATTCCCTGAAACAATAGTGGAAGAAAGAGGAAGTATGTGGGATTTAGGAAAAGGGGAATACTAGCAAAGTGAGGTATCACAGACCTGGATGGTGTTCAAAGGCTTTTGTGCCAAAGTCCTACAGAGGATGCTTGTGCTGATCTTGTTCTGAGTAGGCTCCAAACCAAGTACTGATCCAATCTGGTGGATTTAACTCTCCTTCTGGCATTATCCTTTTGACAGGGTCTCGAGGTGTGCTACCATTTCTGCAAATGTGTCCTCAACATCCAATTTCCCAAAGCCAAGGTGGTGATTTCCTTCCACAGGAAGGCGGCACCAGAGATATATGGAGATATATGGAGTTGGCCAAAATTTCTGCCATAATTTGCATCACTATTTTTAAAGCACTTTGGAATTAAGCAACAACTTTCACAGTAAACCACAATCACCTCTCTCCTTATCCTGGTCTCCCCTTACAATGGGACATATGTTACAATGTCAGCTCATCGTTTCAGTCACATTCAAACTTTGCCAGAGGATCAATTACCTACTACCTACTTAGGAAAACAAGGAGTTTTGCCTTATAGGCAGCTTTTGTCCAAAGCTACTCGGATTTGAATAGCTGCTCATCAGCATTTGTGAAAGCTTCTTCATTGCTAACTATCTGCTAAGAAAGTATTCTCTGGACACGTTCATTTTGTTTCAGCTCTACCTGAAGTCTATGAAGCTTTAAAATGGTTTTCAGAAAACAAAGTGAAGGTCGTACTTAGATATAAGACATATACAGTTATAATAAATAGTCACAGCTGACATAAAATAACCAGTGGATCCATCCCTGCAGAACCTTTTTGGCAACTGCTTTGTCCTGGATCTCTGCAGAGGCGTCCAGCTGAAACCCCATGTACTATTACTTAAGAACTTAAGAAAAAAAATTAACTCCTTTGCCAGAGATTTTCAAGGAAGAATATGAAGCATCAGGATGTACTGTACTGCAAAACAAGGGCTCCCACATCTCCTTCCTTCCTAACAATCACTGCAGTCTTTAAACAAAAGATTACAGTAAAATGCGGTATTTTATGGCGTTATTCCCCACAGCCACAAGAGGGAGTTTGAAGAACATGATCTGCTTCACGCTTTCAGCCTAAGCCTTTCCTTTAGCGTGTATGTTAGTTGTATCATGAAACCAGTCATTTCCTGAAATGACTGAAATTTTCAGTCATTTTGCAAAATGACTCCTTCACTCACTCATTTGGTAAAATGACTAAAAGTTTTGCGCGTTCTATGAAATGACTGACGTGCTGGATATTCTGCTAGACTATTTGACTGTTTGTTTCACTCGGTAACAGGCGTATTGTGAAAAGGCGGGTTACTGGATAAGGATCCTTTGCTTGTTCTGCAGTGACTGCTGGAGATGGCCCTGGATTTTGAAAGTAGCTTCAGAAAAGAACTTTACAAAAAGTATGAGAAGTGCCCAAAGTGCATGATACCAAGGGAAGAATACTGTGCAACTATTGCGGAGATCAAAAAGGCAAGCCAAGATCCCAAATCAAAGTCAAGACTTGATACTATCTGCTTGCAGAGTAAGTTTTAAAGAGCACTATTTTTTTTTTTCTTTCTGCTTTCATCATCATTTGTCTCTTCTTTGCTTATGGAATTGCCAGTTAGTTCTTTTATATTTCCTCCGCTGCTCATAGTTGTGAAATTCTATGGTGTGGTGAGAATGAGAAGCCAATCAAGAAACATTGGACTAAAGAAGCATCTCGCAATGCCCGCGTGAGCATTGAAGACAGGTATGATATTATCAGAAAAGCACGTGTCGCTACACGTTCATGTTATAAAGCATTTATCATCTAAATATGCAAACATCACAAGAGAGGCTGTTGAACTCCTCATATCTTTCTGTCTTGGGTGCCAGAAGAAGAGAAAGAGGTCCCTGACTAATGGCACTGGTGTAAAACTGACTGTAAGCAATGCATACTCATTATGAGGGCAAGCTGACCTTATTGACATCCAGGCTTGGTCTCAAGGCAGTTTCAAGGGGATAATGGTGTACCAAGACCACCTCACCAAATTTTGTGTCCTCTGAGCCCTTACCTCAGAGGGAGCACCAGAAGTGGCCTTTCAGCTTTTTGGTATTTTTCTCCTACTTCATACCCCTGTTGTGTTGCAGAGTGACAAAGCAACTGAGTTTGCTGCTGAGGTCATCCAAGAACTGAAGATTCTGTGGCCTCCGCTTAGCTTGGTGCATGGAAAAGCAAGATATCCACAAAGCCAGGGCTCTCTCAAAGGGGATATTAAGCAAATGCTCTTAGCATGGATGGCAGACAATAATTCATGGGACTGGACTGTGGGGATTCACTTTGTCCAGTTCTCAAAAGCAGCACCCGTCAATCTGGAATTAACTGCACACCGTATGGAGCTCGGTTTGGTACCAATCCCGAATGTGGGCTTAGCTCAACCTCTCTACCATCAGGGATCATCAACCACCTCTGCAGTCAGCACAATCTGCTTTCAGTGCTCAGCACTCTTTCTAATGATTCTGCCGCATCAGCACATACAGAAGACATGCTGGCCCCCATGTCTGACAGAGTGGTAGGCAGTCAAACTGGAACTACTACTAAACTAAAGGTTAGACCTGTACCTGTATCTCAAGCTCTGTCAGAAAAGACTCATCCAGACCCACCAAATTCTCTACCCACTGACACCCTTGAGCTAACTGGCCCTTCCCTTCTATGGCACCATCCCAACCACCCCCCGCAAAATCCTGCCCCGGTGCTGCCCTCTGCCCTCACTGGCACAGCTTCCCTGGGCAGCGGGAAGGAGCCTGGGCAGCGTGGGCTTTGCAGGCAGAGCTCTCGGTAAAGCATAGTCTTCAGATGGATGAAAACACTGAAAAGTAAACCAGCTATAATACTGATGTCACAGTCACCTCAGTTGCAAAGATAACTTTGGTTCTGGCAGGTGGTCTACATGAGTGGATGATTTCAGAAATTAATGTAGAAGTCCATACGGCTTTAGAAGTAAATAAATTATGAAAATAACTTTGTGTGGTCTTTTTAAGTTAATTCGAGTAACAAGGTATCAGGCATTTTACACGGTGCCTCCCTACTAGTTTCACTAACTTCATTAAAGGCGTGAAACTTTCTCTTATTTTACGGAATGACTGAATGAAACAGCCATTTTGTGAAACGGCTGAAAATTTTAATCGTTTCCTGAAATGACTGGTTTCAAAATATGACTGTAACATATACAATTCTGGAGTCACCCATTACGTTTTCAGTAACATACACTTCCCAGGAAGGCACATGGAACAGAAATATTACCCGTAGCTTCATTTTATGCCGTGCTGAGAGAGAAGAGAAAAGGAAAAGAAGCATGTGTTTTAAAGCCATTAAGACATTTTGTGCTGTACCAAGCGAAAATTGTTCTCTAATGATACAATATAACATATCCTAAATTGGATTATAATATACAGCCTCCTTTGCAGTATATAGTTAACTATAAGTTGCCTTTCTGGAAGGCACTGCGTGATTTCACTGCAGTGACGTAGTTTAGAATAAAATAAATCATCCAAGTTTGTGAGAGTTTTTTCATGCGGTCCTGTGTCTTCTGAAAGAATAGCTTTGATGCATGTTTTTGCTGTGCACTCCATCATAGGAGTGTAAATAACAGTTCCTTCACCTCTAGCTTTTCCCTCCACACTCCCACCTTGTTTTCTTGAAGCGTCTCATGGGTCAGATGTGAATCTCATAGCTGCAGCCTATTCAACCTTTTCATTAACATCCCTGTTCCATGCCATTTACCTTTCTTCTGCACATTTTGTTTAGTTCTTTTGCTTTTGTATTAAATAACAATTCTGTAATTAAGAATACTGGCAGCTCGTAGCCCCATTTTTTCTGGTTTTCTTCCTCCTTTTTAGAAAACTTAATTGCTGCCTTTTTAACTTCCAGGTTAGAGCAGCAGGGCACAGGAGTGCAGTTCATCAAAGCCATTGTATTGATGCTGATGCATAAGTTGCCTGGCATGGGATACCACAGAGCAACAAAGGTTCATTATTTCATTTGTATTTGACACATGACCTTGAAAAATGTAAATGTTATATCTACGGCAATTTGGGAGTTCACCCTGTCATTTAATATGCATGGTCCCCTTTCTCCTCCTTTTTTTCTTTTTCTTTTTACTGTAAATTTTCTATCCCCGAGGAAAAAAAAACAGATACAAGTTATCTGAATTTAATTACAACTGAAAAGTGATACCCCAAAATCCTGTGTCATGAAAATCTTATAAGCCAAGATAACAGGTCTGAGGGAAAAGCACTCAAGTTCTGTTAGGAAAAAAAAAACAAAACACAGCAAACTAGAATTTTCAAAAATGCCTAAGGATGTTGAACACCTTAATTCTTGGCTGTCCACCTGGAGACCTTCTCAAAGGGCCTGAACCAGAGTTTGTGTGGATTTCCTTCACTCTGTACACAGATCCCTTGCAGATGTCTGTCTGGGAAGCACTGAAATTGTGGTACCCAAAATAATTAGTCACTTTTGAAATTTTTGGCCTTAGGCAAATGCTTCAAAAACAACTCTCCTGTCTCCATCAATATTTGCTGAGTGGATCTGTGTTCAGAAGGGTGTTAGTGGGAAGCGAACATGGTGTGTGGCTTTGCATGGGTATTTGAATTAAAATGTTTAGTGGCCTTTTGAAGCTCTTTAGGAGTCATTCTATGAGAAAGCAGTTAGAGTGATAACAGCTACCAGGCAATGGGAGCAAATAAACAGATTGTGAGCCGCCCATTGGCTGCAGGATGCTTCCATGAACCATTTGCAGATTAATGTTTATTGACAAGTAAATCTGCAAAACTTTGAGTCTTTCAGTGAGTTATTTTCAAACAAAAGAAGCAGCTAAATATGTCCAACTATTTGGAATAAATTTAACCCTGTTAGTTGCTTAGTTGAGCATAAATTTCAAGTATGAGAATGTATGACTGGCTTACACTGCTTTCATTCTGAATGTGCTGTCTTGCTGAGGATCTGTCAGGAAAGCATAATGTTTTTGCTAAGTGCATCTGAAAGATAGGTAACTCAGCTTATTCAAAAACTGTGGGAAGGAGAGTTGTAGCTGAAAAATCAGTTTGTATATTCAACATGGTGAGTCATAAAATACCTTTAAATGTCATAAAATACAAAATATTTCCAAAAAAGCATACAACGTGTGAACTCAGAGTTGTTTCCTTTTCAAGCCAGAAGACTGAGCAACAAGAGAGACAAAAGATGAAGAATAATTGACAGGTTGTTTTGACTGAGGCTTATCCATGTGGTAAAGTGGGCACTGGAAGAAAAAGCAGCAGCACTTTGTTCCCCACTCCTTGTAGTATGTGAACTCTGCCATGAAGGAGCCGTAGCCCTGGCTGTGTACCTTACTGATTTCCTGTCACCACACTCCCCTGTCACCTGCGAATCTTCTTTTCCAGGCTGAATCAGACCTGATGTCACACCAGTTAATACACACATTCCTGGGCCTTTCTCTTTTTTACAGATATTTAGCACCTTAACACCCTAACTGTTGCTTCTGCATCATATCCATCCTTGGAAAATACTTCGATTCATTTCAGCAGACGTCCATAAAGGACTTGATGAAGAGAACATGCCAGATTAGGGATAAATTTGAAAGGATGGTAGCCAAGAGTAAAGTAATTATTGTTGACTGAGTCCAAGCAATCTAGACATCTTACGTATGACCTTGTCATAAGGAACAAAATGGAACAGGGCTAAGGAAGTGTGCGTGTGATTGATTGATTTAATCCTGCCGAACTCTTAATTTTTGAATGGAGTCTGAGAGGTTAGCGAGCAATCCTTTAATTTCATTAGCCAGGCACTTTGGACACTGGATAAAGCCAGTTTATTTACTGCTTGCATCTAAAGCATTTTTATCTTCAGATACCTGGATATTTTCCTCTGCGATAGCAATGCATTTTTCATTATGACTTGCTATTTCATGCTGGTCATTACTTCTCTGCCTAAGCTTGGGCTGCAGTGCAACTTACATGTACAACCCATAGACTGGTTTCGTCTGAAGCTTGACCTTGTGACATTTTCACTGGGTGGTGAGGGAATTTGCAAACTAAGGTTGTTTATATCTGAAGGCATAGTTAATGCCATTTGTTACTGGATTTTTGTTGTTTTGTTGGGGGTTTTTTGTCCAAAAGCCCTAAACATTTGCAATAGTGTGGAATTAAATGTATATCCCTTGCACTTATTATTTGTAACACAGGAATGACCAGAAGTCATATGTTGCATTTTGTTGTTGTTGCTGTAGAAACACCTACATGAGCATGGGAAATATCCTGAAGACGTTATTAAGATCCAGTCAGAAAATGGTGTTTTGTTCTCTGGGAAATTCTGTTTCATCAGGAAAAAAGGATGCCATGGAGAAAATAGGAATTTTTCATACACAAAAATAGTCAGAACTTAACAATTTGAGTGATCCCATAAAATTTTTATTCAGTGGTTCTCAGGTTTGTGAAGATCCTTTACAAACTGTGATCTCCCTATAAAATAATATGCATGTCTTTTCATGTCTTTTTCTCTCTCTTCTCTCCCTCTTTCTTTCTCTCTTTTTTTTTTTTCCCCTTTTTTTTTTTTTTTTTTTTGGTAGGGATTCCTTAATTTTCTGTTTCAGATTGCCTTTATTTCACTCTGTACCTACCTCCTACAAGCATTATTACAGCAACAGGCTCTATGTCAGTGACTCACAGATCTATGTCTGTTCTCCATGCCTCGGTTATCTGTCTTGTGAGAGCCTTCCCAAAGTTATTGCTCCTGCTTACCCTCACACAGGTACCTTCCTTTCTATTCTTGCTACTGTGGAAAATAACAAAGTCCTTCCCATTTCGTAGGCCTGGTTTTGAGCTGGGCCTCTCTCCAGATTCATCTAGTCCAACCCTATAGCTGCATTGTAAAGATTTCTTCTGCAGAGCATCTTCAAGCTACACGCTTTCTTGTCCATCACAAATGGGCACAGACTGTACTCTCGTCCAGACCCTAGTAACTACTGCAAAATCTTTTCACTTCAGTACTGGCAGCTGCCAGCTTGGCCCTCCCATGTCCTTTTGGAGTCCTGCTGCAAAGGTAATTTTCCTGTCACACCAGTTTGCCCTTCCCACCCCTCTCTCTCCACCCTCCATAGATGATCTATTTTTCACATTAAGTGTTAGATTTTTCTTTCACTTTCACACTCTCTTACACACTACCAGCATGATTTAGGAAAAGTGAGGCCTTAAACATCCATGAAGCAATGTCTGGGTGACACCTATGGCTTTGGTCTTGAGGTCCTTTTTAGCCTTTTTGCATGATTTCATGACACTGAGATGTAAAATTCACCTCCAATCTTTCCATGGTGCATCCATCACCTATACAGCTCCTGTTCATGCATCATTTTGGTTTTTGCCATGTTGTCCCTTGCCTTGGAGGGAACTCCGACTTCTGGAAACCTTCCTCTTCCACTTAAGCTGCTCCGAGCTATGAGGCATAAAACCCAACTGCTGCCCACAATGAGCAATGCCACCGACACCACCCCCTACCACACCAGGCTGCCTCCACTCACCTGCATCGTCAGCAGCCTGCCCACAGCCTCTGCTGTTGCACATAGGCTGGGAGGCCTTCAGGTCCTTCAAAAGACATTTTGCCCTGTGTTCCCAAAGCCCTATGGGGATTTCCTCTGTGATGTGGAATCCTAGATGCTGCTGTAAAACAAGCAATGCTGAGCGCCAAGGAGCTGCCTGCACTCTGGTGGCGTGTTACGGATGGATTGTCACCCTTGACACGATACCTGTAGGCAAAGTATGTGAATTTCTGCTCGCCTGACCAACTATTGGTGCCTCTATGTTTGGTGTTCCCCCATTGAAGATAATTTCTCTCTTCACGCATGAAGGTGGCACAAACCCTGGGTAACTTGTTCAGGCTTCAAAGGAGAGCAAAGAAGAATACCTCAAGGCCCTTTTTCAATAGGGGGAACCCACACACATACCTTTGCAGAGAAGTGGTAAGTTTTCTGAAAATTCAGCTAAAAAAAAAAAAAAAAAAAGCCCTGAGTCAAAATGGAGACCCCACTGTTTCTGGAACGTAATGCTTTGCTGTGGGTAAACACGTAAAGTACAGTGATCTGGCAAGCTGATTTCCATGAGGCATGTGGAGATAGCACATGACATGTTCATTCTCACCCAACAACAACCCCGAGGTGAAATGTGTTATAAAAAAAGAGCCCGGGGCAGCCTTCCTGCCCAAGGACCATTCCGTTGCAGGGGGAACACTTCAATTCTCTTTCTTGGAAGATTTTGTGCTCCTCTGTCAGAGAGCAGCGTGGAGCAGGTATTATGTGAAGATGAGGTTATTGATTGTGCCTGTCCAGAGTCGGGGAACGAAGCCCTGAAACCCCTGTACAGCCTGTGGGAATAAGCACATAGGTGCTGCAGGGCTTCGTAGGGTGCACAGCCCTCTTACGCTGCCTCCACGGCATGAGCAATGACTGTACATTTTAAATGCTGTTTTTAAGGGCCTTGGATTATGATTTATTGTATTTGCATGTGAGACAAAGTGAAGAACAGTGCAGAAAAGCTAAGGAGGCAGGGAGGGCTGTTGTCTGCTAAGAGTGTTTTCATAAAAGCTACCCCCATTCTTGCATATAGACTGAAGTAATCCTCGTAGCCACTGCATTGTGGATGATTTTAGGCTCAGGTCATAGAGCATGTGTAACGCCCTGGGGCCTGAATCTGCCTCTGTGCTCCTCAGTACCAAGGTTCGTAATCTTGCCCCATAGGTACAGCTGATATTAAAACAGGCATGATTGTTAAAAACAAGCCCCCCCACACTCTTCCCCTGCCTCCCCAAACCCCCAAACCCCCAAAAGTGCTGGGTTAGGCTGCAGTTATTCAAAGACCTGTACCAGCACAGCAAAGGGCTGGAAACCTGTGGCAGTAATGGGGGCAGGAATGACTAGCTGGGGACAGAAATCAGAAATGTCCTACAGCAGATCTGTCACAACAGAGAAAGTTTCTAGTCTGTCGGGTTTCCAGCTTCACAGTCTCTCCCCCCTTCAGCTGTTTGTTCCTCCCCGCTGGTCCCTTGTTGGGTACTGAAAGAGGGCTGTGTGCCGTCAGCTGCCTGCTCGCTTTGAACTCTAGTGGCAGCTCCCTCCTGCAGAAGCTCTGTGCAAAATTACTTGCCTCCTGAGAATCTACTTGCTATAAATTACGTTACATCCTCAGAGTAATCTAAATTATTTCAGAGATGCCTGTCGTAGTTCTGGATTTTAAAGCCATGGCAGCAGTTTGAGGGATGAATAATTTCCTTTCTCCTTGGAGTACACATTCAGCTCTGTGCCTTTTAACATGTATCTATACTCCTAAACTGACCAGGTCCAGCCTGACTTCTGAGACCGGACTAGTTTAATTCCCATATTATTTACATGCAAGTTGTATGTTTAGGATAAGCTGCAGTGCTCTCCACAGTGGGATGCTCCTGCACTGTCAGCACCTCACTGTGCGTCTAAATTCTCATTTATGCAATCTGGAGTGATAACACTGGGTGCATTACTGCATAAAACACCAGTTGATGTATATCCGGAGCTTGGACCTCCCCCAGATCAGTCTAAACACCTTGAACATCATCCGACTGCACTCTAACAGGGGCTGGAATAGGCTGGAAACTACACAGGTCATGAAAGGCAGCGCTCATAAATCCTCCGAGGGACCTGCTCTGAGCTCAGACTGTGGGTGCATCCTTAGAGTGTGAGACAAAAATTAGGCTCACTTAACGGTTTTGAATTCCATCACGATCCTTCTTTGTGAAAAAGACACAATGTGTCTGTTTCATTACATGAGTTGAATTTGTAATTTGTAATCCTACACTTTCTTCTGCTTTTCTTGAATTGTAGAGGCATATAATGCAGTGATTTCAAATGACAGATCTAATAAATATACAGTTTGTTGGAATCATATGTATTTATTTCTTTATTTAGGCAGTTTAGACTAACTTAAATTAGTGTTTACTTCTTTTCTGCTCTCTTGACAGGTAGGAGGATGACAAGAGCTTGTGTTCAGGCTATTCACACTAGAACACTTTTGTATCTGTCATGTTTTTCTTCTCTCTCTCATGGCAAAATGGGTAACATGAAGAAATGCCAGTGATCCATTATTTATTTTTTATTAGTAAATCCAGTCCAGTGCTTGTAGACAGAAATTTTACATGAATAACTGTCCAGTCAAGCAGTAATTTGTCACTGAGCTGAAATGATGCAGAGCTTTGTTGGACGCTGTGGTCAGTTTTTGATCTGGGGAGCTCTTGGGCATGCATTTATAATGATCCAGCACATCACTTCATGTCATTTTTACATACATTTACAATTTTAAAAATTATTTTGATATTAGTGTTTATGTTCTTGCTTTCCCCTACCACCATGTTTATAGACATGATTTATGGTGGTAGTATTTAAGGTGTATTCTCCTGGCTCCTGCGGCCTTGCAAAAAACAGCAAGAGTTTTACAGCAAATCTTCAGACTCCTGCCTGAGGAAACTCTGTGTAACTGGAGTCAGCCTCTGTCTATATTCCTTGTTTCTTTCCAGTCTATGAAAAAGTGACGTTGGAAAGCCAGTGCAGCTATCTGTGATTCATAAACTTGCAAAAATGTTTAGTTGCTCTTGAAGTGTCCTAAGCTGTGAGATAAAAAAGAAAATCTCAGGCTAGTGCACTGGCATGCCGTGTGTCTGCTTACCCTGGCTGTGCCATGTGCTGGAGTTTTTCTGGGTGAAGCTGGTTGTGACAGTTCTCCATTAAGGCAAAACGTCAGGCAGAGTCCCCCACCCTCCTCCCTTCTGAATTTGATAACAGTTTCTTTTTTCCTCTTTTGTTTGTCTGTTTAGGTGATAATCATAGGAAGCCATGTGATAGCCTATGACACCACAGCTGTTTGCAATTCCACTTTTCGTATTTATGCAAGTCCCCTGAGACTCTGGTGAGGGAGTATTTGGCAGCCAAAAAAGAATTTCCTCATGTGCATTTGGTTTGCAAACCATTCTTTTATATCCTTTCACAAGCTCTTTTTTCTCGGAGGCGTGGGGAGAAGAGTGGGAAAATTACCTATTTTTTTGGTAATTTATAGGGTGTTTTGGACTAATATTCCCTGAAAAACAGAAAAGTCTTCACATGCTTGGAGTAAAGCCAAAAGTCTCCATTTCTGTTTGAACATAAGTGACAGGCTCTTTCATTAGCACCTATGGTGTCTAAGGCACTGGTCTTCAGCTGCTTTACCTTACTGCTAAAAGATATTTACATATCACAAACTTGAAAAATATAATTTCTCAGATTGGTTTCTTTTAGGAAAAGAGTAGTTGAAGAGAAGAAAAACAACCGATGGGAGGGAGAAAGTGTTACAAGAAGTGAAATGCAAATTTCAGGTAACTTCGGAAGAGAAATGCTGACCCAGTCCATGTCCTGCTAATAAGTTGCTGTCGGGTTTTGTTTCATTTTGTTTGGGTTTTTTTAAGGATGAGCTGTGATGGAAATATGTGCCCTTCCATTCTGCCCTCACTTGAATCTTTCCTGACTAGGTTAAAAAATAATTCCTAGAGTTTAGAATCACAGAATGCCTTTTCGTCCCAAATCCCTCAGAAGTGCAATAAGCACAGCCCTTCGGTTCACAGTGGCTATTTTCTGGGCCTAATGATTTTTGTTGCACAGGTATGGAGATGTAGCTGAGCCTATAAAATGACTCTAGCTGGCTGAAAAAAAACCCCAGTAGTCTGTAGTCTTGATGATTTTTTTTTTACAAATGGTAGTATTTCTAATGTAATCTGCTCTGACCCATACATGCATTTTGACTGAGGAATGGAGACATGCAACAATTTTTAATATTCTGCAGGAAATAAGGGCTTTGGCCAGTTATCATGCATGAAAACAGCAGCTAAGTACCTGCAACATGTCTATAGCTTTTCTCTGGCACTGTGGGCTCTACTGCTGAAGAGCAGAAACAGAGAACATTAGGAGTTATGTACCCTTGGATGAAGAAAATAATTCAATTTACTTGTTAGGAATGAAATTAGGATGACAGTTCAGGAGCTGATGTAGTTGCCAAGCCACTCTTCATGATATTTGAAAGTGTCATGGCAGTCAGGTGATGTGCCTGGTGACCGGAAAAAGGGCAACATTGCACCCATTTTTAAAAAGTGTAGAAAGGAGGACCCTGGGAACTACTGACCTGTCAACCTCACCTCTGTGCCTGGGAAGATCACAGAAGAGATCCTCCTAGAAGCTACGCTAAGGCACATGGAGGACAAGGAGGTGATTTGAGATAGCCAGCATGGCTTCACCATGGGCAAGTCCTGCCTGACCAACCTAGTGGCCTTCTACGATGGAGTTACTACACCAGTGGACAAGGGAAGAGCTACGGATGTCATCTATCTGGACTTCTGTAAGGCCTTTGACATGGTCCCCCACAACATCCTTGTCTCTAAATTGAAGACATATGGATTTGATGGGTGGACTGTTCAGTGGATGAGGAATTGGTTGGATGGTCGCATCCAGAGGGTAGTGGTCAATGGCTCAATGTCCAGATGGAGATCGGTGACAAGTGGTGTCCCTCAGGGGTCTGTATCGGGACCAGTACTGTTTAATATCTTCATCAATGACTTAGTGGGATCGAGCTCATTCTCAGCAAGTTTGCAGATGACACCAAGCTGAGTGTTGCAGTTGACACTCCTGAGGGATCTGATGCCATCCAGAGAGACCTGGACAAGCTCAAGAAGTGGGCCTGTGTGAACCTCCTGAGGTTCAACAAGGTCAAGTGCAAGTCCTGCACCTGGGTCGGGGCAACCTCTGGTATCAATACAGGCTGGGGGATGCAAGATTGAGAGCAGTCTTGCGGAGAAGGACTTGGGGGTACCAGTAGCTGAAAAGCTGGACATGAGCCAACAAAGTGCTCTCGCAGCCCAGAAGGCCAACCATATCCTGGGCTGCATCAAAAGAAGCGTGGCCAGCAGGTCAAAGGAGGTGATTCTGCCCCTCTGCTCTGCTCTGCTAAGACCCCACCTGGAGTACTGCGTCCAGCTCTGGAGTCCTCAGCACAAGAAAGACATGGACCTATTGGGGCGGGTCCAGAGGAGGGCCATAAAAATCATCAGAGGACTGGAACACCTCTCCTATGAGGAAAGGCTGAGAGAGTTGGGGTTGTTCAGCCTGGAGAAGAGAAGGCTCCAAGGAGACCTTATTGCAGCCTTTCAGTATTTAAAGGGGGCCTATAAGAAAGACGGGGACAAACTTTTTGGCAGGGCATGTTGCGATAGGACAAGGGGTGACTAAAAGAGGGTAGATTTAGACTAGATATAAGGAAGAAATTTTTTACAATGAGGGTGGTGAACCACTGGAACAGGTTGCTCAGAGAGGCGGTAGATGCCCCATCCCTGGAAACATTCAAGGTCAGGTTGGACGGGCCTCTGAGCAACCTGATCTAGTTGAAGAAGTCCCTGCTCATTGCAAGGGGTTGGAGTAGATGACCTTTAAAAGTCCCTTCTGACCCAAGCCATTCTATGATTCTATGATTCTATGAGCTGAAAGTTATCCTCCATGAGGAAGATGAATGAATATCTTGTAGTACTTTTGTAGGAGGAGAATCAGTTAAATTAATTAGACAAAATATCTGATAACTAGACTGGGAAGGCAGTACTTGATAGAGTTTTCTGTCCAGCTTCTAACACCTTGTGCTTCCTAAAGGATTGATTTTTTTCCCTTTAATTTAAAAAAATCATGCAAGAATTGAAGCTTAAAAATAGGATAGCTTTTTTTTAGACATGCCGGTAGTATAATTAATTTTCTGACTGGGCCTCTGCTGTGACCTGGGTGAGAGTTTGTATTTATTTTTTGCTCTGGGAAGGAAATGGGTTTGAATGACAACCATATGTGAATTGTGCTCATATACAATAATAAATGCAAGGCAAGGTTTGTGGGAGAAGTAAGATCTTTTATTAGAGCAAGTCATATAGTTGGAAGAAAAAGAAAAGGTTCCAGGCCCATAAGCCCTTTTTTAGGTCTGAAATAGAAGTACTTATCTTCAAAGAAAGATAAATACAGGTGAAGAACAATTATTCTGAGTTTAATTAGATTGTTAATCAGTTGGACGATCTTAGGAAGAAGGGGTAGCTGGAGCTGCAGTTCTTCATTTGAAATTTCTGATCATTATTTCTCATTAAATTGCCAAACCTCAAATAGGAAAAATGTGAAGTGTGATGAATTTCTGTATTGTTGTTAGGGAACATATGCCTGACATTTCACCTGTTTGTTTCTCTACTTTGATCAAGATTAGGGGACCTTGGCCATTTAATCTTAATTCTTTCTGGAGACCAGGCAAACACACCACTAATATTGGACACAAAAGCATGTGTTAGTGTAAATGAGCTATCGAGCTACCAATATATGAATAGAATTACACCAGTGATATCAAGAAAAGCAATTGCTGTGCATTACCTTCCAGCAGCTAAGACGCAGAAGAAAAGAAAATAGTGCTGAAGCCTCTGAGGCTATCAGAGTTTTGGGATTCTCCCTAGTAGAAAGTGAAAATCTTGAGGCTTGCATGGTTTGTGAAAGACTGAAGACAGGCTATGGACAAGTCTGACCTAAAGACTTGTGACATAACAGAAGTACCTGCTGGTTTCTACTAACTCATTGGTTTATAAATTGAATCTAATGTGTGTCTTCTCACAGCACTTGTGTGAGGTCAGTATTGGCCCCGTTTATATGAACAAAGAAATAAGGACCAAGAGGATTCTCTTCGCTGAGGCAAGACATTCCACTTTGTGATGTCTGAAAATGTAGAAATAACAAAATATCCGTCCTTATCTTTTTGTGTTTCAATATACAACTTCCTACACACGTTGTGAATACACGCTGCGCTTCTCTTTCTGTCATTGCTGCTCCTGTGAGACTTACTGCAGCCCCAATGAGTCAATAGCTTTGCTGTGCCTTCTGAAATCCATGCTGGATTTTGCTTGGATGCTAGAGCATGTTCCTGGCCTGCAGTAAGTGCTCTCTGCTCATTTTTGCCTGTGGCCTCCAGACTCTCAGCAACGCTTAGGAAAGGGAACATGGCCACCTTCTCCTTCTGCTACATCAGCATGGGTGATCTGTACTGAAGAAATTATGCTGGTATTCCAATGGCTTATTTTTAATGTCGCTAACATAACAAGTCATTATTATGGTTGTTAAATAGCCAACACCTTGTAAATTCAAAATTTACAGAGTTCTTAAAAAGGTGACTTCTGAGTTAAAGGAAATACACTGCTGCCTTAACACCACTGTTCATATATTCTGTACTTGAAAACCTCTTTTCCCTCTTTTAAGACAGACACTTAATTCAACACTTCTACAGTGTGAAGATATAATTTTAGGAGGCAACAAGCAGGTAGTTTATTTTGTGGCTTCTTATTATCAAAGGTTTATAAATAACTGGAACAATCTAAAATTCTGTATCCTCAGGTTTCAGAAAAAAACCAACAAAAACCCCCAACAAAACCAAACTCCATCATGTTTTCCATTCAGATCCGTGACCTCGAGAGCCTGTATAGGTAGCTGTCCCTTCAATCTGAGGAAGGGAAATGGGCATATCTTATAAACAGCAATTTTGCATTTGACATTTTATTATCATTTGGTGAGCATTCCTGTCTCTAGTATGTCTTCCCTTTGTTTTATGATCATGTATCCTCACAATCCACAAAGCAAATAGACATCTGAAGGTGTCTTTAGAACAACTCCATTTATCTGAATAGAATGATCGACAAGAAATATGTTTGTGTATGGGGCAGCAAGCAGACTTACTCTTACCTCTCTCTGGCAACATAACCTAAATTCAGTTAACTGGAGATAACCATAAAGCACTAATAAACCATTATGGTAACTGAGTTTGTTATTTGTATATAAATTTAAGAGGAGAAAAGAGACCCATTCTTGGAGTCAGATCTTATTTGCCAAATTTCTGATCAGATCAATACCTATTGTAATTCTGCAAAGCACATCACCATAATTAGTAAAAATAAAATGTAAACAATGTGCTAAATAGTGGACAAGCATCTGTAAATATTATTTAAAAGATGGAAAAATCAAACCAATATTGTAATTGGGATTACCACTTTGAACAATGGAGTCACAGAAGAAAATTGGTAGCCTGTGATAAAATTGGGGAGGTTTATAGTAATTTCATTGGACCAATGACTTTACAAGCAGGCTCTGTGCATCACGGCAAGAAAAAAATACTCTGTAAGGAACTTGTTTTGATTTGAGACATTTTCAGAGGGCTATTTTAATTTAATTAATGAAAAATCATAGGTTAATTGCCTTCTGCTTTAATGTGAGGGTATTATGCAGGCAGGCATATTTTATTTATATCTTGACTGTTTGATGTACACAATCAATTCAAAAAGGGATAATGAAGAAGTGTTCCGCCCTGTGTAGAATAGTAATTAGGGACTCCAGTGCAGGTTTTTTTTATTAATTGTGCAGTTCTGTAAACATGTTTGACATAATGCTGAGAAAAGCAGTTGTCAAATTTTCTTATTCTCCTCTTTTCTTCTTACTTCTTCCCATCCCTTCTATCCCCACCCTTTCTCCCATTTAGTCAAAATATATAGTATAGGATTAACCTTCACTACCTCAGCAGCAGTCTGACTTCATATGACAGATGCATAATGGACATCAGGGAAAAGCTGCCCCTTGAAGAGCCTGTGTTATGAGAAGTATGTCGTATGTTGATAATAGAAATGTTAAGGTTTGTGGGCTTTGGAAGAGTCTATGAAAGGTGCTGAGCTATAATAAGGTAGTGTATCTTATAACAACAACCGGGATGTATTGGGCAGAGTGGTCACTGTGGCAGCAGGAGTACCAGTTCTTCTGAGCTGATTCCATGCTGAGTATAAGCTGCAAGAGTGAGAGAGATCATGCAAATGAAAACTCTTTGTTTCTGTTTTATCAGTTTCCAGTTAAGTCAGCAATAGCAAAGGATGAAACCGCATTGTAGACAGGAGCATCTTCTGATGTATGACTTTTCCTTGATCCAATTACAGACTTTTTTTAGAAATACCATGAGATACCTACATTCCATTCAGGCAGTTGTGCCATTGTGTCTCATTTTCTGCTCTTTCCTTCTCCTTCTCTTCCCATCTTGACTGTATGTCATTTTGAATGTTCAGCAATGCCTCATTTTCTAGATAATTCAAAATTAGGATGTCATAGAAAAATATTTCTGTGTGCACAAGGTACTTCTTGTAACAGATCAGCACCTCACAGAGAGGATAATAGTCTTCAAGAACCTCCTTTTCAAGTGCATCCTTCATTATTTTACCTTGGGTCATTTCATGGCATAGGTAGATGGTTTTGTTGTGTTCAGCTGAGACATAGGTTGTAATCATACACGCTAACAACCTCCCATGTTCTGCAGGAGTCAAAGGTTATCTTTTTTGAGGTTACTTGCCTCAGAACTAGTTTGGAAGGGGTACTCAGGGGCTAACTCTATTTTATCTGCTCCCCAAACTACTCCCAGGGTCATTTTTCACTATAAAAGGGTTCAAGGTAACACTATTAATTTGCTTTCTTGGGTGAAATTCCTCAGTTCCTGCTGTGATGAAACACACTAACAGTCATTATTTGTGCAGTCTGTAAAGACTATCCAATGCTGTCTATGCACATGGTAGGAACAACTCCAAGTGGCAGAAAGAACTCCTTAGGACAACAGGGGCAGTAGACATGATGATGCAAGGAAACCTGACTGAGCATGTGCAGCCAAATAATAGAAATCATCTACGTCTAGAGTATTACAAGCCCGAGATTGTTTTCAAGTTAAAAAACAGCCAATATTTTGTCCACAAGAAACTACCCCACCTGCTCATGGCAAACCATCTGTAGGGTACTACTAAAGATGTGTTTGTCTTGTTGAAGGTAAAATTAGTGTTGACAAGATAAAACTGGTCACCTAATCTTGAGAGGTATGAGCCCTCACTAAGGGTGTTTTTTCTGACATATTTTTAAAAGATGGTATGTAAAGACAAAACAATTGAATGAGGACAAAGAAAACACCCTCCAAGTCTCCAGTTCTCTTGAATCATATGGGGAAGAGGAGAGCTGCTGAATTCATTGCTCCCAGTGCATGCTGGAGGGTGGGAGTTAGCAGGGCAAAAAGGTACTTGAGCTCGTGTGCGCACACGCATGTGTACACTCTCCCTTGTCTTGGTAGTTGGGAATTGTGAGACCAGGAAACAGTGCCTGGTCTCAGCAACTCTTCAGTGGCCTTCTTCTGAAAGCATGCAGTGGAAATATTACTTCAAACCTCAAAACTGTACTATAGCTGGATAGATGGAGAACCGAGGAATCTCAGCAAAATAGTCTTCACTTGGAGCCTTCTCTGCCTCCCTGACATCCTCACCGTTTGAATGCTGAATTAATTGACATTACCTTTGGGAAAGGTTACCATGAAGCAGAGGTCTTCAGTGGTTTTGTGGTAACTGTGTTGTGTAATAACACGATGGCAAACAGATGCCCACGATTCTGATACTGTAGTTGTATTTATAGACATTCATGTAGACATGGTCTCTCTTCTCTTATCTGGTCGGAGAGGGAACATAAATAATCTTAGGTTGTATCAGTTCCACTGCTCAATAGACCCTCTCCAGTGGGAGCAGGCAGTCAAAGTATCTTATATATAGAGGACATGGATGCTGAGATCACAGGCGACTTACAAACTGCTGTTCTTTTTCCCAACAGAAAAAATATGTGCCTTGTTTGATTCTTTCATTTTGTTTCAACACAGTATAATCAATTCCACATACATGATGAGCTTCTTTTAAATACTCAGATCCCAGAGGAAGATCCTTTAGTTTCATTTGGCTTTTCTTGGAATAATCTTAGTCCTCACAATAAGATAATAAAGTCTTGTTAATTCATACTTACTAGGCTATTGTATTTGAAAGATTTCAGATGTCATATATAACGGCTTATCTTGGATTTCTAGCTTACCTTTATAAGGAAATATCTAAAGCTTTTTACAAACAGAGCTGAAGCTTGAAAATCACTTGAAATAGTGTCATTCAAGGGCAAGACCACCCTTTTGTCCCATGGATAAACAAAATAAGACCTGTTAAAGAAACCTTAGTAGTGAGAAAACCTTATAATCTATTGATGTTAAATTACCAGCAACGATTATTTGGGAGAGAGGTTTAGATGTAACGTGGTCATCTGCTATTTTCCTACTATAGTTCAATGATGTCTCCTGGAGAAGGCAACAAACCATGACTATGTGACTAAATCAACAGGTTAATCAGAAAGAGTTCGTGAGGACTAGAGCTCATGCCTTCCTTCAGATGAAAAGAGCCAAAAATTGATCTCAATACATAGATAATAAAGTCACTGAACAGACTTCCTCTGTATTTATAGCTCTGTAATTAGAACCATGGGTTTCCTTAAAGATGCTATCAGATAAATTAAAGGAGGCTGCCTATCCAATGAACAATTATTTCAATAATCTACATTTAAGTTTCTTGAATTCCTGACTGTGTACAATTTACATGATCCTTGCAACTGATACCTATTGACCTGTATTTGAGTGATGTGAATATGAATTTTTGAGCCATCTCCTCCTGGGCCTAATAATTTCCTTTAATAGCTTAGGCAAGCCCCTAAAATTTTAATTATCCATTTTGCCATCAGTAAAATTTTCAGAGTTCAAGTGAGGCTCGTTAGTGGACATGAAGATAGATCACTGTTCAGTATGAAAAGGCTAACCCCCAAAGGACCTGAGTTATTACCTACTTGGATATAAAATCATCTAATCTAAAATTGTACCAAATGATTTCTCTATCAAATACAATAACTTTTGGTTGAAATATGGCATCTATTTTTGGAGGATTTGCTGTCTTGGTTTAAATAAGTGACAGAGAAACCAATGCAAACCCAGGTAACTTGTCTCAATGGTTGTTTTCCTTTACTTTTAAAATCATCTTAGATCTTATTCCAACATTGCATTTATTCAGCTTAAGCGACCAAGCTCAGGCCCTTGCTATATTTTCATCTCCTTAGCTAAATAAGTTTACTAACATCTGAAATGTACATCCCCTTTGAGTAATTACTTGATCATATTTCCTCCTGAATAGTATACACTAAACTGAGTATCTTTAGCTTCTCACAGTAATCAGGTTTTATAGTTACTGAAATAATTCTTGGAGCGCTCTCTCTCTTGATTTTCTCACATATGAAAAACTTAGAGGCCATTATCGGTTAGAGGATTTTGCTAATTATCTCACTGTGGTGTAAACAGCTCCCACTTTCTATCTGATGTTCCCTTCATCACTCAGTCAAGGGCCATATTTACTTACTTTGCTGCCGTAAGGCACTGTGTTGATTGTCCTGACCGCTAAGTCCTTTTCTTAGCTGCTTTTCTCTCTCACAAATACAGTCTATAATCCTGATTCTTAGATTCAGTTTTATTAAAATACAGTTTGCTAAAATAAGCCAGTTTTCTCTTTGGAACTGATCTGTCCTTTTTAACAACTCTATACATTTTTATGTCATTGGCAAAACCTACCTGCAAGATTTTCCTCTTGATTGTTGAAAATAACACTGGACTAAGAAAAGATTACTGTCTGGAAATATTCCCAGAAGATGATGCTTCCCTATTTTAAGATTTATAGATTCACCACTTTTTAATCCATTTAATGCGTTCTAGATGGAGCTGATCAGAATTTCAGAAAATAAAGTATTTAACTGAGACTTAGAAGGGGAACTACTAATTTCATCAGAATGAAGCAAGACTAAGTCAGTAGCTTTTTAGAAGCTAAAGCATATCTATCCATAGAGCTGTCTTGGACAGCCAAATCTGTAATCTCATCAGAAATGATACAAACTTTGTCTGACAGCACCTTTTTTCCATCATAGGTATGTGTACATCAACAAACTACTTTTCATGCAAAGTTTATCAAACCCTTTTGCTGTTTATGCATCATTACTGAAAATATTACCATACTGACATAGTATTGTGCTCTATCTAATATTATAATACAAATTTACACAATTGCAAGTGTGATAGACTCCAACCCCAATAACATGAAGGGTGATTGATTTTGGTAATTAGTGAAAAATAGGGGGAAAAATTGTTAAGGAGGGTGGGAAGACACAGATATGCATAGGAACAGATTACATTGGAAGTAATTCTGATATTATTATCTGTTCTGATAAATAGAATAAGAAAGGGGAGAACAGAGATAGAGCTAAAAAAAAAAAAAAAACAAAAAAACCAAAATTGCTCCCAAGTGGGTTTGTTGGTGTTGCTGCAGAAGAAAAATAGGTACCAGGAACAAGTCCAGAAAAAACTTTAAAATGCTGCTTTGTGGGGACAGTCTAGCAAGAGGAGAGCTGAAAAAGTGTCCGAGGTTGCTGGGCCTTGTTTAGAGGGCCGTGGATTGATGGGGTTGTGAACCCCTCTGAGGGGTAGGTGTTGCGAGCTGTCCCAGCTCTGGTAATTAGATGGGTTCGGCAGTCTTTATGAGTGGCTTACGTTTACTGATTAATGTTCCACTTGTGCACAGATGTGATTTAGCTTTCTGCTGAATAAACACAACATGGGGATGGAAAGGTGATAACTGCCATACTCAGCAAAAAAGAAGGAGCCTATAAATATGCCAGTGGGTCAATAGAAGTGATTTCATTCTGCATTCACAAGACTGCTGATGAAGTCTGACAGGGAGCTCTACTTCATTAATGCATCACAATGGTGAAGAAAGCCTGAAGGGCAAAAAGAGCCACCTGCAGCAGATTGGAGCCTGGGCTGCAGCTGTCAGAGAACAGCCAGGGAGAAATGAAAAGGGCTGCAACAAGGAAATAAAGAGGATATCATAGGCGGATAGGGTGTGTTTTCGCTCCCGCCTGAAATGGCTGATAGGGGAGGCGCAGTGCTCAGGGCACAGACTGCAGATGAAGCTGTACTGCCGATCAGAAACAATTTGGGAAGAAAGGCCTGGCAGTGTGAAAGATGTTTTGGTTAAGGCACTGAACGGAAAATGCTAAGTCTAAGGATGGGTAAATGTAGATGAGTTTAATGATTCATTAAAAAATTGGAGTGTGTACTGAAGAAAAATTGCTCACAGCACAATAAGAAAAAATAATACACTTGGGAGGAAGCACTGGGAGAATTATCAGATAGTCAGTATATAGTTGAGAAGTGCTGTTACGCTTGCTCTGTTTCTAAAGGTCTTTCCATAGGCATCTGCTAATGGCTGCTGTCTCTACCAGCTTCCCAGCCTCCTGAAACTAAAGTCCCTGCCCGGTCTGAGGGGAGCATGTTGCTGAATAACCAAACTAGTGCAGAGGGTAAAAAAGGGAAAAAATAGAAGGATGTGATGGCCAAATACTAAAAATAAGCTCCCTGAAAGCCAGCCATGGAGCTGGTTGAAATTGCACAGTGGTGATCTGTCCTAGCGCATAACAAAGTAAGGAATAGAAAATAGCCCCCACAGTCATCAGGAGCCATTGGGTGTCCTCAGCCTAGAGCCGTAGGTCAGCAACCACAGGCAAGCTGATGAAAAGTCTCCGTCACTTTGTGGTGTGCTGGGTGGGAAGTACATAAATGAACAAATAAGGATAGAAGTTCAGTCAGGACCTAGGCAGAAGCACCTGATCCATATCTCTCAACCTTTGGTCTGACTCATTCACATCCACTCTTATGTTTTCATGTGGGCACAAAGTCTGATCTCTGCATAACCCCAGAGAAGCCCTGGAACAGTCTGGCTTTTCTGAGATCAGGATTAAACCCACATTGGCTCTGTCTGCTTACCTATCTCCTGTTCCTTGCAGCTGGATCCTGTCTCTAACCACTGGCCTTGTCTGGATCACAAGAGAGTCATCTGCGCGCTGCTTGTTAGGTGCCTGCTTTATTTTATTGAATTTTTTATTTATTTCCCTATTGTGTTCCTATCCTGTATGCACAGTGGCGGGAAGGAGATACAGACAGATTGCTTACTGATCCTTTTGAATGTTTTCAGAGAATCCCAGGATTTCTCATTCTCCTTTTACCCTGCTGGGCTGTCTTTCTCCATCACTATGGTTTCTATACAGATAATTATTACTTACAGGCAGAAGTAAATTACTTACTTTCACTAACTGAAAAGATCTGAACTTTTAGCAATGTGTTTCAAAATGATTTTTTCCATCTCCAACACTTGTAACCAGACAGAGGCAAAAGCTGAATCTATCACCTGTGGTACTTCCAATTTTCCACAGAAAAATGCCACTGTTGTTATACTAGATTTTAAATGAGATGGTCTGCCACAAAGCTGGCTTCCTGAGGTGAAAGAGAAAATCCTTAATATAAAGATATTACACTAGAGAGGAGGCCATTGAATATATTTTTGTACAAGCCACAGCTTGGGATATTAAAATTAGAGGCACTTAGAAAAATGCTTATAATCCACAGAGGGCAGAGATCAGTATTATATAGTCCTGAATCCTCCCCAGCTGACTGTTCCTCTCTTGGCTATTCAGTGACTAATGACATATTCAGATGACACAGCTTGAGCTGCAAACACTTATGAGGATGGTGAAGTCAAGAAAAGGAACTTAGAAAAGCTAAAAACAGACCAAGAGCAGTCACCAGGCATGAGGATCTGCCATTTCCTTTGTGGGAGGGAGGAATTAACTCTCTTTACAGGAGTGTCACTCCCTGCTGCGCTGTTGGGTTGGGACTTTGTAAGGGAGAAGGCTGAAATCTCCCCCTGAGCATGGACTGTTAGGCATCACCTACAAATGGGCCACCCAAGGTCACTGTGGGAGGAAGTTTCCAATGGTCTCATGCCCACCAGAGCAATTTGCAGCGACTCCAGCATTGTCACTGCCTTTCCTTAAGGCCCCTGGGCTCAGGAGAGGGACTGGGTCTGTCCTTTCAGTAGTTCTTATCCCTGACCTCTCTTTCCTTTGGGATCTCACAAGGGTACGCTGGCCCAGGCGTGTGACAGCACCTGCAGATGTGGAAAGTATATGACAGGGACAACCAGTGATACAAGGGGTGCCCATCCCCTTGTATGATAGGGTAGTGATGTGGCAAACCACACATGAGTAGTGCTATTATGGGCTCTCTAGGTTCCTCCATATCAGTCAGCAGATGAGTGCTCAAGGGAAAGTGTCTTCCCTTAAAGGCCCTTTTGAGGAACATTTCTCTCAAAGGAACGTCCTGGGACTGGGTTGAGTACAGCAGTCCTTGGCAGGGTAGGTCGGCATATTCATATTGACATTAATGGACTTCAACATCTGGCTGGCAGCTTCAGTCATCTTTAGCAGTCTTCAAAATAAATAATTTGGACCGCACAACAACTAGATCAAAAAGCAGTAAAGTCAGTTAAGTTACAGAAGCCATCAATGGTCAAGTAATGTCACAAGTCTGACGTCTGACTTAAGCACATGTTCTACAAGAGCTACTGTCATGGAGCTGCAGTCAATCATTCATTCTGCTCTGAGCTTATACCCAGAAACTATAGCCCAAACTCTGGATCCCACCAGCTGCCAAAGCAACCAGGCTTTCCAGCCAGGCAAATA
Source organism: Fregata magnificens (assembly GCA_013389945.1). Taxonomy (NCBI): domain Eukaryota; kingdom Metazoa; phylum Chordata; class Aves; order Suliformes; family Fregatidae; genus Fregata; species Fregata magnificens. Next base: position 80,754 of record WAAD01003109.1, read on the forward strand.
CATTGTGTGCAGCACAAGAAGCAGCATTCCTGTTACTGCACCTCTGAGGATGAGGTATTACTCCAGCTCATAGCTTTGTGAGAGAGTTGTGCATGCCTATATTTATAGACCTGCATATCACTGACCTTGAGATGCTGCATCTTCTCAGGTCTCCCTCCCATCAAAGCGAGAGAATTCTACAGCCTTGCCTGGAATAGGCATGACACACGTGTTGCATCTGGAAACTGATGTCTCAAAACACAGACTACACCCACTGACAAAAATTGGCCCCTCAGAAGAGAAAAAGCCCAGGACACTGTTCTGGAGACTCAGTGCAGTGTACCTGCATTCCCAGCTGGGATTTGAGCTCATGGGTCCCAGGAGCACCAAGTCAATACTCTAAAGTAGGTTCATTAGAGTTAAATGCTATGTTGGCTGCTGCTGCAAAGCCTCGTATAAATATTACACCTCACTCTGCAAGGCAAAAAACGTTTGGTTTCTGAGTCAATTAATATATAATGAGGATATGGTATAATTAATATAGTTTTGATTTTCCTATAAATCCACATTACTAATAAGAATGCAAAGTAATTACTCAAAAAACCTTTTCAACAAATGGCAGTTTTCACTGATTAAAAATGGAGTTTGTGTTTTAAGTGTTATTTACAGGTTTGCTGAAATGAATAATTATTAGGATATTGAGCTACAAGATAATTAAGAAAAGTGTTTTTACTTAAACACACACGTCAGAAGCTACATCATGGAGTTTAGATGCATGCGATGTCCTTTGATTTTTTTTTAATATCTTCTAGAAATCCTGTATCCACTTGCAGACTGGAAAGTGAAAGATTTTTTTGTTTCAATTAAAAAAATTTGAACATTCCAGATGATTATTCTGCGTGTTCAGGTCATGAGTGGATACCTCTGTATTGTAAATTCTTTTGTAATCTGGAACACCACTGCAAAAGTATTTTCATTCACTCACTAAGGAATTAAAAGTTGATGTACCCATAGAAAATGAAGCTAAATGTCTTGGCCAAATTTTGCATATGAATATTGATGCTAACCCACTCTGTGTTGATTTAGAACTGTCTTAAAATTTTTAATTTTAGCCTTCACAAGTGTATATGTAAATTGGTACATGACAAAGCTGCATGCAATTTGGATGCATTCTTCATATTGCTAGAATTGTAGAGAACTCAATTCAGTTGCTCATACCTGACTTTTTTTTTTTTTTAAATTGCTTAATTAAAGCTATTTTGGTCCTGAATCTGAAGGGGAAATTCTTCTTTAAGACTCCATCTTGCACAAGCTTTTTTCAAACTTCAGAGCAGCAGGAGGAGCTGTCCCAGAGTGATCAAGCACCAGTTTTGACTGTTAAACACTTGAAGTGCATTTTGTGATTGGTGTGGGCAAGATAGGAACATTGGAATACTATTCATTTAAGGTATGTGTCCCTTATTATTCTACCCCAGTTTACGATAACTTTCAGTCCAGGGCTATGTGCATTAAGAGGTGTTTTGGTTTTGTGTCCCACATGTAACAAACAGCTATGCAGTATCCAAAACTTACAGAACCTTCTCTGTAGGGCAATGTCATCACATTGTTTAGATGAGATTTTCTGCCATAAAAATCTGCTAGGTGATAAAGCTTTGGTCACACGTTCCTGGAAAACTTGGAGCCTTTCAATGGTATGCTTCAGCTGGAGAGGCTTAATAGGGTGCCATGAAAGTAATTTGTTTTTCCAGCATATTTCAATGGGAGGGAAGAGTGTCCCAGTGAAGAACATTGGAAGTGCATGAAGAAGTCTTATGGGAGCATGTCTTAACAGGATTGCTTCTCTCTCTCTTATGTCAGTCCTGTGAGATTTAAAGTCCAGCTGTCAAGCTTACAGGTAAGGTAGTTTCTCTTCCATAACCCTGGGCTCAGTGACTGCTTGGTAGTGGTGCTGGTAGGCTCATGGCCATGGTTATTCTCTTGACTCTCCCTCTTGATATAGAGGCAATGAAGCATCTTCATCTGAATAGAGTTAATAAATGTGTCAGTGAGAAGTTGAGGACATCTCAAGTGAAACTGTTATTTATTTATCTCTTATCTCAGAATGTAGTCAATATGACATGATCACGTTTTCCTCATTAAGTGCTTCCTCATTTACAGTGTATCGGTTTCCTATCCAATCTTGGAGCCAAGCAGTATGAAATACCAAATGATCTTGAAGTTTACAATTAGGTAGAGTAAAAATGCTGGAAATGGGAAGACCCTCAATAATTCCATGGCATCAGAAAATTAAATTTCTGCAATAACAAATTACGATATAATGAGGTCACATTAGAGGAATAAGAGGCCCAGATGCCTCAATGATTTAATCTGTCTCTTCCTGTAGGCCTGCACCTAATTTTAATGAACATTTTGATAGATAACATATTTGGTTCAAAATAGGTCTTTAAAGACAGTTGTGAGAGTATTATATTTTAAAGATGCTATGATAGAAATTCATTTCATTAACTGCCTGATAAGAAAAAATGACTCTACAAACGTATTGGTATCAGCCATACTATTATGACCCATCTGCTCTTATTGAGTAAAGTGACAGTAATATATCTTTATTGGTCTGTTCCTTGAATGCTGTAGAGGCTCATTTTCCTTGTCTAATGAAAAGCCAAGTGACACTAATGAAACAGGTACTGTATATGCCTCAACTTCAGGAGAGGAAACAGAACATCAGATAAAAACCTCTGTAAAGAGAACAGTCAGGTGTAAATATATACATGAGTCCACAAAAGAGAAAAATAACCCCCAAACCAAGAATGTTGTTTTATTTATTTTTTTTCCTATTAATCAAACATGGGGTTCGGTCTAATGGCAAAGACCATAATAAACTCTGAAACAGAGATTTGTCACCCTTTTGAGGTCAGTTACACTTCAGTTGGAGAAAAAATGGTCTTGTTGACAGTTTACTTATTTATATTACAGCTCTGAAACCTTTCCCTAGCTACTGTGATGTTACCAGAGGACCAAACATAAGGAGACCATTCTGAGTGGTCTCAGGTAGGGTGAGGTAGCCCCTCTCATTCTTGTCTGATCTCTTCAGTCCTGGTGTATTGAGACAGTGCCCATCACTCTGATATTCAGCTTGTTGCTGTGTAATTATCATGCCATTTCCAAAGCCCACAATTTTTCTCATGGTGCAGTTTAGCTACATACTTTCAAATACACTTGCTTTTAACAAAAATGGTAATGATGCAGCAGTCTTTGCAGGCACACCAAGTCCAGGCAGTTGTATAAAAAAGGAGAAGTTTGCATGCCTTCTGAAGGCAGGCTCTTCAGACCTGTGTCTGCTGAGACATCTGCTGAGTCTCTGTTCCTCTGCATATGAACATGTCATTCCCTGCAAGAAAATTCAGAAGTGGCCACGGACTCCCAAAAATGAAGACTTATTTTTAAGAATAAATTTTGGTGCAGTCTATTGAAGGCTTTGAAAATAAGCACTGAGACTTGACCTGACTTCAGGGAGGAGCAAGTAGAGCAGAGCAAATGGGTGTTGTGTTATCTGGACACCTTGTCTTCTTGGGAACATGTTGTCCTGAACTATACAATGGTTGTGCTTAGACCTTCAAGCCCTTGTATCATGACTAGCATTTATTCAGCCTACAGGACATGGAAGACCAGATAAGGGTACCATGAAGAAAGAAAATCATAATCTGCTAGAAAACTGTGGGTGCCCAGGGCATGTCTTCTGTAGCTGACATTTGAGAATCTAAAATAATTTCTCCTCTGAATGTCCCCTTAACCTGGATAATCTGGGAATTAAATGTACTGCAAAAGAGTTTTAGAATTTTCCAAATTCTTTAGAACTTTTTTCTCTATCTAGATTAAAATCGCCTAGATTCAATGCCTTGTCCATATAATGGGGATTGATATAGATGGCTCCTAGCTGTCCATGTAGAAACTTCAGAAATTTTCAGGTATATACATATCTCTAAAGAAAACAGAAAATCTTACCTGAAAAGACTGGTGAAGCTTGACAGCCAGGAAGAACCAGAGTTAAAATACCTTACAGTCTCATATCTGCAAACTATGCACATGCATTATGATAAAGTTTTTAATCCACATGATCCACAACAGTTTTTCTTCATCCTCTTCTGATGAGTGGTCCCATATGTCACTGACATCCAAAAGCTGCACTGAGCACAAATGTATTCATTTTTCATGGTCTTTTCTCTGATTCTGATCTCTGTGTCTTCTTTGTAGATATTAATGAATTTATTTATACAACACACCAGCAAGGTAACAGGATGGTGTCTCAGTTTTGCCAACTGGGAACGGAGGCACTGAGACTAAAGCCAAAATTGCCCTATATCAACTCATTTTCGGAGGCTAATTTTGAAGACTAGAGCCCAGCTTTTCTGGGCATTCTGCTGCCTTTTATGTGTTCAGAGCACAGTTCATATCAAACTTTTGCAATTATGAGAGTTCAATACTCCAGCTGTTTCAGACTGGGCACTCAGAAAATGGAACAGGAGTGATCACAGAGAAAGAGTTTGCACAAATGCTATGATCAGTATCACACAGAAAGTCTATGATCTAGACAGAGAAAAAATTCAGAGCTCAAGATGATAGTCAAGGGACTTAATCAGGAAGACAGCCTCTCTTCTGGAAATTTTCATGCTGTTTCACCTCGTATGTCCCTTTCTCAGCAACCAGCCAGACATGGGAGTCCTTCACATAACTGTCCACTTCACTTTGATTCATCCTTAAGACATGGGCTGTCCAGTAAATTGCATGAGGCAGGAGTACTGCAGATGAACGTGATATGCCGTGTTTATCATATAAAGTCATACAATTAAATATACTCTGATAATGTATAAGTGCCTGTGCACATTGTAGGTTATCTATAGACATGATTTGAGGCATTTCATAATTTTGAGTTCTTCACCTTGTAAACTTAACGTCCCAGTAGTGGGGTGGTTTTTTGGTTTTGTTTTGGTTTTTTTTTTTTTTTTTTAATAACATTTTTCCAAGTTTTAAAAAAAAAAGTCCTCTTCTGCAATCACATCAAGCCCATTGTTCCTTTCCCTCTCTCAGAATCAGCAGGAACTTTAGATAGCAAAACACAATTGTCTTCATGCATTGAGCTATCAGTGTCATTTAGTAGCCCTAGACCATGAATTTAAATGTAGACCTTGTTTCTTCCTCTTCCCCCATTCTCATCTGTACTGGGTAGACCTCTTAATCTGATTCAGAGTCTACTAGCAAGCTCCAAAATGTACCAGCTGGCAGAATTAGATGCAAAATATAGTAGAAATAAAGCAGACAGTAGGAGGAACATCCTCAAGGAGCTGATTTTAAAAGTTGCTTCTGACAAGAAAGTTGCACCCACTTTGATCCTCTCAGCACCTTGAACAGGCATATGATTCTGCAATTTGTTGTGGCAGCAGAAGTATGGCAGCTTATGTCAAAGACTGCAAGCCCAATTCTGTCATTATTAGCTTACAAAAGCTAATAAAAAATTCAATATCTGAACACTAATGGCAACACTGAAAACAAGTTTATGATCACACTCTTGTCTCCCTTTACTGCCAGTGCCTCAAATAATTTTCCTATTTCATTAAGATGGAGGCTGCAGCTGAGGACATGCTTGCAGTGTACTGGGCATTGCCGCTCAGCATGTGAGCTTCCTGGACCCTCAAACTGAAGGAAGAAAAGAAGTAACTTTCCTTAATTTGCTATTCTGATATTTTTGTACCTCTTTAATACTGATTCCAGTGTGTACATACACAATGTCTCAGACACTCTTCTCATCAACATTGTTTCTGATAGCAATTCTTCCTTCATATTTCATTGTATTCCATATTAGAAACTTAATTTAATTTGAACATATCCTCTTTGATGCTTGTGAGACTTGTCATTCATATGTTAATGCTGTAAAATGAAGTTGACAGAAGAATTACATACATGCTTGGATATTTGCCTGAGTGTGCTGTTTATATGCTCTGATAGCATGTTCTTGTTTAGTTAGTGAATTTACCTTATCCAGTTAGCTGTCTGGTACCTGTTCTTCAATTCTTGCCTTTGAGTTTCTTGAAGGAAGAATCTTTCTGTCTATACACCCTCTCAATGACATATAATCCATTCTGGAGCTCCCAATACTTGTGGTCCCTGTCCCCTCTGCTTTCTGTTTCCTTGCTTGTGTACACAGAAGAGATGGATCTGATCTGTTCAACGGCTCATCTGCATTTTGGTGCATACATGACTTCATCTCCAGACTTATGCACAGACAGTGTGAGTACATCCCACTACCTTGAACCTCAGGCAGAACATATCCATCCCTTTAAACACAGCCTGGAACTGTACTTCTTGAGGTAGAAGAGCCATCCGTTAATTTGATCTCTGAGCATTAGCTTTTTAACTGTATTGTTCAGACAAGGAAGAGCCAGCAATGATATGAACAGCCAAAATAATCAGTATCAGTTCAGTAATGTGTGACAGCTCCTCTCTGTGATCTCTCACTGCATTATGGGAATAAATGCACACATTCATCCAGTGCACATATTGTATATTAACTGAGGAGATACTTTTTGAACAAAAACAGCATTCCCAGTGTGCATTTGCAACTCATTATATCTAGGAATGAAGCCACATACCCTGTTAGAGCTGCATCTGCTACAAAATGCAACAGCTTGTCAGCTTTCTGGTTGCTGCATGTACTTCAGTCTGGTGCTCTTCTGTCTGTGTTGGACTCATCTTAGACTCTCAGCCTTGTCAATTCCTCTGCGGGATGAACCAGAGCTGCATGGGAATTTTCTCTTTCTGCCCCTCCAGCTGGGACTTTCGAGGAAATTATATTACACTGGGGAAGAAAACCAAGATCCCCTAAAAAACTTCTTCATTTAGGAGAATGAGATTTTCTTGACAGAGCCCTGGCTGTGCCGCAGTGTGGCTCCCTTCCAGCAGAAATCAAGGCAGAGGGTGCAGGAGCATTCCCTGACCCAAGCCATTGCCAGGGTGTGCACCCAGAACTGGGATCCTGGAAGAGCTCCTGGGTCTGTCAGTTTAGGTGTGACTACAGTACAGCTCCAGTTCCTGTGACAGTTCCTCCCAGAAGACAAGAAGTGATTACTGACCCCACTAATGAATCACAGAATCACGCTATCAGTGAGGCTGGAAGGCACCTCTAGAGACTTTCTAGTCCAGCCCCCGTCCAGCCCCGCCACTCAAAGCAGGGTCAGCTAGACCAGGCTGCTTAGGACGTTGTCCAGTTGGGTTTTGGATAGGTCCGAGGATGGAGACTCCACAACTTGTCTGGGCAACATGTGCTACTGTTTGACCACTCTTGTAGTAAAAATAAAAGTTTTTTTTTTTTCAAATTTGTGCTTGTTGCCTCTTATCTTTTCACTGGGTACCACTGAGAAGAGTCTGGCTTCACCTTCTTTACTCCTTCCACCAGGCATTTACACATTGCTAGGATCCCCGCTCTGAGCCTTCCCTTCTTCAGGCTCTCCTTGTATGTCACATGCTGCAGTCCCTTATTCATTTTTGTGGCCTTTCTTTGGAGTCTCTTCAGTATGTCCATGTCTCTTTTGTACTGGGGAGCCCAGAACTGGACCCAGCATGCCAGCTGTGTCTCACCAGTGCTGAGCAGAAGGGAAGGATCACCTCCCTCACCCTGCTGGCAACACTCTGCCTGTTGTAGCCTAGGATGCTGTTGACTGCCTTTGCTGTGTGGGTGCCTTGCTGGCTCATGGTCAGCTTGTTGTCCACCAGGATCCCAAGGCCTTTCTTTGGAGACCTACTTCCCAGACGGTTGGCCCCCAGGTTGTTTTGGTACCTGGCGTTGTTCTTGCAGTATCCTGAAGTCCACCATCCCATGGTCACTGCAACCAGGGCTGTCCCTGGCCTTCACATCCCCAACCAGTCCTTCCCTGTTTGTAAGTGTGAGGTCCAGCAGAGCACACCCCATCATTGGCTTCTTGATCACCTGTGTCAAGAAGTTATCATCAATGCACTCTGGAAACCTCCTGGATTGCTTATGCCCTGTGTGTTGCCTGTCTAGCAGATACTGAGTTGATTAGTCTCCCATGAGGCTCAGGGCCTGCAAATGTGAAGCTTCTTCCACTTTTCTGAAGAAAGCTCTGTCTACTACTTCTTCCTGATCATGGTTCTGTAGCAAACAGCCATGAGAACGTTGCACATGTTGTTTTGCCCAGTAATCCAGATCCATAAGCTCTCAGCTGGCTCCTCACCCATCCCAAGGCAGAGTTTCATGCATCCCTGTTCCTCTCATGTACAGGGCAACTCCACTCCTTGCCATCCTGGTATGTCCTTCCCAAAGAGCCTGTATCCAGTCACTGCATTGTTCCAGTCATGTGACCTGTCCCACCACATCTCCATGATCCCAATAAGATCTATATAGCCCATACAGTCCTGCACCTGCACACAGACCTCTAATTCTTCCCGTTTGCTCCCCATGCTGCATATGTTAGTGTACAGTCACTTCAGAGAGGCACTCAGTCATGCTGATTTCCCAAAAAAGTTATAAGAGCTTCCTCCATATTGCTGTCCTGTAGGTACTTCCTTACCTGTGTACATGTACTGGGGGTGGACCCCCTTCTGCCCTGTTTTGATGATTAAAAGTCTCTCTTTTCCATATCACTCTGCACCCTTTGCTTTACCAAACCAGTCCACCCCTTCAGAGGGAGGTCATCATCACCACCCCCATCACTCCCAGTTTAAAGGTCTCCTCACCAGGTTGGCCAGCCTGTTGGCAAAGATGCCCTACTTGGTCAGGTGTATCCTATCTTTTCCTGGCTGTTCTTGATCTTCAGAGAAGATCCCAGGGTCCTAAAAGCCAAATCCCTGTTTTCAACACCAGCCGTGCAAACTTTTGTTGATGTGCAGAACTACAGAATCCATCCACTCCTCCCTGAGCCCTTCCCCTTCACCAGTGGGACCAAGGAGACACCAATGGACCCCCATATCCTTGGCCCTTGCCCCAGAGCCACATAATCACTCTTGACATGATCCAGACCTCCCCTGGCCATGCCATAGGTGTCCGTGTAGAAGAGTAATGGGGCTTCTAGCACGAGGGCCAGATGAGCCTCAGCAGCACCTCCACAGTGTCCCAGACCAAACCCCCAGTAAGTGGCAAAACTCCTGGGCAGCAGATCAGGCCAGCAAAGGGGCCTCTGTGCCCCATTGCTGCCCCTGTGCTACCGTGTGGTGCCAGGCACCACCAGCTCTGGCTATACCATGGAGGTAGGGTTGGGGCTTTGTCTCCATGGGGACTCAGATAAGATCCAGGGGACCTCTTTCCTCATCTCTGATGCTACACAGACCCTCATTGGTGCTCACCACCTGTGGGCAGGTAGCCCATCTCCCTGGTCTCAGCCTCTGCAAGAGACCCAGGCATCCCTGCAGCCCAGCTTGGAGAGCCATGTCTTACCCTCAGGAGCTTGAGCTGACCCCAGAAGACTGAAGTTTGTGTCTTCATACATCCTTACACTGTTACAGACCCCAGTCATCTCGTCTATACACACACACCCCAGAGGATGTCATTTAAACAAATAAAGCCCTTTCTTCTACAGACTGATAGGGAGGAAACATGGGTGGGTTTTTTGTCCCTTATATGTAAGTACCAGAGGAGCTCAAACAATAGGGAATACGCAATTTATCTAAAAAGGCAAATTTGTTTTATCTTTAGGGAATTACTCGATCAGCTATCTTCAACTCCTGGTATGTAAAACTGCAGATAATACTGTGGATCGCTCATGTTTTCTGACAGATATGTGTTTTTATTCAGTCATGTTTATTAAAATGTTTAACTGTTTTGATTAGCCTAATAGAAATACAACATGGAAATAAACTTTTCAAAATATTTCCACAAAGCACGATGTTATATAAAACTGTCAGAAAGTGAGTTGGCATTGTACTGATTTTTGCAGGAAGGCAAGCACAAATATTTATTTTGAAGGGGATAGAATACAGAACGATCAGAGATATGATTTCATTCTCCTCTGCAAACCTCCTTCCAGATTTCTAAGTCTCTCACAAAGCAGATGTCATTTTGAAGATTCAAAATAGAAAAACACTAAAAATCAGCATTCTTCAAGAATGCTGTTATGCTTTATTCCCATTTGCCAGTAGAAAGCATGTGTCTTGAATACTAATTATGTATTATTTCAGGAAGGCAGAGGACTTCATGAGACAGCTATGAAGCAAACTCCAAAACGGTACCATGGGATAACCTCATTGGTTCCAGTGGCTGGTGCCTTTCTGTAATCTCTTCGTATTACTGCAACTGTTATTTAACCCTCAGAAGCTTAAATGACACACAAAAGCCTTAGGAATAAGGCTCAGTTTAACAAAATTCTATATTTAGTCTTATTGGTAAAACTGCCAGCATAAGCATTAGCAGCACTGAGATCCTCAGTTTCTGAACCTCTGATTTTGCAGGATGAAGGGAAAGAAACCCAGTCTATTTATTAAAGGAGGTGCCTCTCATCTGGGTTATAGCCAGTGTCCACTGAAAAGTGTTTTCTTTGACTTCATAAGGCTTTGACAGGAGCCTGCAATGAAAAGTGCAGAACAACTGCCTGCCTGGCTTCCCACGAGTTGTTCTAGAATGATGGCTCTCTGGACTCCCATTTTTTTAAAGCAACTGCTTTGTATAATTGCTCTGAAAAAAGTGACATGATGGCCAAATTTCACCAAGAGATCATACTAATCCCTTGATACTAAAGACTGAATTAACATCTCTGTGCCTAAAAGTAAGCAAAGAACTGCCTATCTTTTCTGGTTTTAGGCTCTTTTCTATAAACTCTTAAAGAAACAAGAAGTACAGATTCTTTAAAAATCCTGGGAATGTTCCTCTCAAAGTTGATACTTGTCTGATTATATCACTGAGTTGGTTGGAATTGCAAAGGGGAAATATCCTTCCAGCTGCAAAATTAATTCACAAGAAAGTGGTGGGGCCTCTTGAGGCTAGATGATAGTTAAGGTAAGCTCAATGAGCTGTATTTTCCTGCTTGTAATGCCAGCTGAGTTGTGTTGATGCAGAGCTGCTTCTTTGTTTCCTGCCCTATTCTGAGCAAAACTCAGACCTCTGAAAACCAGCAAGTTGGCTGCTATTTCCATACTGCCAGTTTTAAGCAATACCCAACATACCTGCAGCACGGGTGCCATTTCACAAAAGGTGGCATTTAACACTAGACTTCCCCCCATCCATCAAAAGACCCACAGACATTCCCAGAGTCCAATTGCTGCTAAAAATTCTCTTGGTAAGGAGAAACAGCGGTTAGTACAGCTCTAGATCTCATCAGTGAAATAGGCTTTGCTGAATTTCTTTCAATACATACCAAGTATGCGCACAGGAAAGAGATGCACAGACCCTTGGCCTGTGGAGCAGAGTTTCTTTAACCTTCTATCTCAGCCACAGCCATGCCAAGCTTATCTAGCTCCCCCCACTTACCATACTGAATGCAACTGGAATAAAAATTGATCATTCCCAGGAGCTATTGCCCACAGCACAATGTTAAGGTTAAACAGCTTGCATCTTAATTTGGTTTTCAAAGGCTTTATATTTCTCAAAGTCAGCACTGTGCAAGAGCAAGATACATCACCAGGTAAACTTAATACTGGATTCTTTAAGACTTTGTGTTGAATCCTCTGATAACACCTGGTATCTATGCACTGGGTGGTACAGATTTGAGATCCTTATTCTTATTTTTTTGGTCTTTTCTCTTTGCAAAACAAATGTGTAGGCTGAAAAGATGTGCATGCAGAATTGTTTCAGCCCGGAGGAGTGACATGTGAGACACAAGTACATGTTCTCAAGCCACCTATAGGTGTACTGTAAAGCTTGGTGTGGATTTTTTATTTGGTTTAGTGCAGAAGCAATCCAACAATATGTTGAAACTTTTGTCATTATGTGGCTGCATTAAAACATGTCAGGAAGATGAATAATGTTTGTTTGGAAGGAGATGCTCCTAAAGACAGCATGGTGGCGTACATTATTAAAACTGGCCTTTTTGATTTTATAAATCATGTCAAATATATCCCAAAAGATGTTTAATTACCAGTGACAGAAAAACTTCACATGCTCCTGCTTTGCTGGTTGACCCAACATAGACTCTTGTTAAAAAATTATAAGCCTTGGACTCAATTCCCTGGAGGGTCCCCAAAGCATTTCCTGGATAATAATGATGCAATAGTTTCCTATCCTATTGATGGTTGTCCCAGAGCACCTCAGAACAAATGCTGCCATTCCCTGAAAGCTGCTCAAGCACCAGGATGCTGCTATAAATGGTTGAAATGTGATGCAGTTTCCCCTTCAACTTCCTCCCGCTCAGCCTAATGGGGATTAAGAGCCATTAAAGGCTCTTTGCAGCATATGCAGTTGCTATTGATCAGTTGTTTTAGCCAATGATCTGATTACAACTGTCTTCTCTTTCCAGTGCTTTACTGGCAGAGAGAAACATACAAACATACAATAAAAGGTAAGGAATGAAGGTACCAGGCCTTTCTGTGTGTGCTAAGAATTTGTTTAGTTGCTAAAATGAAAGACTCCTGTTGTCTTTGTCCATGAGTAAAAGTTTCTACCTGCAGTCCAAGAAGCCAGTTTGGAGTAAAAACAGACACACGAGTAGAGCTCAGGGAGTTTGTCTTGCCGGAGCATGGCACAGTGGGTTTTGCGTTCGTTGCTGAATGGTGGCAGAGCTTAAACAGGATAGGTTCAAGAAATGCTTTCCTCACTTTCATTGCTGCAAAGTTTAGGAAAATTTCTGAGAGGTGGGAGTGCCAGTTCCTGTCCGCTTGGACTGGCAAAGTGGTTGAACTCTGCTTTTGCCGGTGCTGAGTCAGCATTCTAACCCCTGGGCTTTTCACATAGGCAGGCATTACCCTCTTCTACCACTTCTTCTTAAAAGAACCCAGAAGTAACTCTTCACTATACTGAACCCAACTGTGTCCAAATTAGGTGAACTCTGAAAGCAGGTACTAGATTGAGCCCCTGTGAAGGGTAGTCTGGGCAGCAGTATGTCACCTTTCTGACTCCTCCAGGGCTGAGCCTTCCAGGTCTGTGGGCTGTGGAGGCTGTGGATGAACAAAGGCAGACCTGCAGCAGTCAAAGTCAAATGCACAGGCGTCCCATGAGGGAAGGCAAAGTTGAGCAGAGCCTTTCTGGAGAGCAATTGTTCAGTGTCAGTACTCAGTCTCACCCAAATTCTGGTTTTGGTGCCTATGTTCTTATAGTATCTTGAACATTCATCCTCCGAATGACTTTTCTGGCAAGGTGAAGGGGGAAGGAAGGACACTGAACTGAGAAGATTGTTATAGGAAGCCTGAGTCAAAAGAAATTCCTGAAAACTCTGATGGTGCTTTGTGGACTCAGCATTTATTTTGCAGTATCAGATGGCTCCTGGGGAAGAGATCAGGCTTCATTTGCCTGATTGTGACAGTCTTTTATGAAATGGTGGCAGAGCAGTGGTACCACACTGGCTCTCTTGTTCAAAGCAACAGAACTGCTGATAACTCACTATTTCAAAGTGTGAATAAGCATTAGGTTTAGGAGAATAGATTTAGCAGCTCACACCTGTGATCCAAGATGTACAGGGTTAGTTTGCTCTTTGTGACTGGACAGGAAATACAACAGAAACATTCACGCCTTCCTCAGGATATAAATAATTTTGGACAGTACTTCACTAGCAAAGCCACAAATTTGCTCAACTAGCAGGATGCATCACTACTTAGATGGACCCTAGGAGTCTCTCAGAGATGGTCCAGAGTGGGAAGGTGTGTAAGTACCATCAATAAAGTACCGGTACTTTACTTATGAAAGTGCAGTATGGGTGGGTGTCCAGGGCAGAAATGAGATCTCTGCCCGAGAGTGAAAGGAAATGTTAGTGATGGAATGAGAGTTAAGGAAAGAAGTGGGAGAGAGGTGTCTTCCTCTCTGACCACTGCAATAATTTGATCTTGATTCCTAGAAAGAGCAGAATGTGTTTTGCATTTCTCCTCATTTCATGATGAAGTACACCCATCCCAGAGCAGCCTGGCACTCCACGAAGGACTGCAGAGTCCTCCACGTGCAGAGGACAACGACCTGCTTCAGAAACGTAAGCATGAGCAAAAAATTACGCTTGCCAGCCTTCAGAATTCCCAGCATTTATTGGCAGCTGAATGACTCCCTATAGCACTTTGGTGTTCTTAGAAAGGACAAAAACTCAGACAGGGCACAGATAAGCTATTTAGTTCGGTGGTACCCTGTGGGAGGAGGTTATGGCCCTGTTCTGAGCCCTGATGATTTGAACACATTTGTTTCCTGTATGTACGATGCAGAAATTCATAGAACATTTTATTGAGCCTTTATCTGATGCTTGCATGTTTTTCTTTTTGTGATACAGTTTCCAGCTGAACACTTCAGTTATAATAGAGACCACTGGTTTTAATAACTAAAAGATCACAATGCCCTAAAAACTCGACTCCAGCAGGCAACACCAGAGAGCACGTTTCCTATGAGATGTCCTCAGAGCTCAGTAGAGAAGGTTGTCGATTCTCTTCCTAGAGCAGGAGAATTTCATGTAGGCTTGTGTTGCTGCAGGTGTTCCTGCCACACAGAGCTCCCAACACAAAGAGCGGGGAGCATCAGTGTCCTTGTGGGCTGCTACCTGGCTAGAGGCATAGCTCCTCAAGAGAAGTCATTTGTTACTCTTGACTTCCCCATAGCAATGAGCTGAGAATCGTCAGCTGGCCCTGCTGACTGAGATGCTGCTGGCATCTCAGCTGTGAGTTTCCTCCAGCTGATTCATGGTGAGAAGGTGCAGCTGGAGGGAGCTGTCCTGAGAATCAGAAGGGTCAGAGCAGACACGACCATGCTGAAAGAAACTGTGAAGAGCTGTTACAAACACTGCACCTGCAGGTGATGGGAAAGGGGACCATACTGTTGTAGACCTCTGTGTGGGAAAGGAAACAAGTCACTGTGGGCTAACAAGTGAACTTGTGATGAAACACCGGGAGAGTGAAGGGGAGGATGTGATGCTTTTTACCAAGGCTTTCAGTGTAGCTTGTGGGAACCAGGACAGTGGCAGTGACACCACACATAAGAGAAGCCTCCAGTAAGTTCCTCCTCCAGGGCAAATATCCATCACTAGCATAAAGTAGTCATAAAGGGTAAGGGACAGCTTCTCTCCAGTCAATTGCTGGGGCTCCTACCTGCTTTTCCATCTCCACAGCCTTGAATTCAGGCACTCCTGCAGCAGCTGGATATTTGGTATTTGCATCTCTGAATCTTACGTATAGGACCATAATGAGCAAGGAACTCTGCCATACTGACTTGCCTTACTTAGTGTACTTAGGTCTTATGCAGGGCTGTCTTCCCTCTAGCAATGTAGATTGAGAAACTGGGTGCAGCAGAAACGCTGCCAGCAGCTACTTGCTATAAAAAGCTAATAGTCCTTTGTGGGCCATGAGAGGAATGATAGAAATACAGCTTAAATTCTGGATCGCTTACAGTACACTTTGATGAAACTATGTCCTGACAGTGGGTCGGTGAGATCAGTTTCTCCACATTGCAGTCATTGTTAGCGACAGTGGTAGGTCAGAATTTTCCACGTCAGTCAGTCATTTTACCCCGACTTTGAAAATCCGCAATGCTGCCAAGTCTTTTGATAGCAAAAATCATATGATTTTAATGACAGAGTTATTTTACTAATCTTTTAATAGTGCCTGGCAGGATCCCTGTGCTGCTTTACTGCCTTGTCTTAGGATCCCTGGCTCAGAGTGGATGCCATTATTCATGATTTTATATGGAAATAAGGTCTAAGTCGAAGCTGTGCACCATTTCCTCAAAGAGGCAGCTTCTAGCTCAGGTGGCTACCTGCTCCTTTTTTTTAATTGGAATTCAGTTATTCAGATTATGGTTATTTCTGCCAAAGATGATAAAAAAGATGTATTTTTTCACATATGGCTTTTCTACTTGTTACAAGCCTGCAATTCCTCTCTTAACTTTACGCAAGCAAATTTCCAGTCCTGGAGTCTCTTGAGCTATCAACAAATTTAGGTTGTTAAGTCTTCTAACTTTTAGAAAGTTGGAATACAAATACTTGAGTTTACCCTAGGTGAAACATCTGGGGCAGTTATGTCTCATCTAATGCTTAATGGCCCAATCGCTTGGTAGACCCATTCATAATTCATCAGGCATCTGATTAAATGTAGTTTAGTCTGACTCATGTGATAGTGTTTGAGGCTAATTTAAAGGCAGAACATCATACTTGCACAACTTGCCAATATATGCTAAGCATGTAGAATGAACCTTCTCCTTCTGAACCTTTTATAAGGTTCCATATTCAAAAGAATACCGTTTCCTTTTTCTGGGATAGCAGAAATTTCTGTTTACATTGATAATTGTTTCTTTTCCCTTCTTTTTACCATTTTTCTTTCTTTGAAAACAGCAAGACATGGTTATACTGTAAATCTTTCATTCGTATCTATTTCATATGCAGTGACCCACAGAATAGATCCATAGGTCCAAGGCTGGGCATGTAAAGGTGACTTGAGCAGGTGATAAAAATAATTCTCTGTTCTTGAACTTTATGCGAAATAGAAGAGAACTACATTGTATTAGTACTTCTCGTTTGGTTTCCAGTTAGAGCTCAGTATTAGATATTATTTCCCTGACTTTAGATCAAGTTGATTGCAGCTTTTAGAAAATGTTAAGTGACTGCAGCCCAGTACAGTGTTACCACTTATATAATGATGATCTTTCTTTATTTAATATCATAACACAGGAAGAATCTTACCCAGTGTATATATCTCTTGAAAAGTCATACAAAATAGGGTCACTGACAAAATATTGGAGCAAAACAGCCACCAATCTCAGCTTCAGAAAAAGAAAATGAAGAGCAATTCTGGCAATTAATTGTTAAGTATAATATTAAATGAAAATGTAATAGATTTATATAACCTCACAAGGACAGCAGAACCATAAATAAGTGAAAGCATGAATTTGTAAGGAAATAGGTCTTATAGGTACATGCGATGTCCTGCTTAAAAAAGGTTAGAGACTGGACATGCTGAGGGAACCCATTGTATGTTAATATGGAGCCATCAGATCTGGTCCTTTTGTAAAGTCTGAATTTTGCACTTAAAACAGGAAATCAACTTTATTTTGTTTGAAAATTATTAGGTATTCTTCCTTTTTGAGTACAGAGCAATATTTCTGAGAATTCCCAAGTAGATTCACTAATTAGAGTTAAAGAACCCTCTTAAAACTCCCTTTAAGGAAAGACATATCAAATCTTTTTTGTTGTCCTGAGGGATCTTGATAACACAAACTCTTCAAATTCTCCACAGAATTAAAAGTCACTGGAATATTATACATACGCTGTATTTGAAGATTTCCTTAGGAACGATGATCTTTCTATATTCATAAATCATTTTCTCCTACTGTAAGGTTAGCACATAGAATATTCAGAAAAACTAGCAAAAAATTACTGTCTCTCAAACCACTGCCATCTCCCATTGTTCATAGGCATATGGCCAGAGTCTGAACTAAGCAGAGGTGAGCATCTCCACCAGTCTTAGAGAGCGTAACAAATCCTAACCAGAGGTAATTTGGCTTCATTCTCTTTGTATGTGCTAGAGAAAAGCAGTCATACTTGTTCAGGCTGCCATCAGTGGGTCCAAAACCATATCATTTTACAACCATTATTAGAGATCATACCAGGCTATTAAGACTCAGATGACGAAGGTAGACTTCCCTGTTACTCTGTCTTGAGCTAAAGCCAAGAATTTTTTAGACTAAGGATTGAGAAAACAACAAGAGGAAGTAGATGGAGGTGTGTAAGGGCTGGGGGCAGGGAAGGAGAGAGATGGAAAGACAGAGAGCAGTGTACAATCCATATATTGATGGTACTGCAGCACAAATGCTTCAGTCATCCTTAGTAGTTTGACATGCGCATTTACTAGGGAAATTAATGAATGGAGTCCTGTGCTAACTGAGAAGAAAGATCTCTTGGGGAGGAGCACTAGTGGGTTAGCCTCATCCCATGATAAAGAGATGGGGCAGGTGGTCTGTGTATTTCCACTACTCATTGAATGCCAGTAGCTGTAGCCGTACACCAGGCTGGGTAAAGAAGTCAAAATGTTTCACTGGCATTTTTGTCATTTCAAAGCAGAACTCAGTTTCGCATGTGTTTTGCCTCCATTTCAGTCGCTCTTCGAGAATAGTTCTAAAACAATGGCTTGGTCATGCAGCTGTTAATAGAAAATGAATTCTGGATGGCTAGATAACAAAAGAGGTTTGATTCAGTGACAACAAGACTTATTTAATTGTAAACCAGACTCCTCTGTGGGTGGCTCCGGAAAAGGACACTCCCCAGGGAGAGAACAGAAAAGATAGCACACGTTGGCATCCAACTCTGCAAAGGACTATCACAATAAACTTGTAAAAGCAGTTCATAATCTGAAATGTGCTTGTACAACATATTCTACCTTTTCTAGTAGTGAACAGGCTTGTAAACATTTGATGATTGTTAATTCACTGTCAGAAGAAAAAATACAATCTTGCTTAGACTCACTTCTTGGATAGTTTGTCTCCTAATTGCAGTTTTTACCTTCCACATTTTCCATGAAAATATTAATCTTTTGACCAGCTTCTTTTCCAGCCTCCTAGCCAGCGTCTCTGGAAGGGTAGCTTCATGCTGCTGCATTCGCTTCTTTGTGTGGAAAGAAAGTGATTTGCTTTTTGTATGCTATTTATAGAGAGCTTCTCCACAGAGATGGCATCCCCTCCCCCCGACGGCTCTGAGCATCCTTGTACTGCGGCTACCCACCACCTGATGTCCTATTTCCTCATTGGCTCTAGCTGTTCCCAAACCTTGTGACTCCTGCGAGCTCACGCCCAGCTGTACCGGCTCCGAGTCTCCTGCAGTGAGACATAATCTTCACTTTCACTTCTATCATTTGTCCCTAATATGCCAAAGCATCCGAACAAGTGCTTGCATTCATTCCCAGAGCCCCCCGCCCTAGGTTCAGCCCAGAGGTCACCATGGAAGTAGATGTGTTCCTCAGCTTGCCGAGGTGGCAAGCGGCTCTGTTACAAGATCTCTGTTATTTGCAGGAGGACTGTAACCCATATCATTGCATCTGAGACAAAGATTTTATATTCAGATGACCTTTTATTTCCTGAAATTTTAAATACTGTCTCACCCTACATCTGTTGTTCAACTAAAAGTCAGGCGACCGATTAACTTTCTCAATGGGATTTCCCTGTGATTATAAAGCCAGGTAACTGTGACAAGGTCACCAGGAAAAACAGTCTTGTGATTTTAAGCTTGACAGAAATCTGGCAGGAAATGCAGATGAGAGAAATGTCACGCTTAGGCAATGATAACCTTAAATATCAGAGACTAAGCTCAGAAATGTTTTTTTTCAGACCATCAGAGGGGTTCATGAAATATATGTTTGTTCATTCCTCCAGGAGACCCTCTCTGTTCTTACATCTCAGTGTGTTATGATAAATAATGCATTGCCTTCCCAATAGCCTTGATAAAACTGCTTCCTTAACCATATGAGGAGTACATTTCAAAAAGAGAACAAGCAGAGCACAGAGATGGAAATTAACCCCAGGACCGCCAGCCTCCATTAGCAATAATGGTGTCTGACAATTCCGGGGTTAAATGAGAAGTAGGTGCCTTTTTACTGAGTTCTGCTCTTTGTTCTTGCTTTAGTGTGTGTCATTGTGGAGACTGTCATGTAAGGTTAATGACAGCCTCTCATTACCCTTGTCAAATATGTAATAATGTGGCCCAACAACAGGGCTGAATGGCTCCTGCTTGTCAGACCCCTATGTTTTGCCTAGCAGATGGTCACTGTGTTTGGAGAGGCCCTCAGATCCATCAGTGCTATCCTGAACACGTGTGTGAGGGAGGCATTTTTCCCTGATGGGACAGTTCATGGATGGAATACTAATTGGGCACAGCAAGACAAGTGAGGATTTATTTATTTTTGTTCCTGGTAGAAATATGCTGTGTTCCAGGGAGGGAAGGGGGAGGGAGAGAGAGGCAAAACCCCGTTTCTGCTGCCACCAGTCCCTTTTTTATTGTCTGACTCCTTACACTGGCAAAATCGCTGTGTGTTATGCCTTATGCTGAAAATCTGGGCTCTTCGGCTACATTGTCAATGGGCACAGAAATTCAGGCTTTGGTCAACTTCTGATTCTATATTTTGAAAGTCTGACTTCTATTCTCCTACCTCTTAAAAAAAGAAAACAACGTTGTTGCTTATTCACTATAAGCTTTGGAGAGCATCATGTTAACATATCCCCTTGATATTACCTCCCTTGTTATTAGGATTAAATATTTATATTGTGGTAGCTGACCCTCCTGTGTTAGGTAGTATGCAAAGAGAAAATATCTGTTCCTTCTCAAGGGAATACAAGCCCCTTTAGCATTAGGTTGGTGATGTGGAAGGCAGTGGTTTGCGTTGTCAGATGTATCAGTAACCTGCTTTGAAAGTTGGTATACTCAGCCTTTGACCACCCAAACCTATTAAACAGACAGCCCTTTGCAGCAGGAACTTATGCTCCTCAGAGGTTTGGGCTGGGGCTGCCCCAGTCAGGTAGAGAGTTTTAGCTGGTTTTTTTTTTTTTTTTTTTAATATTGTCCTTTCTTTAAAAAGAATTTTAACTCTTTGTTGTTCAAAATACAGTCTTTAAAATGCAAAGCTAGTGCAAAGTGATGTAATATCATCTTTCCCCATTTGGGAAACTTTGCACTAATGGAACTCCATTGTTCTTTGTTGAAAATGCCTAATATGAGCAGCCTGCACCGCCATAAAATAATGCTTTATCTGATGTGGTTAGGTACAATTCGTCTACATCAAGGAGTGGGATTGATGTGACTAAAATTAGGGTAGTTATAACGGTGCAAATGTTCTTAATGTAGACAATACCTCAGTCTGCAGAACAAGAAAAATTTCTTCTAAAAAGAATAATCAGGTCTATTTGTTTCAGAGGGATGTTAACTCTGAAACTTAAATATAGCAGTGTAGAAATCAACACGGTTAGCTACTTCACTGCTAAGCCTTATAATGGAGATAATCCCTATCACAAAGACCTTTTAAGTTTTCCTAAGAACTAGATTCAAATAATGTAGTACAAAAATAACAGTGCGAAAGTGCACTGGTTGCTTTATTCCATTTTGTATTACAATGATTAAAACTCTCTATTGCTGACTCTAATGAAGCTGCCTCAGAGTTCCTGTTACTACCGTCAAAGTGGTGCACATTTCAGTAGCAGGTCAGCTTGTTGCAGAATTCATATAACCAAGTCTGTTGCGGGTCAAGAAGAAAAATTGAGAGTCAGGAAAAAGTGTTTAATCTAGTCTTTCCCAGTGGAAAGACATGAGAAACTCACATGGAAAATCCTAATCACTTCAAGAGTGTAAGGAAAACAATGTACAAAAGCAACCCCTAAGAATGCCCACAGGTCTTTTCAGGAGATTTAGTCTCTTCATTCTCCCATCCCTTTCAAATCTCATTGATACTTTTTTTTTTAGCAGTAAAATGACTAATTTTCCATCTGTAAATGATTCTGGTAAAGGCCAGATCCAAAAGTGGAGGTCTAAAGTGGAGAAGCACATATGGCTTAGTCACTTCATCTTTTGGGGCTATGAGTGTGCATCTGAGAGGGACTTTTTCCACTGCCAGCCTGGCAGCAGGCTTTTAAAGAAAAATTCTGCACTGAGCAGCCTTTACTACTTTTTTTTAAAGGCATTTACTGTGACTATTACTCAAGCTGGCATAGCCCCCTTTTCTCTCTACTGTTTCTTACTGGAACAGCAAAGGAATGGGACATTTGTGGTAAATAACTAGTGTGGTAGATATCCACTCCTTGATACTGGTGTTTTTCCTCACAGAAAGGATCCTAAGAATAGAAGACAAGAAATGATGGGAAGTTCCTGGGGCTTCCTGAGGGAAAACAAATGAGAAATAGAAAGGATGCAGCATTTGAGTCAGCTTTCTACCATGCCCACACACAAGATGATGCACTATGTCCTAGGGGAATGGGGCACCAGAAAAAAATAGTTGTTACCATGTAGTATGTCCACTTTCTTAAGAAGACTAATGAAATACAAAAGTGTAGGCCAAGGCTGCTAATTAGTATATGTAAAGATGGTAAAGGAACAAAATTATGTAAATCAAGATGGCAATTAAAACCAGGGACATTCTCAGCAGGTATCTCTGAAATCAGCAGACGTAATAAAGTCAACAGCCATCTCTGCTGGTTTTCTCAGATACGGCTTTCTGAGGCAATGCAAAGCAACATGAGCATGGAATCTAGAACTCCTCTTTTTTTTTTATAAACCCCTTTCTAATGCGCATTGCAGATTAAGCCTGTATTTTTTTTGTCTCTACAGTCACTTTGCTAACGCAGTGTGGCTCATGACTTTACAAAATGCTGACAGATAAACAGCACTCCCATGTGACCCATCTTTTAAAATGAAAGCCCCCTGACAAACACCTGAAAGCCTGACAACCCGCAGATTGTTCGGCTGACCAGGAGGAGTGGTGAATCCAGCAGTATGTTAACAAAAGCCTGGGAAAGTGGCTCGATTTTCCTGACATTAAATATTAGTAAGAACTGAAGTGCAAAGACGTTGCTTTCCACAGAGTATGGGAGAATATGGTAAGAAGGCAGAAGTGATGCAGGGGTGGTAAAAAGAAAGTGTAGAGGAAAGAAGGGTAGCTGCTAAGCTCCCGGGCTGAAGGATGGGGTTGGAGGCAGTATCTGCTATGGTCATTCCCTCACAGAATGAGAGTGGGTCCAAAAATGTAACTCCAGAGTGAAGAAAAGCCTAACTTCAGTATTGAGATGCACAGCTGATCACTCCAAGGCAATTAAAATGAATTGGCTGAATTTGTTTATTTGAAGGCAGTATGAGTGAAAGCTCTCCTGTTTAGGAATTCAGGTAAGGCTTGACTCTGCCTGGGGAAGGTGGGGGGATTGATTTGACTGATAGAATATATTATAGCTTACTGTTTCAAGAGTATTGATATGCTGGGAGCAGAGTACATAACCTGGAGCTACACAGATATTTTTTTCCTAAGCTGTCTGTCTTCTGAATATGATCTGAGAAAAGTATCAAGTTATTTGAGTGTCAATAAGCTAGACTACATATTTATGGGTAATGAGCAAAATATGTTTTGAAGTGTTAGCTCCCTGAACCCTTATAAAGCCCAATTCTTTTAGTATTTTCTATATTTAACAATTCTCCTATCACAGATTGTGACATAAACACAAAATAACAGTGCCACAGGAGGGGAGTGAAGACGTGCAGCTGAAGGGGAGACAGAAGGTCTTGGGGTAGCCGTGTGGCTGTGTAAACAAAGTTGAAAATAGGGTGCGAATAATATTTGGGTCAACTGCTTAAATGTTGTATTTGGGGCAGGAGACATTACCTGGCAACATTTGATGTATGGATCTTTGGGTCTTCTCAGGAGAGCTCCAGTGGTGAGATCATGAAATGCTCCTATTTTGTAGATGTCAGAAGCTGGACAATGCTTCTAGACACAAAGGAGGACAGCAGGGAAACATGAAAAAATAATAAATCCAAACATGAGTCAAACCCATAGAACTTTCTTTAAAAAATAAAGGTAATTACAATTTGGAGTCCAGTTTCTTACTAAGCTTGAATTCTTGAACTGAGCAACGCAGCAAATAAAGGCACACATCCATAAAGGTATGTAAAATGGACTTTTCCCAAACTGAGCTGTGATCAGCTTGGACTACCTGTTCCCCAGAGCTGCCAATCCCTGGCTTTTTATACAGTCAAGGAGAGAGATAGTTATGACACTATATATGTTTAAATAAGGTGTAACAACTTTCTCTCTGCATTCACAACATATGGAGACAGTTAGTAGCTCTGGATACTGGGCAGTCTAAATAGATGAATTTAGATGTCATCACAGGCAAATAAGTTTGTCTTGGACATTAGTCTGAAAATGGTCCCTGGTAGGGCTATGCTTTAGGTATAAGCCACCTTGGGGGAATATTATTGTAATGAGTATAACTTTTCACAAAAAAATATTTATTTACAACAAATTTCTTATCCTTTGGCTTCTTTTGGCTCGTGTTTTCATTTGAGTGTCATAGACTGAAACCAACATATATTTGCTGTAAGTGTTTTGGGTTCAGTGGAGTAGATGGGCAATTGCATTAAATGTCAACTTCTTCCACTCACTGAGCAGCCTTGAGCCACAGATTTGGTTTTCTTAACTGAAGATTTTTATTTCCCACAAAGTTACAAAGTTTTATCTCCTAATGACTTGCCTCCATGTGAAAACACTGAATAACACAAAGAACTGGATCTGAACGTATTTAGCTGCTTTCAAAAGCAAAGAGAAATGTACCTTAATTTTTTATGGACAGCCAGGACAGCTCTGTCTGTTCCTAGTTATTTTGATATGGTCCTCTAGTTTTTTAAAACCACTGATGAAAACTTTTTCCTGGATAACTAAAGCTTAACCTTTAAAAAATGAAAAGTTTTCTTTGCTTCTTAACTGTCATTTAATTATGACTGTGAAAAGAAAAGTATTTTGAAAAGCTGCAGAGCTCTTTTCTTTGGAGGAACTGGCAAATTTAAGATTCTACCATGCAGCAGCACAGGAAAAGGAGCAAAGCAATCGTCTCTATTTGGAATGGCCATGATTTAATTAGCTCCTACTGATCCCTTATTAATTAAAAAATATTGTAGACTCTTTGAAGCCTGCATTTGCTTCCTATCTAAAAACATGCTTGTCAATCTTGCCCCCTCACTGCATGATCTTTAGGCGAGTGTATGGATTTTAAGGATGCAGTGAGAAGTCTATGTGTTTCTTCCCTCCCGTGTTTATCCCAGGGCTGAAAGGGGAGCCAGGAGTTGAGAAGCAGTAGTGTTCCTCAGCTTGCACATGACTTTTCTAACAGCACAGTAGAGCTGAAGGCTTCCCCAGTGCCTGTCCTAGAGCATCAAACCCAAGTTTTGTGTATATAACTTCAATTGGGATGATTTCACTGGCCAGAACTTAAAAGGCAAAAACCACTCTGCAGTTCCTAATGAGACCCAATTAAACACAAAATTCAAATGAACGGTTCTATTTCCTTGTGTGACCTTCGTGTCAGGCTACTGCAAATGATCACGGTCCCCAGGAAAAATGACAGCCTGAGGAAAGTAACTGAACAAAAGAGCCACATCTGTCTACTGTTGGTAGGAAGAAGGCATGCAGCCCATCCCCTGTTGATGGGCTTAATGATGCACCACACTTTCTCTCAGAGGAAGACACATAAACAAGCCTGACTTCCCCAGAACTGCTTCCTGAGTCAGGATGCCCTCTCCTCTGGGAGGAGCTCTGACATGGCTACATGCCAACAAACCCATTTGGCTCACACAGTGATTTTGGTACCTCGGTACCAGGGTAATGATAGTAGGGTCTTTTTGATTTTGATGTCTTTAATATTCTTTTGAGTTTTCACAAAACATGAAGTCTGCTATCAGCGTCCCTTTTTGTGAAAATATGGATAAGCAAGATACATATCTGTATAGACAGTTTTTACTTTAATTCCCCTGTTACTAGTAAATTTGATTGGGAGAAAAGAAAAGTGCTGAACAAATATTTTAAAAATCTGCCAGCTGAATAAATCACACTTTCTCCCTATCTTCTTGGCATATGAGGTCAACCTGGGCATCATTTTATATCTTCTAGTTTAGATAATGATCTTCAAAATGACATTAAGCTTGCTTTGATGTTCCATGTGAGTACAGGACAAAAGTCCAGGAATTAAATGATTTCTCACATTGCAGCATCATAATAATACAGCTTCAGGCTCCAATGAAAAGGTAGCAAACGAATCTATCGCAGAAATGTTCATGCTTCCACATTGAATCACGTCACTAGTTCTAGTAGAAAGAAAGTAAAACTGCTGAAAGCCTCAAACTAGATTTTTTTTACAGGACTTGGAGTGCTATCTGTGCTCTGCTTTTCTTAACAGTTTCTGGCACTGTTTTAACTGTCTACTTTGAGATACATAGAAAGGCTTTGGTTTCAGAAGCTGGAATTGTACCTTGTTTTTGTAAGGTTGTGCTGTTGTGGAGTCCTGTAGGAGCAAACTGCAGGTGTGTAAACAATTAGCGGTCCAGCTTTTCTCATTAAACTTTTTTCCATTGCAGAGTTTTCCTTGGACTAGTGGAAGGTAGCTGCTGTGTGAAGTCATGATATTCATTGGGCCAGGTAGAGTTGAGACCAAAATGAAATTACCAGGGTTTACTAAGTTGTTGCCCATCTGCTGAGCTATAGTAATTTTCCATTCTTGGCCTGGTCCAGTTGTGAGATAATATGGTTTAGCATTAACCTCTTTCAATTAACTTTAAATCGAAAGGCTTCAATTAAGTTGCATCACTTTACACTTAGGGTGAGCTAACAGTACACCCACAGTCATCTACCAGTGATTACGGCAGCTCAGCCAACAAACAGTAGGCTGGTAAACTCCTCTAATGTGGTCATGCATCAGAGTCTTCAGGAGCCCTAGGTCACTCTCATAAATGACCTTGAAGATGCTGCTTCTTGTATGAAGTAGACACAGCACACTATTTGGAGCCAGGGATAAGGACAAGGCGCAAGGGTGAAACTCTGTCAGCAGTTGCTGCTGCTGAGCTTCCAGGGAGCAGCTTTCTGAACCGGCTGTAGGGTTACTAAGGCCCGAATTACCTAGTCCCTGACCATTTCCATAGCAGGTCTGGAGATCACCAGGGCCTGGCTAAATTAATCTGAGAGGAGAGGTGCAATTGTCTGGTCAGCTCCATGAGCAAATCTAAGCTTTTCACGGCCCCTTATGGAGACCCCCAGAGAATCCATACTTGCTTGTGGCTGCTCTAATCAGGCTTCTCTAGAGATTATAAAAGTGTTACAGCTCAGGTCTCTTGTTTTCTCCACATTAAGATAAACTTATGTGTAAAGTCTCATATTCGTGGATCATTGATTGCAAGTTGATGAAACTGGCTGAATATAATCTGTAAATGACATCTGTAAGATATTTAATCTTTTTCTTCCCTTTAAATACATTTCTCTATCATTTTGAAAGGCTCTAGTTATTGATTCATATCTTGACTGGAAGAAATTGCTGTGGATAGGATGAAGAATAGAACAAAGCTGAAGAAGGAGTATAAGAAAATCAGGAGAAAAGAGAGGGAGATGCTTTAGGGAATCAGGATGCTAAAAGGAAGAATTTTAAAGGAAAAGCAAATAACATGTCTTCACTAGCTGAAAAATATTAATTTAATCCAGCAAAAAAATTATTGTTTTCCTTTGAGTTAGTAACAGAGAAATCTTTATCTCAAGTGTTTTTCCTGTTGACCACCAGAGTATGCTTTGAATATGACTGCAGTCCTGGCTAACGTGAAGTATACAGTGATAAAATCTCTTGGAATTGATTAAAACCCTTGAGAATACAATTGACAATGCTAGAGTTCGGTACCTTAGAGTAACAGAAATACAAAGAACCTGAACCCTCGTGAAACCAGGTTATAGTTCCTACAAGCTTGTCCAGAGAAAGAGAGATTTCATTTTGAGTCACACATTAAAGCTGCTCTAAGTTATGCTGTATGTAAACATAGGCTTGTGTTTCAGCTGGTGTAAATACAGTCAGCCTTGTAATTGGTGATGGTCTCTGTAGTACCTAGAGACAGGGAGCCCAGTGAAATGCCTTAACAAGTGCCATCCAGGGGAGGGCAGTGGGGCACAGAAACGCTGGTGTGCACATTGCTGTGTGGTGTGCTGCAGTTTGCTGGCTGCTTGCTTGATAACTGGCAGGGAATCCAATCCAAAATTGACAAGATTCATGTCTTCTGCAATGCTTGGACAGCAGGGTCCTGTCCGTTCCTTCCCCCTGCCAAGAAGTCTGGCACAGAGAGCAGAGTGCAGATGGAGCGGCACAGCTCACCTGGGCGCTTGAGACACTTCTATCTGCAGTCTTACTGAACTCTATTTGTCTTTTTGCTGGTATTTTCCCAAACTAAAAGCTGAAATTTAAAGCACTGCAGCCTTTTCTTAAGTCCCCTTGAAAGCATAAAATAAAAAAGGACAAATATCACTTTGCAAGTGACAGTTGAATGTTATAGGGATGTGATATAAGTAGTCACACATTAATAGCTTTAATTTATCACAACACTGTCTTAAGAAAAATAATACAATATATTTACCAGAAACTAGTCTAAACAGTTTGAAACATCATACCTTTAGAAAGATCCGTTATATTCTTTGGATTTACCTTTTCACTGTTTCTTACTTCTTCCAGGTCTGGTCCTGTCTGTGGCCATAAAATTACCTACTAGTACCAAAGAGAGAAGCAAAGTTAGAGACAGAGAGAAGTCGGCACAGGATAATTTAGGGAACTGGCGACGGGATTTGGAGCCTTCCAGTCTGTCTGATCCTTGCTGATGGGAACTGCACAAACAGCTAATGGGGATAAATGGTGTGAGCTCCTCACGAAGAAGTAGGAAAACTGCAGAATGCTGGAATATGTGATGTTTTCTGGGGGAGAGCTGGGAGCAAGAAAAAAGGGCAGGTTTATGGAAATAAAGGAAAGAAAGAGGTGGCTTAGAATAAGATCATCAAAGATAATACAAAGAAACCACTGGTGTCTTTGCTAGGTTGTCTTCATTTCATCTTCAGTGAACAAAAGATTATGTAAAATAAAAATGTTGCTATAAATGTCCGTTTTCTCAGGATCAATGCAATTATTCTCAGCTCTGGGTATGTTAATGGTTAAACACAAATAGTTTCTATGGACAATTAGAAGATGAGAAAGTCCAGAGTAATTCGTCCAAAACCTTTTGTGAGCCATAAAGTCATATGCAGTAGTTCTGTTTAAATAGGGAATACAGGCTACTACACTTTCCAAGCTTCAGGGTAACTTCAACTTGCATTTGCTGTAAGATCTGATTCAGGACTATCCTTTGTGACCGTATTTCATTTGTCCTTTTTCTGAATATTTTGCCTTGTTGATAATTTGAATTTTAGGCTTCATGACATTCATATTGTAGCCATGTTAGGTAAAGAATTTAGAACCTGTAATTATCAGTATTGTGACTCATTTTAGTGTTTGAGAGATGTACACTTTCCAGAGGTTAAAGCAGAAAAAACAATGACATTGCTTCGTAACGTATATTGATCACAAGTATGTAATAACATCTCTGGCTCTGAGAACATCACTGCTTACAGTCAAAACCACAGTTTGCTTTTAGCCTTATCCAAATAGGCTATTAAGCTGGCAGGTGAATTGGTCGTTGCCCTTCTCTTTCCTCCTCAACTCCTCACTGCAGTATATTAACTGCACGAACATGTTAAAGCAATGTTGATTTCAATCTAAACCAGTAAAAGCAGCAGGGAAAAATTGCCAGCTTGGTATCTTCTCACCTTAGCTGACCGGAAGGTTCCCCAAAGTTTGGGGAGACTGGAAATGAAAATTATCCAGTCTGAGGAAAAAAAAAAAAAGCATTCCTAGTGCAGGCATTGCTCCTAGAGCCTAAAATCAGCTCTACTTCCCCTGTTCCAGTTTCTGAGGGAAATAAAAAGCATGCAGTAGAGCATAAATGTGCCCTGAAATTTTAAGGAGAATGTGTATTGACCTTTAAGCAATATGCATACCGTTGAAGAACCTACCTACCAACAGGCAATTATAAACCACCCGAGGTCTGTGGGGAATTCAGCTGTGGTTTCCTGCCTGCCCCGCTCATCTCTTGGAAGCAGCCATATTTTGCAGCATGACCCTGACAGAGAAAGCTGTAGGGAGGTGCAGAGGGGCTGAGCCGAATTGCTGCTGCTGTGGTGTCACAAATAAGAAATCTGCAGCTCAGTTGCTGCCTCTGCCTGGTGCTTTGTCATTGCGCTTAGTAAAGAGAATTTTCTTTTATTCTCCAGTAAACTGTTTTCACTAAAGCTTTGACTCTTGCCTGGATTTTGTTGACACTGATGTGACTAATCCTTCTGAATCTGGTTATACTCCTGGTCTGGAAGAAGAAAAGGTATCAGCACGCCAATGCCACCAGGTTGTGCATGGAAGACGAGGGCAACAGAGCAGTACTGTAACCCCTTGAGAACAAGTGGAGTGATGGCAGGGGTCAGGGCTTCCTTAGAAGGAGGTGTGGTCAGGCTCCGCTTTGAGGACCTTTCTGCCCCTATCTGGTGGGAGTTAGTGGTGCATCTTCCCAGCCAGTCCCTGTCCTTGTCCCAGTTCTTGACACCCTGCTGGTAACGTCCGAGTGAAAGGGTCACAGCTGCTCAAGCGTGTAAGCCTTCCTTCACTCAGAGAGAGGTGAGATCTGAGCACACATCTCATCCAGGTGACTTGGTTTAATCTTTCTTTGTTACATATCACTTTTTTGGGGGGCCTGGCAGCATCTTTTTTTCACTTTACCCTGGGATGAGTACAACCTTGCAACGTGTGCATTCCCTTCCTTTTCCACAGGATAAAATAAATTTATCAATTAAATGCACAGTCTAACAATTTCAGAATAATTTTAGCATCTTCCTCTTCCTACCTGTGTCCCACAAGTATTTTTAAAAAATATTTTTCTTGTGTATGACAAATCTCAGATTATATGCAGTGTTTGTGTTAATTTATTTTTATTTCTGTTATTTTTTCCCTGTAAGACTGGAGATATGAAGCTGCATTCCCTCTAATGTCATTGTTATTGCATTTCTTTAGCAGTCACACCCACACTGTATCCATCCAAACTTGTTACCTGTGCCGCTCTGGGCAAAAGAGAAGGGAAGAGATTTAACAAGGACAGCTGTAATTTTCCTAACACGGTAGAAATCAGCCAATTGGAAGTCCTTTCTCAGTAGACACTGACGAGACACCAGAATACTCACTCCTCAGGTGAACGCAGCAATCGCATCCCTTGCTAACACTACGGCGCGTCAGTGCAGTGGAAGATGGCGAGCTGTAAGCTGCCAGCCT
This sequence comes from Fregata magnificens, assembly GCA_013389945.1. Taxonomy (NCBI): domain Eukaryota; kingdom Metazoa; phylum Chordata; class Aves; order Suliformes; family Fregatidae; genus Fregata; species Fregata magnificens. Next base: position 111,724 of record WAAD01003109.1, read on the forward strand.
CCGCTATTTATAGCATCAAGAGCTTCAGGGTGTGAGGCAAGCTGTTTTTAACACAGTGGCATTTTCTTCTGTTTAATCGCGGAGTAACATCATTTTTAGAAAGTCATTGCTTCTGCTCAAGAGAGTTAAAAAATTATGCTTCTTTACTTAGTTAAATAAGAGGTGTTTGTGAAAGAAAAAAAAAATCACTTTTCCAAGACTTTAGATGGTTTAAAGGCCATTATGTTGTCTGGCAAATGTAGAAAGGAAAATCAATAAACAGCATGTAAAAGAAAGAGCAAAAATGCAATGAGACACATCAGTCAGGCTCCTGTTCTCTCTTTCCCCTTTTTGTCCCATCCATTGTGCTGCCAAGCAGAGTATGGAGATCCCATGCCCAAGGAAATGCAGAGAAACCTGCTTAGACTGAAACAGTGCTTGCAAGACCTGATAAGCAAATTAGTAGACTGATTTGTTATAGCAGGTTCACTTACAGTTCACAAGGATCTTTTCTTTTTCTACCTTTCCCCTCAGCACTTTCTCATGTAATGCCTACAGAGATATCCAAGTACTCAGACAGAAGTATGCCAGGGCCTTGTCTTTCTTCAGTAGGATTTAAATAATTCCCACTGAGTCACACAGTTTTACAGAGATGCCTGGCATGCAGAATATACCAGGATGTTCATAAATTGTTAGGGAACGAGGGCAGAAAAATCTCCACTGAAGGACTTCCTGTGTTTTGACAGTGTCACCTTTTCTGCTAGGCCCCAGGGGCTCCCACGCACCTTCCAGAGCTAGTTTATCTTTGTGTCACACAAAAAGGTGATTGGAAGTCATTGGGAATGCAACAACCCTAATTTAACTTGAAAGGAGGCATTATTTGTGCACATTTTAGTATGTTGAGCACCCAGAGCTTATTTTAATCCTTGCAGTTCACCAGACTTCATAAATTAAAAAAAAAAAACCCAAATAAAACAAGCTTCTACACCTTTTGAACAATGAAATGGTTGGACATATTTTGGACATTTAGAAGCATACAATATTTTTAGCTTTTTCCCTTCTTGCCCACAGAAAACAGAGTAAAAGGAACAGACATGGAGTAAACAGGTGAGAGACCATGGTTTGGTCTTAAAGGTAGAGCAAACATCCTCATGGATGCATAAGTGATGTGAAAGGAGGAGAGAACAACCCACACAGACGTGAAGATGGGTGAGTTTGCTGCTGGTTTTATATTTCCTGTGCAGCCCAGGCTCAGGCCCAGGATCTACCTCCATGAATCAGATCAGCTTCAAGGAGAGCTGGAAAAACTGGTGTTGACTTTCAGAAGTGTCCTGGAGTCAGTGAGAACAAGACTAGAGCATTTGGGACTGGCAGAAGGAGCCAGAGACCATGTGGGCAGCCAAACAGTTGGAAGCATCAGGCTTCATTATCTGTTCTCAGGAGCTGCATCAGCTTCAGACTTCCCTTGTGACCTTGACCTTAGGCTACATCTCAGCTGTGACACCTAGGAGGGCTCTGAGATTTTCAGCTTGTGTGCTGGATCTGGTCAAGCCCCATGTCCATATCTGGATTAGTCTCTGGTGTGCGCCAACTTCCTTCCACTTGATCCTCTGGGGAAAAACATGTACTCCTACCAGGTCCCATTTACAATGACTGGGGGACAGGTCTTGCCATGCTGTGGACTCACAGATCACTTCGGTGGCAGCCTAAATCTGCTTTTCACTTTGGTTCTCCATATGCAAAACAGAAATCATAATTTTCTATGTTGGATAGGCCAGTGCCTTTCCTTAATAAAAAAACAATAGATACTTAATAATCACAAAGTGCTAATCTTAATGAATCTATGTAAATACATAAACAGCTAAGGGGTCTTGAAGTCCCACTATGTTGAAGCCAAAATATGGACAGTTACCTCATTCAAAAAAGCAGACATTTATTACAGTTCGTCTTCCGGCAAAGTGTCTTCTTGCTTCCTGCCTGCCCCACAAAGGGCTCCACGAAGTCAACAGCACCTTAGGTACCTGGATCCATGTAGCTACAAGCAGCTGTTTTGTCAGGAACCAGGCTGCGAGATATAAATTCTGGGCCAAATCATAAGGACTAATCAACATTTGTTTTTAGCTTTGGCTGTCTGAACTGAGAAAAATCTCTCTGAAGTCCTTAAGTCCTCCCTCTGTAAAGACTTTCTGGTTTTAGCTCCTTACATTTCTGTAAAGAAGCAACTTCCACCCCTGATATACTCTTTTCTATATTAATGAATAAAGTAATGCATTTTTAGGTTGCTGAGGTGACTTGGCCTTAGGCCCCTTAATTATAATATACCCAAGGCCTTAATTAATTTGTAGGACTGAAGAGGGGATGACGTCCCAAAGACCTTCTGAGAGTCGAGTTGAAATCCTGTACTTATCAAAGCAGAAATATTGAATCAGGGGCAGGTGTAATATTTTTGCACCCTTTCCAGAAATTGAAATGTTTTTGAAGGGAACAAAGTACTATTAGATGTGTTATGGGTTTACGTGGTGATGTTGTGCTCAAGTTTCACAACCTCCACTTGTGTACAGCTGTTGCATTAAGAAAAAAGTGAAATTTCATACCTGGGGAATAAGACAGACCATTTATCTCAGGGCCCTTTGCTAATGCTGTCTAAGTCCAAAAACATCTGCCATTGACTTCAGCTGGAGCGTGATGGCATAGGCTATGACAAGTATTGCCTCCTTATTCCACAGAAGAAACATCTGTAGCTATCTGAAGTTTTACCAATAGAGGGCTCTATTGGTTTGATTTAAGTCCCAAAGAAAGGCGAACTAGACTTTGGGGGGGTTACGTTGCTATAGTAAATCCTATAACCTATATAAAAGTGGAGTCAGCCGAAGTGAGTTGAAAGAAATGCTTAAAGGGACATCGTTTAAGTGTTACTCTATCTGTTTTGTTGTTGCTTTGTTTTGGTATTTTGGAATCCTGATGCTGGCTGGCTTGCTTATCTGCTTTCGGAAAGGCACAGTCCAGAACGCTGTGAGGTATTTTAGGAATAGGAAGATATTAACAGTCTGATTATTTTAAATGACCTGCAGTGTTTATAACCTACCAAAAAAGAAAATGATATGTCTATAATATGCTTCACCAAATATTTTTTTTAGTCATGTTTGCTCTTATGATGCATGTTTTTAAGCATAACACGCAAAGATAGACATACATGTTAATGAAAAAAAGAAAATTCATGTTAATAAACATGAAAGTGACTTAAAGGAAAATATTTCCTTTCCTAGCTAGCTAGGGTTTTTATTATATCCCACTTAAGATGGAAGATACTGTAGGAGGCCATGCAGTAAACTGAAAAAGAACCTGAAGGTTTGGGTGTTTGACTGCTACCCAGTGCCTGACCTCTCTCACTAAACAATGTCTTGATGCCCTGACTCACCTCTTTGCTGCCACAATAGGCCTTCCTATTCTACTTTATAATTTTTGTTATCCGTTTCTCAATGACTGGAAAGATGCTAGTCTCATAGCATATTCATGCTTTCGCAAGTTAGCTACACTGCAGTGTATATGCTCTATAATGCACAGCAAATGAAATTCACAGTTATTTTAATGTGGACAGCACTGAACTGAAAAAAAAAGAAAACAGTACTAACAAACACGCTTATACATGCACAATGGCTAACATACACATTTGCATATAGATTTTATGTGTATATCTTCTTAATGGAAGACTGTGATTTTCAGGTGTGATGAGTTAAGACACAAACTATATAGCTAACCAAGCAAAAACCCCTCTTTACATAAATGTGTGTTTACATACATACATATATAAGAAAAACATATAACCAGTGTATAATTTCAATGTGTATGAATAGAGTGCATTGAAGTTCATTATATTGTGCAAGCACAGTTCAAATTCCATTTTTATGCAATGGTGCAGTGACAGGCTTCCTATAAAATAAATATGGGCCACAAATGAAAATGCTTTAGCTTGCTGTTCTTACATTTTTTCCTAGTGATGAATACAGACTTCAACTTGGGAAAATATAAAATGATCCTGCTTTCAGTATAAATGTCCCTCCAAAAATCAATTCCAATTTCACCTTTGTTTTAGTAAAAAAATAAAAGAACAAAAAGATCAGGACTATAAATAATGACTACCTGTGGTTTTCATAAATAAATATCTCCAAAGCAGTGGAAAGCTGTAGAAATGCATGGATATTTTATTTTCTATTCCCTCATGAATTTGTTGTGTTGCAGGAATGTGTATAAAGAGATGGCTAGATATGGCACGGATTCAGATTCAGCCATTTTCTCCAAATAAAAACATATGTTTCCCTGTTGATGTTGCTTTTTGTCCTTTGGAATGCATTAACACGTTCATAAAGGAAAGACTGCAGTAATGTATAGTCTACCTATGACGTTTTAAAAAAAATCTCATAACTGTGAATCTATAGGTCCAAGAAAGCTATCTATGCTTATGCCCATGTTGTAAATCATCCATCCTTTGTTTAAAAAAAAAAAAAAAAAAANCTTTTCATCTTGTCTAGGGAGGGCTAAGAAATACAGCCATTGACACTTACGTAGATATTTTTACAAAGTCATGTCCCATTCATTGTTCCTTTATAGGAAGGATGTTTTCCTTCCCTTTAATTTTCAAGAAGGGAGAATCTTGTTCTGCTTTCTAGCCTTGTAAGAGAGAAATGACTCCCTTTCCCCACCCCCAGGTTACAACTTTAACTCATAATCCCCCCTCCCAAGGAAATAAGTAGATAACATGATGTTATGTACAGTGTGAACTGATTTGGGAGACTTTCAGTTTAGTCACCGCAGTCAAGAGAAATGGATACAGCTCGATTCTTTCAATAACTGCACGTGCGTTTTTATTCTGGGGTCCATGCTGTGTTTCTCTAGAGAAAGACAAATATACTAACCAACCTTGCATGTGCACCTCTGAATAGAATGGAAACCATATTATTGCATTAATTGCATCTCATGAAGGCAACATTATCTGGAAGGAAAAAAAAGAAAAACACCTTAGAAACCAATAGCTTAGCTGATGGTGCTTATCTTGAGTGTCTGGCTTCTAATAATACCACACTGGAAATACTGGTGGGCTACAGCATTTTATCCTTCTCTTTCTTCAGGGCAGATTGGTTCAGCCAGCACTTTATTCCTGAAAGAATATTCATACAAAATAGATTGCTAGATTTAAACCTACTACCCAGTGCTGCTGACTAATATAATGTTATTCTGTCCCTCCCTCACCCCTCTGTAATCAACAAAGCATGCATAACAGTGGAGTGTTTCACAGTAATTTTGGTGATGTTTTCCCTTGCTTGATTGGAAAGTATTTCTGAGGAGGATAAATAAGCTCGCCCCCAAACTCTCCCCTCTATTTCTCTTGCTGATGTTGCAGAGAGTAGTTCACTGCAAGATGTGAAACATGAAATACAGTAGATTGGGATGCTTCACAGGGAACAAAATTTGCGGCTCACTGGCTTCTTCTCCCATCTGTATTATTAGCACTGTATAGATTTAATAATTAGGTGATTGAAGACATTTTGATGATGGAGCGGTTTCTATGATCTGCAAAAGAAAGCATCTGTTTTCCTCGTGTACCAATTAATTTTTTATGCAGCAGAAAATACAGTAGACTACCTTGAGGATGAGCAGGTTGGGTGTTTACATAACAACAGCAAGGCCTGGCCTGGAAATTATGTCATTCTGACCTTCAAAGTCTCTAAAACAATTATTTTTCAGCCAAGCAGTAAACAAACAGTACTCTCTTCTGTCTTCGCTTCCACCTCACTTTTTGCCCTCCTGTCCTCACAGAGGGCCTGTCAGCTTAAACATCACCTTTCTTTTATTTTCCATTCCCTGTCTATGTATTTTATTAGCACCTTTTTCTATTTTACAGTCCTACACATTGATTCAACATCAGCTTCATCCCTCACAAGCTCTACTGTTCAGACTAGGCACTGTTCTGCATTGTGGGAAATATGCAAAAGCACCCAAACCCTTTTTTTTTCATGATTGTCAGGCACGGATTCATTTTGGGAAATATATATTTCCAGAGGCTAGGACTTACTAAAGTTTGCAAATGAAAGAAAAGCAGATCCTTGGATCTCACAAAATGTGTTGCTTTGTATTATGACAATGGTGTTCACATGCCTGACATCGTCACAATAATATTAAGGTCTTTTTTTCTTGCATTATGTACTTTATACATTTGTATAAATGTCACAGCTTGTAATCACTTCCTTTGTCATCGACGATTAATCTAAAAAAATCGAATAATTCACTGCCCCTTGCCATTTACATATCGCCTGCTACCATCTGTTCTTCTCAGCAGCAGTAAATGATGGGTAATTAACTCAGTGCCTTTGTCTTTCCCTTGCTGAATGTCTGACACATATAGATTTTCCTCTGTGTGTGTGCGTGCATGCGCGTGTGTGTCTGCGTGTGCGCGCGTGTGTATGTGTGTGTGGGGAAAGGAGAGGGGGGTAGGAACAACAGACAGAAAAAAAAAAAAAAGAAAGATGCTGTAAGCCTGGCCTGAGAAACAAAGTCAGTACAGAAATATTTGCAGAGGAGAAAGCAGGACAGAAATGTTGGGGCTGAGAAGGGACTATATCACGTGGCCTTTTACTCCCTTAATGTCAAAAGAAAGGGGGACTTGGCTGTGGACAATAGCTGCCCTGCACATGTAAGTAGCCTTTTCTAAAGCTGTAAGGTCAAGGTCAAGATGCAGTAGCGAGAAAAAGCTTCATATGCTCCTCTTGTCAGCCCGAGTGCAAAGGGGGAACATGAAAATGAAGCCAAAAGGAGAGAATACACAATGCCATTTGGCTCCTGGACTAGAAGCCAGAAGGTTTGCAACGTGTCATATTGAAACTATGATATAGTGGCTCTGCATATTGCATCCTTAGACAAGTGAGCATGAGGCAATATGCAGTGTAAAATTAAAAAAAAAAGGAAAGTAATATCCAAAGAGCTTTTTGCCCTTCCTGCTAAGGGGAAAGCCACCCTGCCACAGGCTGTGGAAGGGCAGGAAAAGAAAGCATTCCCTTGCCATCATAGGAAATAAGACATGATAACCTAAGCAGCGTCTCCTGGCATGTCCCTTTGATATTGTTTATAAGGAAAGGAAGAAATAAAAACCTGAAAATGGTTCAAAATACTTTTTAGTAAAGGTTTTTAAGATAGAGAAAGCATAACAATGTGTCTTGACTACCGTTAAATGACTGTTTATTTACATGTATTTATTGTAATTTATTTGTCCTTAGGTAGTATGTCGAAGCCTCCTTCAAGGTTGAGAGCCACATTGTGCTAGGCACTGTAAAAGCATGTAATACGACATAGTATTGTCACTCACAACATCCTCAGGGGTTGGCCAATGCTGCGTGTGATGTGCACTGTGTCTTTCATTAAAAGAAAAAAAAAAAGAAAAGAAGAATTTAGTTCTTTTTTAATGTGATCCTGTTAATCTCAGGAGAGTTACATTGCCCAGATAGAGCTTCATGCCAACTCAGTTATTCTACTTATGTTATCTCTATGCCACATGGTACCGTGTATGAAGCTTTGTTTTTTTGAACATGGGAGAAATAACAGTTGGAGATAACGTCCCTACGATTCAAGACTTTCTTTTCCCAGCACTCTGCCCAAAAGCACTCTGTCCCAGGGCTTTTTTCAAGCCTTTCCAATCAAGGCTGTGCTATGTGTAACATCCCTTGTTGATTTTAGATGATCTTTCTTGATGGTTGTACATCTCTCCAGCTTTCCCTCTAGTTCACATACCCATATAACCTTCCTCAAATCTGACTCCCATGTTACTCTGTACTCCTCAAATGCAATTCCCTGCATGCGTAATGAGCTTGGGAAGTGACTTGCTTTGGTTCGGATAACTTAGTTCATGGAATAAGTTTAATTATATTTAACCTGAATGAAAGATGGTTATTTGATCCATCAGCTTCAAAGCTGAATGCTGTAAACTGATGTGATGGGACTTAAATTGTAGGATTTGTGGGAAGTCCAAGTGGCACCTACACTGCTAATCCAGCTAGAGTTTCTATCATGAAATTCTCCCTGCCCTAATAAAAAATGTCCTCTTACAGCTGTCATGACAGTGGTCACTTCCAGCTTCTCTGAGGGGAGCAATGGTGCTGCGATTAATGCCTCTCATTAGATTTCCTTCCAGGCTGGGAGAAGAGAAGGTTTCCTGTTGCAACAAACTGCTGATAATTTCTTTATAATATTTTATCTCCTGGGTTTTCTCTAGCTAAGCAAAGGGATGCTCAGGTTAGAAGACTGGCCGTATGGAACCACAAGGAATTGGCAAATTGCCTCAAAGGGTCTAGAGAAATGGATAGAAGGGCAACAAAAGTAAAAGAAGATAACTAATAAGGTTTCACCTGATTAGATTAGGTATGAGAGTTACAATTTAGGATGATTGGAATTATCCTACTGATATCAATGGGATGAGACATTTTGTCTTGTATACAGTGTATGGTAAGCGTGATTTGAACTCATGAATGAGTGTCCAAATATATGAGGGCAATGAATATTATTTAGTATTTCTATTTTGTATTGTCATAGTGCCTAGGAGTCTCGGTTGCAGACCAGGAAACCAATGAGGGAAACAACAAAATGTTTGACCTTGCCCCAAAATACTTAATGGCTAACAGATAACAGGGACCAAAAAGGGGTGGGAGAGGGACACAGGGACAGAGGATAAGAAAGACAGTAATGGCACACTAGGCAATGAAATCAGTCACCCACAGCCCATCTCCCAGCTACTGTTTTTTCAGTGTGGTATCACACGAGTGCTTAAAGGAGGGAAATTATGAGGATTTTCTGTTATTTGTGGGAAGCAGATTCCAAGTGAGTTAAAAAGAGGGAGAATCAGGGAAGAGAGAAAGCATAAAAACCTTTAAAGCATTTAGTAATTTGGTGCTGAAGACCATCACCATATGCTGATTGGAAGAAGCAGTGTGTCTATGTTTATTGAATGAGAAATGACACGGTGGCCAGGGCACAGGCTATGAAAGATTTGAAAGTAAATCCAAGAAAGTCATGAATGATGCCATAGAGAAAGGGGAGCTGGTGCAGGGATGAGGGGAAAAAAAAAAGAAAGAAAAAAAGGACACAGCCTCTCTGTCAGTAAAGACAGGAGGAGACTGAGTAGCACAAAGGAATAAAGTGCGAGATGAGGATGACTTAAAGAAAGGGAAACTCTGGCTGTAATGGAAAAACTTGAGTGATGCACATTACGGAGTGTAATAACCTGCAGCATGTGGTGGAAGGATATTTAGCTAGACTTAGAGAAACAAGAGAAAATGTGATACAGGCAATAATCTTGTATCATCTGGCAGATGGACTGGATGGCTGAGGTCTTTTCCACTTCTTAATATCTCTGATAGGTGTACAATCCCCGTACTTTATGGCAGTGCATTTGTACTGTGAAAATATGGAAGTACACACTGGCTTGTCAAAAGACAGTGTATCAGAGAGAAACACTTTAAAAATCTTTGCATATGAGTGGAATTTCCAAAATGTTTGTGTGTGTGTATACACACATATGCATATATTTCTCTCTATATACACACATATATGTATCATTGAATCCCTCTGTCCTGTTAGAAGTAAATGTTTCCAGTGTATTCAAAGAGGCTTCATTTGCAATATTGATGTGAAACTTGAGATAAATCTAAAATCCAAATTTTTTTTTATGTGGTATGCCATTAAAAGGCAATGATGGTAAAAATCTTACCTGAAAACCATATTTACTATTACGTATCTTTACAGCTGCGTAGTCATCAGACTGAAATCTCAGTTCCAAAGCCTCTATCAGGTGAAAGTATATACTGTGTTTATGTTTTTAAATAAATGATATATAGAACTAATGAGGACAGCATTTCTTCTTCCATCTATACTGCAGATCCTTTATCTGCAGTGCAGATTTCCAATGCATAGCCTGTGCTTGTTCCACTAGAAACAGAGATCTGCTTTTTAGCTCATAGTCAGGAATTTTGACTGCAGTCTTGTGATTTGTTTGAACTTTCAGAGGGCTTACTTCCTGAGCGTGTATAACCACTGTTGATGTAAATGCACTGTGTACATACAGACAGTACATACAGAAAAATTAAAGCACAGGTGAGCACAGAGACTTGGACATATGCACATCCTTGGTATTGCCTGAGTTAGGCAGAGTGTGACTTCATTGAACTGATGTCTGATTTTTGTTGAGTGCTAAAATAGAAACTTTTTTACTTGTATCAGTCACACTGTACTGTGTCACCACACTGGGAACTCCCTCTATAATGACTTTCTAAATCTGGTATATTCATAGTGATGTAACATTCAATGAATTGCTATTCAGGTATATTGGTGAACATCATATTTTTGATGGAGGATGGGGAAAATGTATTGCATTAAAGCAGATAACTGTTGAAGCTTCCCAAGATGGGAAATGAACTGCAGAAAGAGAGCAATAATTCCCTCAGAGGGAACAATACACTACATTATGCAGTAGGTCACTAAGGAGGATTTTTGATGACCTGGAGCTTTTCATTGAAAGAAAGTGTTGATGATCAAGGCCAATGGGCTTTAGCAAGACTGACTAGTCCAGGTGTCCCCTAGTTTCTCTGTACGTCAGTAGATAACATAGTCTTAGTGTGCACAGGTTGGGCCATTATACAAAAGTTTGGGGTAGTTTTACTCAAGCATTTTACTCCCCCCAGCCAAAAAAATTTCTTGGTTAACAGACTTGTAAGGGGGCCTTCATAGTCTACTGAGCCTGCATTCTCTGGAGTACGGAGAGATGTTTTCACCTACTTGGTTTTCATGAGTGTTTCTTAAGATCTCTCATTAAAAAACAAATAGAAGGTAACCTGGCAAAAAAAAGATAACACAAATCAAGCATGCATAGTGAAAGAATGAAAAGAGTACTGATGTCTTGCCACCACTTGATAAAACCAAAACATTTTCATTGATATGTTCACTGTATCGTTCACTCTTGTGGTGTTCCTTGATATTTCAAACATAGATATTTGAACCTCAAGCATTTAATGGACCTAGCCTACTCTTTTGTATTGATCCACCTCACTCCATATCAATGGTGATGTTCTTTACTCCCTCCCTGTAAAATAAAGAAATCAAATCAAAGTATCCTAAACTTGTTGATTCAAAGCTGTTTCATCTATCAGTATAGAAAATAGGTTAAGAATCTCTTTCACAGTCTTTCTTCTGCAAACTAAATTGAAGCGACCTGGCTTAAACTAACCTGGATCTGTCATAAAAGCAATAAGCCACCACAGTGGCAAATCCAGAATTTATGACTCATGTTTATCTCATCTGCACTTGGCTTTATTATTCTTTACTGCTTAAGTATAAGAACCCATGACACTGCTAGGATTTCTGAGAACCTCTTGGCCAGTAAATTTGTGACAAGGCAAATTCAGGACTCAGGAGCCCAATTTCCAACACCCTCTAATGTTCAAAAGATGTGGTTTCTGAAGGAAAGAAATATTATCCTTTTTGTGTCCTGTATTTCCTTTTGCTGCTTAGTTTTGAGCTTTATCTTTACTGCTTCTCCTTTGATTCCTCAGGAAAATGGAGAAAAGGTGTTTTTTTAGTCTGAAGGAGAACCTTTAGAAACTCTGAAGTCTTTTAGGTCTTCACACTTATGGGGAAATATTGAGATATCATGGTGAAGCCTGTCCAGGCTCTGAACTCCCATGAGAGATTGTTTGCCTGATCTTTTCTGCTTGCCTAGGAGAGTGAGTTAATAAATATTCTCCATCCTTATCTAATTCAGGATTGTCATCTCTATTCTCATTTAACTTTATAATCCTATTATTCTGTTCGATATATTGTTTAAACTTTAATTTCAGTAGGAAAAAAAAGAATAGTAACATCCCACTATCAGTTATTTTTCAAAGACCTATAGGTTGCCACAAAACCAAGGTGAAACATCTTGAAACATTTGAGGATTCAAGTGCAAGTACAAAACTGAATTTAGCTGAACACAATGGGAAGTCCGACGAAAACATTGATCCTTGTAAGAGAAAGGAAGCTAAGGCACAAGAGTTAAGCTTTGCCTAAGATTACTTATTTCTACCTATTGTTTTCTTGTTACAGTAATATTTTTAAAATATTTTTGAATTGTGTATGTAAGTTTATTTAATATGCAATCAGGAGTAAGTCTGGAATTGGAGCAGTGTACTAGCAAATGACAAAGCTCTTCTAAGAAGTCAAAATAAGCTGAAAGAATAAAGAAAAAAATCAGAGCACACTGCAGTATAAGTTGGACCCCAGTCAGTGCCAGACTGCCAACTGTTAATAAATTATGTCTTTGGTCTGTCGTATTTGAGATGTTGAACTAAAATGTCAGTAAGAGTGTTCATATGCTGCTATTTGATGCTGAAAACTCATTATTAAAGACAGGTTGTCTATTCAAAAATTTCTTCCTTTCTTCTCTTATTTTGTGCTTAACCAAGTGGACCTACATCTCTATCACATTTGTCCTGGACCATTAGCATGAATAAGCCAGGGTCTCTGTAAACTTGTGGTGTGTCTGTGGATACTTGCTGAACGTTATTTGTGGGGAACATGGCTAAAAAGTTTGGGAAGTAACTGGAAGAACTGATGACACTTATTTCAACACCTATTGAAAGACTATTTTGGCTTTTATAACCCACATGTAGCTGCATTATTAAATTCTTTGATATTCTCATGAGAATTCGGAGATACATCTACTGATTTAATCAAAGGGGAGCAAATATGTAGAGGATAATCACAAAATAATTTCTCCACTTGTTGATGCAGAGAAAATCTTTGCTTCCATAATCTTAACTGAATACATTGTTAAGAAATTTTTGCCAGGCAAACAGTGTTGAAATAGAGAAGACATAGATTATTATCAGTATAGTTTTCAGCACCATAAAGAGATAGGAAAATAGTCAAGAATTAAATCAGTGCCTTAACACATTTCAGGTAGTCTTTCCATACTGTTGGCAGAGAGGACCACAAGAAATCATTAGCCAGAAAAGACTGAGCCACAAAGTCAACCTAAAAGTTGAATACTTTTCCAGAGAAATTGAACTAGAGGAAGTACTTCTAGAAGTTTCCAGATGTTGTCATGGTTAGGGTCACTGCACATGGTGGTATTCCTAATGTTGCTCCTGTTTCTAGTAACAAATTGCAAGCTCTCAATTTTCTGCTCCTCCATATAACACTATGCTTACATATATGCCTTGGGAAATGTAAGGAAATTAATGTGTGTATGTTTTAGGTTGTTCCCTGCTTACAGTCTGGTACTAAGTCTCCTGGAGGCTTCACCTGGTATCTGTTGTGTACTGATGACTCTTTTCCTACACAACAGAGTTTCCCTCTTTCAGCAGCAGTTTGGTCCACCAGCACTCAGTTTTAGGCATCAGCATCTTCTTCGTAAGCATTGTGTGCTGTGTAACATCATAACCCACTAATGGTTATTCAGCACCTCTAGTGGGTGAAACCTCTGCATGTCATGCCATGTGCTTCTAGATGAGAAAATAAACATCAGACTATCTAAAGTGAGCAGTCTATCTGCGAGGGCCAAGGTTAGATTCTGAAGAAAAAAAAGGAGCATTTTACTAGCAAAAATATTTTAATCTAGTTTTATAAAGCAATAAGACAAGAATCATAATATCACTACTGTATGCTTGCAATAATAGCTGGCCCAAGAAGAAAATGCATTGGGTTTAAAGGCGTGGTTTGGAAGTTGCAGTAGGTGTGCCTCATGATTCAGAAAAACATTCTGCAAGAAAATGAAATTTAGTAAATATTCTCATAGTATCAGTGTAAGAGGCTGCCGTATGTGTAACCCAAAGGGGGAAAAAGTGTTATAGCCACTGACATACAGGAGCTGAATTGTCTCCGATACCATGGGACTCTTGCAGCATAATCTGTGGTATGATATGCTTCTTCCAGCACTGGCTGAATATAAGATGTTGACTGTCCTCTGTGTTTGTATATAATGATCTGTTTACTTGAATAGATTGATCAGCCCTTATTCCCCAGTTTAAAAAGACCTTGACAATAAGGGTTTTTTTATTGGTGAGTATTCTTTACCAAAGTGTCTTTTGGTAAAATTGCTTTTAAGACTATTAGGAGGGGTTGTTACTTGTGGAACCTAGACCACTCTTGGTGATTCTGTGGATCCCAAAGAGATGGGGACAGGGTGCCTGGGCCTTGCTTTCCTGTTTGGAAGCAACATTCTTTCAAAGAAATATTGACTTTCAAGTGAGTCTTTATCCTTTGTGGAGATTTCAACATTTTTCTTTGAGAATAAGTTAGCACATGTGTTAGACTTGTACCTGAAATACCAGTTAAACCACACACACATGTCAAGCCATAGCTTTTTGTTTGTCCTCAAATATTGGAAGACTTTTAGCTGTGGATGAGGAATTTTTAAAACTTCCCTGAAATATAATTAAAAGACGTCCAGGTTTTTAGGGCAAGTACACTCAAATAAATAAACTCCATCAATATTTAGGCTACCTTTAGACTTGCTTTAATGAAATTAGGTTATCTCTATCCCTTGCAATTTATGGTTGATATTATCCATAAACCTACAGTGTTACATTGCAAGGTACAACTTGGTTCTCCTATGGTTCCAAAATATTGTCCACTTTTTAGTCTTCCAACAATACTTTCATCTTAAAAGTGATGAAAAAGAAAAACATCCATGTGTGACAATGTCTCATTTAAAATATAGCATGTTTTATGCTGCAGCCATGTCCTTAAAAATGTGTCATATACTGTCCCACCAGGTGATGCTTGTTTACTGTGACAATAGCTTCATTTGTAAGAATCCCCTTTGGCAGCCGAGGAAACGATAGCCGACTAACTGACAGCAGCATAGCATTTAAGTCATGGTTCTGGTGCAGAATTGAATATAGAAGAGAAGGAATGACTAGCTATTGAACTACAGTGAAGAAATTATTTGTGCTGCCTGCTGGTACATAAAGTATATTATGCACAGTAACAGCTGTTTAGTTCCCCTGGCTTTTAGGTTTACAACTCTCCACAATGTTGGTGGCACATAATGCACTGGGCAAGTTTATTCTTTCTTATGGCTTGGGCAATTATTTGGCATTGATTTTCTTAAAGTTTTGTCTTGCATGTCAGCTTTTTGTTGGCAAACTTTGCAGAAGAGTTTGATGAAGTCAATAAAGATGTGAGAATATGGATGAGATCAGTATTTGGCTCATGCTTTCCTTTTATGAGACAGAAATATCAAAAATAGAGTTTTCAACCCTCCTCTCCAGACACACACCCACAGATGGAGGGATGGACCTGTATTTGATTTGCTTGATTTGATTTTGTTCCCTGATAAATCTCACACTTAACATTTCTATCATCTACTCTGCTTATAATAATCAAAATACTCTGAATTGGCTTTACATGATGGGACTGCTTTCTCATTTGCATTTTTTAAGCAGTGACTTTGCATTGTTTCAAAACCAGTTTACCAGTTATGCTGAAGTGATATACCAGTACTGGTTATGCAGAATTAAAACAATAGAGCTTAATTATCCACTATTTAACTGAGTATTTATGAGGCATTTTCAGCCATACAAAAAGAGTGTAAAGTACCACTGTTCTGATTTGGTAGCAGTTTCCATCTTCTTTGTACAGGTGAGAGTGAACACATAATGTGCAAAGCTGTGATGAATCTTAAACTACTGTCTGCACGTTGTTTTATTTTATGATGACTGTCATTGGACCCATTTGCCGGTTATCCTGTACTCTAACGTGAACAGCCCAGGAAGTGCTATTTGTGATATTATGTAAATCAAGAAGCTACTTTTGCTAAATTGGTCTAAGAAGAAAATAAAGATCACCCCCTTAAATTCTGATTATGCTATTCTTACCATATTCTTATTCATATGCAGGTAGGAAGAATGCTTCCGTGGCCTTTCATAATGCTTTAAAAAGTATTTTTAAGAAATCAAAAGTACTCTAAGTGAACATTTCTGTCTTCTCTTAGATATGTATTGTCCTCTTTACAAGCTCATCTTTAAAACTAGGGTGTCTAAATTTAGACACATGACACATAAAGCTATGTTTAATGTAGTACTTAAAGTTGGCAGAGATACAGACACCTGAATTTTAGGCACTACATTTGAAAATTCTTCCTTCTATCTATAGATACAATAGCTCCTGAGGACATTAACGGAGCTGTACCTGGGCCTATCAAGAGAACCGCACTGCCCTTCTTTATTATGCTCCAATCTTAGCTTCTCAGGTGAATTCAGAAAGCCGTAGGTTTCAACTTGCTTTTTGTAATGAGCCTAGTGGGCAAAGTAATATGAATTGAACTCACAGGGGGCATTCCTGACAGAGTTCAAACCTCTTACAGTGTCTTCAATAAGACCTTTCTTTTAAGTCAATTGGAAAACTGAATAGACCACGTGCAAGGTGGGCTTTACAGTTCAATATGTGTGTTACACCAAACAAAGGCCCTGGGAGAAGAAGAGAGAAGCTGAAGTGAAACTCTCTCCTGAGGAGAGAGTTTCAACCACTTACTCATGAATATAGTCCATTCCTGTAACGACACTACCTCAGTGCATAACAATTGCTCATATGAATATTACTGAAGGAATGACCCAGTTTCTTATTTTAAGGAAATTGTCATAGGACATTTGGGGCTGTGTCACAGTAATGGTCTTTTCAGCTGGGTTAGCCTCTGAGCTGATGTGTAGTGTAGGTGAATGCCCTGTAGAAAGACCCATTTTGCAAATCAGCTCCTGGGAAACTCCCAGTAGAACGACCAGGTGAGATGGTACCAATAGCTCACAAACCAGCTTGCAGTAGGAGATCATGTAAGTGGCTACTGCTTTCTAATTGCCCCGGTGCGGTCATGACCTCCCTGTGAATCACCTTGTACAGATATGCCTGTCTCCTTCTATGCTTCTGGCAGAAGCTTTGTTAGTGTGTGGTCTCATGGTCATGTAAGATTAATCCAGTGAGAAACTGGAGACAACCAGAATTGTCAGGATGAGACATCCTGGTCCATTAGGAACTGGGCTCGAGACCAGTTTTAAGCATAGAGGCAACCCAACTAACACCCAGATAACCTCCTTCAAGTTAATGAGTCAGGGCCAAATCCCAAAGCTCAGACTACTTGACCTCCCTCTGCAGTTTATGGCAAAGTCAGGCACAAGAGGCTTGTGACCTATTTACATGACATAGAAAGAGTAAAGAGTATAGCAAGTTCTTTCAGAATTCAAAAACAGGACCAGAAGATGGTGACAGGTAATTGCACCTGTTTCCCAAAGCATTTCCCCTTGTGGAAACTTCTGTGGATTTTTCCTTCTCTATGTATATGAGATTCCTCCGAGAGGTGGTGAAGAGGAGGTACATCCTTAGAGGGATGTAGAAAATTTTCAGAGTTTTCAGAGCATAAAAGAAGTACTCAAATCCCACAGCTTCTCGGCAGAAAACAGTTGTGTAATTCTCTTGGTAGACTTGGAAAACCTGTCTGTCTGCTTTTAACAATAGACTCATAGCTTTTCAGCATAGATTTTGTCTTTAACAAGCCTAATTTATAGTCTTATCTCAGTGTTTCCAAAAAGACCAATTTCTGGTTGAAGATCAGACTGAACACTCATTTATCATTAATAAATTTAGATTAGGAGGGAAAAAAAGATTCCAGTGGTCTTCCAAACAGCATACCCCAGGCAAGAAATGTAAATTGTTTTAAGATATATTTTGGAAAGATTATGAAAGAAATTATATAGCCATGCAGGCGAATTCTTGACAACAGCAAATAAAGTTTGTGGTATGAATCATTGGCTTTCCCATATTTTGGACCGTCAAAGGTGAAAGGCTCACTTTCACAATAATTGGCTTGTAGTAATCCCAAGCTTCATGACTTCCACTGAATGTGTGTGGGACCCAGGAAGGGATTTTTCTACATAAATGCATAATTAAGCTTCTGGGTTTCTCCATCTTTTTCTGATGCATTAGATGTTGGCCAGAGTTGGATTCAGGATATAACAGGTTGCAGTGGTGCTCTTAGTGAAGCTAAATTCTGTTAGGAGGCTTACTGGTACATCTTAATCACTGTTGAGCCAAATCTGGTGATTGATTTAAGAGGGATTATTTTCTCCTTATTTAGATTTATAGAGACCACTGTGTTGTGTTTTATTCACACTATAAAATGAGTGAGGATTCAGCCCCTAGAATCTCTGAGAACTTTATCCAACAACATCCATTATTATTGCAGGGACTTGGGACACTGACAAAATTCTCAGTGTCTTTTGCTGTCTTCCTGTAGCATATTATATTTGTAGTTCTTGTCTAATTCTGCAGATCAGAAGTAAATGGCTTGGAGATGTTCTGTGGTGAGAACACCAGCCACTCCACGACCCCTTCCAAATCTCTTGCATGACAGTTGATGTGCTAATAAGGTATATTGGACTCAGGACCCATGAGGTCATTTCCAGTTCTTTGTTCCTATAGGATCTTCTTCCACAGACATTACCATGCCTTTATTTGTAAGAACAGAAAGCCAAATGCAAACCAGGAAAGCATATAAACAAAAACCCAAAGGTATGGCTTACCTGGGTCCCAGATGGCTCTTCACTGACTTTGGTGAATAACTAGAAAAATATTAAGAGCAATAAGCACCTGTTTTCATTTTCATATTATTCAGATATTTTGTACATTGCTTTGTGTTGAAGATTTGTACTATGTACAGCCAGATTTGTTCTTATTCCCCTTTGTCTACTGTAAAGATACAGCTAAAAGTCAATCCTTTTGCAAGTATGGAACTAAGAGATCCTGTTTCTAGTGCCAGTCAAATTGCCATAGATTCTTTGCTCACCTCTCTGTGTATAATCCCATTGAACTAAGCCACATATGTCATTTGTTATCTTGGTTTCTCCCAGATCATTATAGGGTAAATCCATATTTACGAGGAAACCACTGTTCTCTTCACACTGACAAGACATGTTCTTGTTGTTTATAGCTGATCCAGTTTTGGTGCAGGCACTTCATATCAAAATTAAGGCAGCTGCATTCTTCTGCAGCTTCTGCATTCTTCTTCTGCAAAATTCTTCTGCATTACTTCTGAAATCTAGGAAGTGATTTAATAAATGCAGAGTATTGACTGTGTGGATAATGCTGTTAACACAGAAACAGGATAATTTTCAAACTTTTGTTTTTGAATTATTAAAGAGGGTATGCCAGAAAAAACCCCAATGATAATCATCTCATCTATACGCCTCAGTACGAATCCTTTAACCAACATGAAATGACTGCAGTGATCAGCTGGGCCAGTGATGGCAGCTCACTGGCTCTGGAGATATTTCAGGCACTCTGCTGTTTCACTGCAGCATGACTGTCTTAAGAACAGTATAAAGTTCGGTTGCACAGTTTAAAGGGCACATCTACCACTGGCTCCCCTCTGAGACATTAAAAACAAACAAGCTGTGAATAAAATTTTTAGTGCCTTATCTGCTGTTTAATTAACAATACCCCTCTTCTAGGCAATGATCTATTTTGTCTACAATTGTGGACAAATGTCAAATGTACATTTGTCTATACTGTGCCTGAATACATTTGTGTGCCAACTGCTGAACCCTTTGGTCCTTTCCTACCAGTGTGTAATGTCTCATGTTTCTGTTAAACTCTCTAGTCCTGGGCTTCTGGTGAAAAAATCAGAGGAGAAAGCACTAGAGAAAGCGACATCCAGCTCGTGGACTTCTACAGGGTGGTAAATTCTTGTCTCTGACAACCACTTTTCTCCTGTATAAATACATTTCATAGTATGAGCACGGTGTCTTGTTTAAATAGAGACAAAAAGCTAACAGTCAACATTGCTGATGATGTGATTGCTACGCCGTCTTGCTACAGGTCTTCTTCCAATGTGTGATTGCACAAGCGTGACACATCCATTGGGATTTACGCCCATCCACTACCTAAACCACGTATCACCGGTGCATGCTCGGTCCCAGCTCAGGCAGCTCATGTGCTGCTGGGGAGAGGAAGGAGTCCAGCGGCCACCTGCTCTCGCTGCCTGGGTTCAGGGCCTGCTCTGCCTCTCCCACGCGTGGTTTGATGGCATAGGTGGGGAGGCAGGGTGCGGCAGTGCGGGAGCCCGGGAAATGGAGGCTTCTCTGCACCGGCTGCCTCCGAGACAGAGAGGGAGGATAGTTAACCTCAGCCTGACCAGAGGGGCAGCCCCATATCTAACTCAGTGAATGCTACATTTCACGTTATAGGCACTCGCAGATCCGGCTGCCCTAACAGCACTGGCAGCGTATGGGTTATCACTTCAGGCATAGCCTGGCTGTGTCTTCAGCTGACATTTGCACACCCTGGCTCTATTTTTACTACAATCCAAGTGTGTCAGGGCACTGTGGGCACTGGGGGCTCCCTGGGGAGCGGCAGGGGCCCTGCAGGGTGTCAGGGCAGGCCCTGGCAGCCCGTCCCATGCCACCCCAGCCAGGAGCAGGGCAGCCAGGGGCACTGGGGCAGCCCCAGTCCTGGTCATTGGGCACCTGCCTGCTGATGGGCCGAGGCTAGGACAGGGATGTCAGCCTGTGGGTGGGGGTCAGGATCAGGCCCAGTGAGGGTAACCGGGGTCAGACATGCCCAGGATGTGCGAGCAGGGCCATGGGGATGAGGAAGGCGCACACAAGCTGAGGTACCCATGGCTGTGCCCCTGTGATACAGGTCGGGGATACGCGTGGGAAATCAGGCTCAGTAGAGCCCTTCACAAAACTCCCTTGGGGTACAGGGCTAGGATTTCTCTGGGGGTGTTGATAGGTGCAGTTTTGACGTTGAACTCGGTTGCAGAGGGTTGACTGGCTGTCAAGAGCTCTCCAGCAGCTGCGTCCCACTTCAGGAACCAAATGTGGCACTTGAAGCTCTCAGACCTCCCAGATATCCCCTGCCTTGATACCAGGGGTGAAACAAATGGTACGTGGAGAATAAAGGTCCACCTATGGTAAATACCATGTCCTTTGGTGTTCCCACCTGCCAGTACCTCAATTCCTGTATTTCTATTTAAACTGTTCTTGCAGATGAGGATAAATAGATAAAATAATTTCCTTTTGTTTGCAATGACACACTTGTAATGTATGTCATTGTAATATAAGGAAGGACAATGTAACAGCTATAGTAATATTAGATAGAGTAATACAAGAGTAAACATACATCTTTTTAAGAAAAAAGTTCATTATAGATTTTTTTTTCCAAAAAAGGAATTCAGCTTATTTCTCATTTCCTTCAAACCACTGTGACCCCTTTATTGCTCTTACTGAATTTTAGCCCATTATAGATTTACTCTGATTGTTCTTTGTGGCTATACTGCATTCATCCAAGCTATTAATTTTATTCTTTGTTAGACAAGATAGAAACAGAACTTTCACGTCCTTCTGGCGTTCTTAAACTCAGTTATATTTAAGATGCATAATTATGTTGTTTTAGGAACTTGGTGTTCCACCGTTCTCCACATTCTGAGCTACCTCTGCCAAAGTCTCTGTGTATGAAAATATATGAAATCTTTAAAAAGTCACTAACATTCTAGAACACAAACAAAAGTGAGAAATGTGGAATTTCACAGCAAAGCAAAATATATAGAAATCCAAGAGGAACAGGGGGACATTCATGCACATTTTCGCAAACCCGAGTCCTTACCTATAAGCATTTTGTCATCACTTTAGTATAAGTGTCTTTGTAGCAATGAAATTGTGGCATTACCAGGAGGAAAATAAAAATGAATAATCTCATGGTAAGGCACAGCTTATAAGCCTTTCATTTTACTAGGGTCAGAAAAGCTATTTATATTTTGTCCTTATTTATGTGCTTTTTTCTTTAACACCTTTTTCTTGTTTTTCTTTTTTTCTTTTCTTGAAACAAACAATCTCTATCTCTGCTTCATCTAGGCTAATAATCTGAAATGAATAATTTATTCCAAGAATTAGATAGCAAAGTCTTTACAAGCAGACTGCTATTTCCTTAAACTAACCTTTTGCATAAATTTATTAGATTGAAGTAATTCTGAACTTTTTGGTCTCTGATGTCATGATGAACACTTGATGTCTGCCATGCATTGCCTAACTGTTGGTGTTCAGCTCCATCTCACAATAGTCTTTCTTTGCCCTGGCTGAGCATAGGAAACCATTCCAACCCAAATACTTGCCTGAGCAAATTTAAAATTTAAGAGAACATATATACTCCCCCATGCAGTGCTGAAATTAAGTTTCTGTGAGCAGCTGTACCAGCAAAGACCTTAAGTGTTTTGTCAAGCAGTGCCAATAAAGCCCATTGTACAAGGAGTAAATGTGCAGAAGGCATGAAGGATGGACAGAATAAACCAAGCCAGCCTGCCAATAAATATCCCTGTATAATGTTTGCATGTTTCATTCAGCTCTGTTTTCTCACGCATGCTCAGTGGAGAAGCTGGGAATTTAACTGTCATCATTTCTACAAGCTGGGCCTTGCCTGAGAAGGGAAAACACCAGAGCTGCTGAACGAGCCTTCCTCACTTTTTTGTTTAAAGCATTCTTTAATGAAATGCATTTTGAAAGAAAAAAAAAATCCTTACATCCCTGAATGGAATGGCTGAGCACTGTTAGGAATGCCCTTGTAAATGCCGAATTCCTTAAAATCAATAAGCACTCATCACCTCAAACAGTCAAAAAGGAAATCCTGGCACTGTGGGTTGGTCAGTGGGCAAGAGCTCAGCGGGCTATAATTTCGCTGTAGTTTGTCTAGTCGGAGCCCTAAATATTCTGTTTGGCAATGACTTGTGTATTTGTGCTTAAAATCAGAGAGTAGTCACAGCTCTTTTAAAATTTCAGCCCCATCTCCCTTTCATCTGACATAAATCATCTGCTGAAGGCAGCAGGGACAGGGTGTCCTGAGCTGGGGGCACAGTCCTCCGACAGTCTGCTCGGGCTCCCGGGGAAGTTGGAGGGCAGTCAGAGTCCTCTTGACTTTGATGTGTTTTGGATGCGGCTGGTCATGTTTACATCTATTGAACCAAATAATTTCTTGTGGCACAGCTAATCAAATTATTGGTGATCAGTGATCAGGCCACGTGAGGTGAACTAAGGACACACTCTGGCCTGACCCATTTAAAAGAGTGCCAACATTGTCATGCAAGACTGATTTATTAAAGCAGAGGAAAAAATACAGTCTCTTTAAAATAAAAACTGGCACGTCTGTTTCTAAATTCTTAGCAGCAGTACAGCAAGCTGCAAAGAGATGGTAGGATTGTTACTGTAGGATATTTAAGCCTCAATAAAAAGAACACATCAGTAATTTCACAAAGTAGCTGAGATCATTCAGCATATAAACTGTATTTTTGAAAGCCAATTCAAACTGCATGTAAATAAGTGTCAAGCAATCACTATTATCTCCCTAGAAAAACATATGTTTGAGCAAATAGTGAATGCGCACTTAAATCCGTTTTTTGCACAAGCCTTAACTATGAGAGATTTGTACTTTTCCATAAAAGTGGTAGAATGTATTATTTTTCACACATATCCCTGCCTGTTCATGTTTTCACTTATTTTTCTCAGCTAATGAAATCTCTTCAATATAAAGACATTAAAGGTTGACACCCAGGCTTTCTTGATGACACCAATGTCAATATCATGTAAATTCAGCAGCTTGTCTCACCTATTTAGTCATATATGGAAGCTCAGTAAGTCTGTCTGTCTTCCTCCAAATGACCGATAAAGAAAATTAATTATTTTACATGTTTTAAAATACTTTTTCTTATTCCCACATGTTTACTGTTATTCTTTTCTTTCTGTATCAGCATTCCATTATTTATTTCTGTCCTAGGGGGATGGTAGTACTAATTCATGAAACGAATTAAGAAAAATAATGCTGTGATATGCTAAACTGCCAAGTGAAAGAGCTGCAGTTTGCAACAATCAGGAAGGAATTTTGAAAAACATACTGCATCTCCCTTAGAAACAATACAGGGCTTGGTGTTGTACTCAGGAACTGGTATAACAGTTTACTTCACAGAGTACATGGTGGGTTTTTTAACAGTGTCTGAGCAGTGTAAAGACCAGCTTACCGAAAGAGAAATATCTAGACCAAAACAATTTCATACCCATCACTAGCAATAACTATAAATAAACATACACACATACACACCCTTGTGCCAGATTTTCCTGTGCATTCTTTGAAAGAATGCTCCTTATGTAGGGAGCTGAGTTTTGAAATGCCTTTCAAACTAAATTTGGCAATTTGAATTGTACAAATGTATCCCACTCTTTACATTTTGCAAAATAAAATTATTTTCTTTTTCCCCTGAGAACTCCCAGTTAAATTTAGTCACATTTTGACAGTTCGACAGCATTGCAGGGGGAATGCTGTGGGGTCCTTTTTGGGAACATGGGGTTCTCCACGTTTCAGTTGAAGCGGGAATATTTCCAGTCCATTTTACATGAGGGTCATTGTAGGAATTCTGCATTAACACTCCCCCCAGGATCTTACTGTGGCTTTATAGCTCACTGCAGATCCTATTCATTTGGTGGGGTTTGTCACTGTATCAGTTGAAGCGAAAAGGAAGGACAGTTATATTCTGAATCTTCTTGCCTGTTTTCTTGTTGTTAGTCTTCTCTTCACACAAGAAGCAGCAAACATTGTCCTTGTCAAATGATAAATGAGGCACAATTGGTGACTTGCATGTTTGTCAACATAAGCAAGATCAAATGATTGCTCAGCAGGAAGAAGCTGCAGGAAATCCAATGATTTTTGACTAATTAGCAAAATAATAATAATGTCTGCCTAATGATTACCTTGTACTGGGTTGTGGCCTTTTATCAGGCAGCTGCAGACTACTGCTTTGAAGGGAACCAGTGGTTTTCTTTGAAACTGGTGTCACGAACTTGGAGGATTTGTGACAAATCTTCTGAGACTTATTGCTCCTTTGGGTAGTTGCTATAATTGGGAAGAAAAATGAGCCTGTTTCTAAATGTTTAAAGAGGAAAGTACCTTCTCTCCAGATTTTATTTGGAAAGATTTTTAAACTAGTTGGCATGTGTGTGTGTGTGTGTGCATGAGTGTGTATAATCATTTTCAAAAGGATGAATGAATCTTCAGGTCAGTTAAAACCTACAAAAATGATTTATCTATGTTGTTTTCACATAGTAACAGCAACAATAAAAAAGTCAGAGGCTTACCTGCAATACGGTTTTACCATAAAAGTAAAGATCAGGAAAACATTGGGAGTGAAGCCAGGCCAACAGTTTGGAGGTTGTGGTTTGTATTCTGCATCCCCCTCACATGGATTGTCAGAGTGAAGCTCAGCAAGTTGCGTATATTTGCCTGCAGAATTAATCATGAGCACGAGCCTGAGCACCAAAGGTTTGAATGGACCAATTTCAGCCTGCAGTCAAGTGCTAAATTCAGCAATTCAGCCAGAGCTGCGAACACCAAAGGCAGACTATACTTTGGGAAACATGGGCCACCATCTTCCCTCATGTTAGCTGAGTCACTGGCAAAGCAATAATGACACTGATTCAACCCTGTGTAGGTGCCATACCCTTATTACTCTCCTTACCCTAACCACGATCAGCAAGGCACATCGCATTCAGCAAATGGTAGGCACTGTCTCAGTGCGCTGTGTATTGAAGCTGTTTCCCTTTGAAAAACATGTTCATCACACAGCCAGTGGAAATTAGCTCTAATCTGGCAACGTTAACTCAAGAAAGCCCAAAGACTGAGACAACTGTGGAGTGCTACAGGTCAGACCTGAGCATGATTAGCAGAAGCCTGTGGAGGCAGTGGCAAAATGCCTGCCTAAATTACTGCTGCCAGTTTCACTCTTGACATATAGAAACTCCAGTGCCTAAAGTCCAGGTACTGACCCCTTTTTTTAGGCTTCTAAATCAAATTGCCTGATTTGAGAGATGTTAAATAGCAGCAGCTCCCTCTGAAGTCATTTGGCCTCAATAAAAAAACCGAAGCTCAGAAATCTGTAAGTTGATGCTAACTGACCTGTATGCTGGAGCCAGAATTCATGGACAGTCCCTACACCAAGACTGACTACAGCTATAGGTATCTGTCTTTTATTGTCAGGAGCACTAAAACTCTCTCCCATTAGTTAAATACAGCCCTAAGGGTGAATAACGGAAAAGGTACTGTCACAGATAGTGAGTGGAAGTAGACAGGTCAGTACATTTCAGCAATGACACCAACTACTAGGTCAGTTCAGCAAAGGATTTTGTTGTAAGGTCTAAGCTGAAGGGTCTTCATGTACCTTTTTTTCCTTCCATTTTGTTTACCATTAGTTGGTCAAATTCAGGTCTTCCACTAAAGAGGGGGGACAAGGCTTGTCTTTAAAGCTGTGAAAGTGAGTGCCCATCTCTGAGGAGATAGGTACAACCTTGTGGCATTGGCTGGCATGTCATTGCTTTTTGGATGGCGTTCCCTGCTTCCTCCCCCAAAGGAGAATTTGGTATACACAGTGACAAGCTGTACATATGTGTTTCAATACTCAGCTCATGCCATTAGTCTGACTTTGGTGGGTGCCAAGGAGCAACGAGTCACTTACATCCATTTCCATCCTGCTGGGTCATTCTGTCTTGAGGTTGAGAGGAGGATGTGACCATTCAGATGCCACCAGTGGAGGCAAAGGACAACACAGTGTCCTTCTTAGCACCATGGAGCACCATGGTCTTTTCAGATGGCTGCGAGGTAATGGATGACAGGAAAAAACTACTTCAAAGCATAAAATCCAGTCACCAGTTCCACACAGAGCTTTCAACATGCAACGGAAATAATTGCCATGAGAAATAGTTCCCCTCCAACTCTCACCCCATCCTACTATCCCTGCAATGTGAGCACTGTATAATGTGGTGCCCTGGGCCTCTCTTTCTCTCCCTGATAGCCTCTTTTTCAGGCTCTGTTTGCTGGGTGGGAGCCATTAAAGCTCTAGGGGAAAGGCAGTGTCAGATCCCACTGCTATGCCAGCCTAGGCAACTTCTGAATTATCCAGGTAGTTGCAGAGGTCTTTTCTATAAGAGCAAGATTTGGTTCATTAGCCATAGTCCATAACTTAGTGAAAACTTTAGCGACCAAAAATTTCCTTCCAACTACAGTCACAAAGAGGAGCTTACAGGTAGAGGAAAAGCAGATAGGATAATACCTCCAATGTGCTGCCTCTTTCACCACAGTCAGTGAAATTTCTCACCTACAGAGAGCAGGGAGGGCCTGCAGGTCTGTGTAGAGCGTGCAGAGACAAGCCAGAGAGTGCCCTGTGAGCTGGCACTTCCCACAAGTTTCTCATTAGTACCAGATGAGTTGAACTTTGCCAAACTATCAAACACATCTCTGCAGAGAGGTGCCTGAGGAAGCAATGCATCTCAGAGAGGGAACAACTTGAGTAAAAGTGATGTACAGGACATTTTCTACTCAATTATTGTTAGATTAAAAGGGGCACTCAAAAGTTTATCTTATTGAATTGTATTGCACCTATGGATAGGTGCAGGGTCTTTTCTGGGTTACAGACTGAGAAAATATATTGTGTGTATATAAGAAATGAATAGAACAAACTTAAATAAAAAGTTGAATTCTGCTGGGCCTTGAGTTGTTCTTTTCTTCCTTGTATTTCTTTAATCTTATTCTACAAGTTACAAGTGTATGACTGATGTCCTGCAAATGAGCTATGACTGGGCATTACTTATTTATTTTATTTAAAATTTTTATTAAGTTGAATAAACTACTGAGGTTGCAGTCGTGTTTCGGAGGAGACCTGGATGAAACAGGAGTGAAAATTTCACACAAATTTCCATAAATTCCAATGCATACAAACACCAGCATTAAATTTTAACAACTGTGTATCCACAGGCTTTTAAAATGCTGCTAGCATTTCCTTTAAAATAATTAGGGCATGTTGCATGAATTACAGTTCTGCATCGCTGTTACATATTTTTCTTCTGTCAAAGATAATTTTAATCCTGCCTGGTATATGATTTCCTCTGTAAGTTACACTCGCTTCTTTCTGATCCAGATGTGCAACTGGGTATTCAGGTATAACATGTAAAATCACAGACCGTGCAGCAATAGGCATGTGTTGATTTTTTAAGACTCTTGGTCCCATGTGTTTGATGGGTTTGGGATTTTATAAAACACTTAATATGCACCTACTGTGGCTGCAACATCTTCCCGTTGGAGCCCTGGTCTGTTCTTAACTCCTACCCTTATTGCTTAAGCACTCACCTTTTCATTATTCATAAAATTGGGCCCTTATCTGTCAAAAAGACGAAGGCAGGTATGTCTTTTTCCAGTGGGACAATTCAACTCCGTAAAATTAAGCACGTGAATGAGGATTGAAGCTGTAAATCATCAGCTTTTCAAGGCAGAGAATTGTAATGCATTGTATTTGCACAGTAAACAGCCTATCTGTTCTTTGTTGTTGAATATAATGCAATAATATGCACACATGGAATCAGAATTACAACCTGAATTTCTGACTTAAACTCTGGTTAAAGAAAGGAAGGTTCACATTTTCAGATCTGAATGACAAGCATGAAGCTTCTAAATCAATATTTAACCTCACCTGATTTTTTTTTCTTTGCCTTAAACAAACTAAAAATTTGACTTTTTTTCTTTTTTTTTTTTCCCCAAGCAGCAGCACAGAAAACATTTAGCCAATATCTTTCACTGGGTTGTTTCCATCCAATAGCTTTTACTGTTGTGACTTTACCATTGGTCTGCAACTTTGGCAGCTAGTGGGAACTCAGTTCACAATGTTCTTAGAAAGACCTGCTTTGCTTTTGAAATTGCCTTTCATTTTTTTCCGAGATGCTCATGACAGATAGCATGGGGTTAAGGTAAGCTTGAAAACTGCACACTCTTCAAGAAAAAATAGTATATGAGCTAACTTTCTGCTCTCCATTTCACTGCCTGTATTTGGAGGCACTGCATTGGTTTTGACAGCATTCACACCAGTCTGTCTGAGACGAGACTCTGGTTCATTGCTTTGCATATTCACAGACAAAAACCACATGGGTCCTTATATTCAATAAAATATTGATAGCTTTTTTTCTGCTTTCACAAGGCAGTTACAAAATGGTGGCACAAAAGAATTCCCCAGCCCAACATATTCTGTGCTTAAAATTCATTATTCAAAACCCCAGAAACCAAATGACTACAGGACGTTTTAGTTCAGGAGGGATGCCCACAAGTGTTTAACAAAAAAGCAAGATTACTGAATTTAGCTTACAATCATGAGAAAAAAATTGAAATCAATACTACATGATCTAATGCAAACCAGAGTCTTTATCATTAAGGGAAATAGCCGCCTTTAAAAAGTAAAAATAGTTTCTGGAAGACTAGACAAGGGAAAAAGCCACTACGTGTTGTGAATATCAGCTTTTTGGATTACAGATTTTGTCTGTTGCCTGGAAAGCTAATCTTTTAATGGAAGCTTTGGTTTCACTTTTACAATGGAAAACTTGTTAAAGAAATTAAGGTTTTATTAGCATTTAGAAGTGAAGGTTCTACTATATTTTATGAGGTTGAGTGGTTTATAACATTCCTTCTGATGTATTATGTCATTATTGTTTATGTACTTTGATTAGCATAAGTAAAGCTTTACAGTCTTGCAGTGTGGGTCTCTCCTTTCAGTCTGGTAGGCCAAACATTGACCCAAATTTAGCTCTGTCTTTCCATCTCTGCAAAGTTATAGTCTGATCTGAATGGAGCTATTTGGGATAGAAGTCACAACAGCATTTATGTTTCTGGCTTACAAGGCAAAAAGATCCTACATATTTTCTGGCCCCCAAAATACCCCTGAAATCTCCTGGTACTTTGAATATTGCTTTCTCACTATGACATGTTCTTTGGCACTGGCTTTGAAAAAGTTCCTCCTAGTAGGATCCAGGTAGGGCCATGGTTGCCATGCCTCCCTCCACCCCTCCAAAAGAAGTCCTTGGCTTGCTGGTGCCATCAGTCTTCTAGAACTGGCTATAGTTTGTGATTTATAACTTAAGACCTGCTTGACTGAAATTTGTGCCAGTGTTTAAAAATAAAGCCATATGCTCCCCGTCATTATTTAGATGGATGCAAGCAGTGTAAGAAGGAAGAGATTGCAAATCTATGGAAAGACACATGATACCTCTACAAATCAATGAGAGTCTGTGGCAGACTCCCAAAAACTGTTACTTCCTGGTACCTTCTCTGTAAAAATTTGTTTCCTTTAATATTGGTAATATGGATACCAGGGACTTGTGGTTGATTCAAAATACCAAATGTATGCAGTGGACAAATTCCAGCTAGCAATAAGATTCATGTGGTGCTTTAGAACACCATTCATTAAACCTCACAGCATCCTAGGGAAGTAGGTGGCAGCATCTTCATTTAGCACATGAGAAACAGCCAGAAAAAGGTTAGTGGCTCTCCGCTG